>OY747133.1:54478689-54595124 GCA_963556465.1 Berberis vulgaris
CACGCAAGAGTATAACAAAGTACAAAAGTAATCGACTTTAGAGCTATCAGGTGATCCCATCAAGCTTCGTATTCGAATTTGATTGAACATATCACTGTCATCACCTAACACCTAGTTTGGTCTCATTTCAGCATCACATTGATCCGTGCAGAGCGGGCGGAATTAACAAAAACAAGAATAAAGAAAATCAAGAAACAAAAGATAACACATATGAATATGACATACGTTTGACAAGAATCATAAGTAATCCTACCTGATTATAAAAAGAAGCTCTCACACTAAATGGAATAATTACTTCAGTCTTTGGCTATCGGTGTTCTAAAAATGACCTAGGTGGTAAGCGTTAGAGAATTTCCCAGATCAATGGCTGGGCGGGGAGAAAAATCGGGTAGGCGCTTAGGCGGCTTCTGGGCGGGTTTTTTTTTAATAAGGCTGATTGTGTTCTTATTGTATTTTTCTTTCCCCTTTGTTGGAAAGAAACAATTTAATTATTTTTTATTCAGTATATGTTTGAATGTAGCAAATGATGATTACTTAATGGAAATCTCGAAGGATCTACCGGCACCAATTTTAGTAATGTAGATTTTATCAAACTTGACTGAGGTCATTCATGCAATTTGAAAAAAAATAAAAGAGTAGGTTTGGATATTTGTCCACAAATTCAACTTTATATAAAATACCCATCATGGCCAACTTCAGTAATTCGAGTTTTAATAAATTTTGTTCATGATTGGTAATTTTTCATGTTTATAAATTTTGCATATGTATATTGGCATTAAATTTGATGTAATTGATAAGGTATTATGCTTAACTTTTGTAAATTATTAAAGTTACAATACAAAACCTAAAACCGCCTAGGCTTTTGGGCGCTAGGAACCTACTCACCGCCTAGCGCTTTTTAAAACACTGTTGGCTATAAGTAAAAAAATTTGGTTCCACTGACATTCAAAATAACAACAACAAACACACAATGCAATCAACAGAAAAGAAAAAAGGTAGAAAGTAATATTGTACAAAATGAGGTGGATGAATCAATATTCAATTAATTCGAATGTGAATCATAGTCAGAAGAATCATCTGATGATGAGGAAGAGGAAGAGTAGTAGTAGTAGTAGTAGTCATAGTAGGAATCTGGTGGTGGAGTGAAGCAAAAGAAGGTCCACAAACAGAAAGCGAGACACCCTAATTGATGCAAAGGGAAACAGAAGATGAGATGCAATACTTGCTCGCTGCTCGGTCTCTCTAGGTTACAAGCTATGTATTGCCACATGTTTGCTGAAAGGTTTGCCACCCCGACCATTACACGACTGTTGAAAACCATTTTTGTTTCAGTTGCTTCGAGGGGTAAGGGTTTCAAATGGATTGGATTGGGTTTCCTCCCTCCCTCCCTCCTTTCGTTCCTCAAGTCCCCAACTCAACTCAACTTTGTTGTTCAACAAATGAATGAAGAAATGCGTTTACGTATTATTGGATCGGACTGGATTTCGGGTGAGACGAATATTAGATTGAATTCTCATGGAATAAGAAAATGAGGAGACGACGAAGAGGACGGGATGGGCTATTGGGATGGTGTGGGGTTTGGTAGGTGCTTGTGTGTCTCGGCTCATAAACAGTTTTGGTTTGGATAACCGCATCTCTTGTTTGTTGATTCTTTCTTTAGGGAACTCACTCCTACTTCCTAATACTTTCTGGGGTCGGCAATGTCGGTTCGGTTCGATTTTGAGACCTGAACCGATTTCATTCGGTTTGCCCAAAACCCAAACCGAAACCGAATTTTTTATTTGTAAATTGATGAAATCGATTCGACCGAGTTTTGAATATGTTCGGCTCGGTCGAAAGATATCGAAGTAACAAACAAAAAACAACAAACCAAACAAGATATCGAAGCAAAAAACAAGAGATCGAAAAAGAGAAATTGAATCACAAACAAGCATATCGAACCACAAAAAGATAGATCCAACAACAAACAAGATAGATGAAATTGAAAAGAGATAAGAATAAGAAGAATCGAACATGCAAACTACAATTACCCTTGATGATGATCGTTAAGAGAATGAGAGAGTTCGAAAGAGGGTGTAGATCTTTAGTGCAAAAGGGTGTTGGAGTCTCAGATAATCAAATTGAAAGAAGAAGATTTAGGTTTAGGGTTTGGTGGTCATTTGGGTTTGAGAGTGAAAAAGAGAAACTGAGAGAGAAATGGTTTTGTGCGTTTTGGGTTTTTGTTTTTGGGCGTGATTCAGTGCAACAGGGTGCACCGCAAGGCATTTGTTGCACCAATCTGGTATTGACACCTACCTGTTTTTGTATTTATTTATATATCTAATTAATCGGTCGGTTCAGAACTGTAGACCGACTCCGAACCGTTTATAACCGGTTCGATTCGGTTGAAATAATTTTCTTTCCACTCATATTTCGGTTCGGTTACCGAACAAAAATTGAAAGCCGGTTCGGTCGGTTAACCGAATTTAAATCGGTTTTTGCCCACATTAGTACTTTCTACTTTCTGATTGGGACAACCCACAGTCACAAATCATGTCACCGGTGTCGCCCACTCTATCTATCTATCTATCTATCTATTTACCGGTGCCACCCGCTCTATCTATCCATCTATCTATCTATACTCATCCAATTCAATCTGCTTCACCACATGGTATGCTTCACACTTCTACTTTTATAACAACACCATGGAAGAAGCCCAACTCTGCTTCACGTTACCCTTTGCACGGGTTTCCCAAGGGTGGGTGGGTTTACATCATCAATGTTGTCCTTCAAGGAAGGGTGGAATGGAATGGAATAAGCATTTGAGATATCCATATTCTGAGGCTTTTATGGAGTGTTGTAAATTCATCCTCGCAATCTGCAGTTTACATGTCGAAGAAATATCTCGAAGGAGCAGAAAAAGACAAAACTGGGGTGGTCTTCCATGGAAAGAGTTGGGAGTAGTAGTTTTCAGACACAGGTCATTGCTTGTCGCTTACTTTTCTTTGGCCGAAACTCATTTTTTCTTTGTCTATTACGCTATAAAGACGGCTTTAAATTGTTTTAGTTAGCAAGAGTTGGCTGGCTTGATTCACGAAGAGAGCAAAATTGTAATTTTTGAGTTGTCCTTTTGTTTTCTTTGTTCCTAGTTATTTATTTTTTTCCGCATTTGAGACTAGTCGTATACTTGGATGAACGCGATTTTGCTTTAGGGGTCATTTTTTGAGGATTTGATTTAAGGAAACTTTGAAAGCCGATAAGACTGCAAAAAAATATTTTTAATGTTTTTTTAGAGGAAAGGAAAATAAGAAGGCTAAATGTAACCCAAAATCTGCAGCAAACTTTTAGAACATCACTGTAAGTGGGTGGGTCAGTAAAAATGTGCAAATTTGTTGACCCAACACCTACAATTAGGGTTGTTTATGGTTTGGTTCTTGGAACCGCAAATCGAACCATATCAATCACTTGACAAAAATCCAAACTGAATTGAATATAATGTTTAATGAAATTGACCCAAACCGAACCAAAATGAAATCGAAAACCGAATTGAATAAACAAAAATCACGTATTATCTATTTTTTTATATAATACATATAAAATTAAGAAAATAAATTTTAACGCGGTTCAGTTCGGTTTTCTCTATTTTTTCAACATAAAATGGAAAATCGAACCGATCACTTCAATTTCAAAATGTTACAAACTGAATCAAACCATAATTGAAACAAAACCAAACCAAACTGATCTATTTGATTGGTTAATTTGTTTTTTTCGATCTCTTACTAGGAGTGTATATCGAGACTTTTCCATTTGAGATGACATGACACCATTTGCTTAAGTCTGACTTCACTAAATAGATAAACACGAGGAGAAAAGGTGGGTGGATGTGAATTTAAACGGTCTCACTTTCCGCACCATCTTACATAGCTCGACGTTATCTAAGATGGCACGAGAATGTTATTGTGGTGGGTAAAAAACTGTTGCATCCTCGATTCAGTGTATAATCTTTTTTTAAAGAGTCAAATTTCCCTTATTAACTGTCAACATTCAAATTTACAACTCTAATTACTCTCAATAAGCCATTTTTTGTTGTTATATTTGATTATTGTTGTTATTGGGCATGGAACTTTAACTTCTCCCTAATAAGTATGTAAATTGTGACGACCCGACTCTCATGGAGGAGGGCAGTGGTGTATTGGAAAAGTAGCTCATGGATGTGAAGTATATAATTGTTGATCTTGAGATAAGTTTAAAAAGGGGTGGTGGGTGGATAATAACCTGGCTAAATGTTTGTGACGATTAGATGAGAAAGGGGAATAAGAAAGAACCCAATTGAAGAAAGAATGGTGGTTGTTGAAAAACACCTAGCAGACTGCCTTCAACTACCACCACCATTTCCAGTTGTCAAAATCCTAATTTATAGAGTTTTAGGGTGGCACGTGCTCCTCGTGTGCTAGGGTTGCATAGAACATGTACCAAATTGATAATATTTTTTTTTTAATAAATTTGTAAGAGGTAGTATCGTGTCTGATGATAAACCAAATCGCCCTTTGCGCCGCGCCATACACGTGTCATGATAATCTCATCAGAAGAACAAAGTGGGCATGATTGCCCACCCTCCAAACAACACTAAGCCCACTTTGGTAGAATCCAGGAGGTTGGACCCGAATTGCAGCGTCATACTAAGCCCACATGTCGCATGGTCAAGTCCAATACCCGTAAGACCTAATCAGGCAAGTATCTAGGGGATCGACCTAAGACGGGCATACCAGCTATACATTGGTTCCAACTAGGAAGCAAATATCAAAGTATAAGTCGTGCATAGAAACTCCCTTGCATGGACAACACTCCAAAAGGGAAGTTTCTCCGACAGATCTAGGAGCACAAGTCATGTAGGGAAACTCTCATACATGGACGACTCATAACAAGGAAAAAATCTCCAGCAAGATATATTTCCCTAAACTACGCCACCAAAGGCCTAGCCGAATAAGGACTCTCGTATTATAAATAGGACATAGGGTTGATGAACAAAGATATGCTACATAACCCAATTTACACTTTTAAGTCCTTCTCAAGCCTTGTCTGACTTTAGCATCGGAGTGCCATCAGCCGCCACAATGGTGGTCTTTGGCTTACATGTGTTCCCTGTGCAGGTCAAGGTCACGGTAAAAAAAAACAGGATTCGACTACGTCGGTTTGGCGCTGTCCATGGGGAACGATGAAGTTCCTTTGAAAATAGTGATATCACCATTCCTTACAGTCCAGTGAGATGTTGACCACGAGATCTCGCAACAATGGAGACATCGGTGAACCTCGAACTCTCAAACCAACGGATCGTTGTCGATTCTGGCGGCCCCAACACCACAAAGGGAACAACCTCATACCGCCATGCCAGTAGCGGCCATGGCGGACCCCAGGGTGGATTTACTGTCAACCCAGATGCAACAAATTGTACGAGCGGTGGAGATACTCACTCAGCAGAATCCTCCACCCGTAGAATGAGACCGGGAGCAACAAAGAGCCCCGTCTCCAGAAGACACCAGAGAACACGTTTAGGAGAGCCACTTTGCCCCTGTGGGCTCTCAGTGGACCAGATGCGGTGGAGTGGCCAACAGATACACAACGTCTAGGGTCGACAAACTCGCATCGCGGAACCCCATCCGGCTTTGGGCCACCAATCCTTACGTGCTATTCAAACTCACTGTCCCATCGTTCATGGATTCACATCATGAATGAGCCACTGCCGAAGAAATTCATCTCCCAAGGCTAGAGTTTTACAATGGGACAGCGGACCCGTTCGATCACTTACGCTACTTTCAGCACGTAATGACGCTCAAAGAAGGATCCGAAGCAGTAATGTGCCAGTCATTCCCTACCAGCCTAAAAAAGACAACACTGACCACAGCCTCCTTCTGAGGTCCATCGACTCATTCTGGATGCTGGCAACATCATTTTTCACGTTTGTCGGCAGCCAACGAATCAAGAAGGGTCTGCATTACCTACTCACCCTCAAATAGAAGTCAAACGAGATGTTGAGGGAATACGTCACACGCTTCAGTGATGAGTTGACCCTCATCGACAGCTGCAGTAATGACACCTCGATCACAGCCTTCACTTTGAGTCTGATGAGAGGCAAGTTCTACGATTGCCTCACTTTGGAGCCTCCAACTGATATGGTGGACTTACTGAAGAGTTCCCAGAAATGCATCACTCTGGATGAGATGTTTGCCGCCAAGAAGGAGACGGAGTGCGAAAAGAAACTCTCTAGTTCTAGAGATGAGGGAAAGAAACATGAAGACGCCGGCAGAAAGAGAAAACACAATGACAGCAAGCCTAATTCTGGCAGTGCAAGGCAAAATAAGGCCTCCAACTTCGTCAGCTCTAAATCCGTTTCTCCCCTCAACTCCAATCTATCCGACATCCTCAACTCCATTAAGAATTGGAAAGAATTGAAGTGGCTCGCCAAAATGCGAGGAGATCCCTCTCGGCGTGATAACAGCAAACATTGCTCCTTTGGAAGGAGGCCATGACAATGAGGACTGTAAAAGTCTCAATAGTGAGATAGAGTACTGAATCCAAAAGGGGAAGCTCAAAGAGTTTCTGAGCCCGGACAAAAGGCAAGATCGGGCAAAGGAAAGGGAATATGTCGTTAAGGAGAAAGAAAAAGAAGCTCCTGGCATCATATATGTACTTCATGGAGTCGGCTCGGAAGGTGAGCAGTCCAACAGGTCCCGAAATAGGACTCTTCTCAATATGCGAAAGCAGCCCACTTGCAAGGATCAACAAGTGCAGTACGCACGTATTCACAGCCCGATCCCACCACTGACATTCACGGACAAGGACCTCTAAGGCGTCCATTCTCCTCACAATGACGCCCTGGTCATCTCGATCCTCATTACAAAGTGGGAAGTGAAAAGGGCCTTGGTGGACACATGAAGTTCTCTAAATGTCTTGTTTCTCAATGCATTCTACAATATGCAACTCAAGGAGGAGGACCTAACACTTGCCAATCACCCCGTGTTTGGGTTCAGCGGAGAGAAATGCTTCCCTATTGGAAAGATCAGGCTTATGGTAGTGGCGGGAGAGCAACATGAGAAGGAAGTAAACTATGACTAACCAACAATTGGACATGCACATGAGATCTGATAACATAATAATCCCAGTTGAATTATCAACTCACCCATATCTGACATATTGCACTGCATGTTCTCACATTGCAGGTCATCATCATCCTCATGACCAGTTGGTGTTTCAGTGACACTCAGGGCATTCCTCTGGAGTTTTAATTCTATGCCATTTGTAAGAACCTGCAAAATTGTGAAAAATATGTATAAGAACCCGATATTAACAACAGAAGGTAACACACACTTCTAGAAATCCAAGCTTACAAGACTCTACTCTCATCCAAGTAAAGAAAATAAATTTGCAGTCAATGCATTGAAAGATTCATTGTTCGTTTCACCGATTCCACTGAAAAAATGGAAGTTTTTAAGCTTCCAATCATACAATAACTCATCTTCCTGAATGCTACCAATGGATAACCAAAGAATCCAATAAGCCATGATTGAAACTATTTGTTTACGCAGATTAGATAATCAGGCAAATTGAGGAATACCATGATAAATTATTCCCACACAAAGCCTTCAAAGCGAAATCAGATAATGCATAATCCAAAGCCGAAAGGAAAACAACAATTCAAATCAACTGAAGCTGAGTATCATAATTCCAATCATGGAAATCCAGCGATAGACATGCTAATTGTCTTAGTATTAAAAAAGAGTCTACTAATATCAACCAACATCAGTTAAACCCACTTAATCAAGTAGTGTAAATCAAACCTTATCCCAGTTCATCTGGAAGCTCCATCAATTAACAATAAGATCAACCAGAATAACAAAACTTTAGCATGGTAGTATCAATTCATACATGTGGCCGAGGCGGATATCAAAACGGCAAAACCTTTCGCAAGAAAATTTATAACTTGGTGATAGCCCCGAACCATAACCCCATGGCCACCAAAAAGTAGCTCTTCCTGTTTCAGGGTAAAAATAACAATGTTATTGCCGTGCTCTTTCAAATTATACAAAAACATAGATCAAAATAGCAACAAAAAAAAAAAAACAAGAATTCAAGTAAGTTCAGTACTTCAGTTTGGAAAGAGGTTAGGAAATTCACATCTTCCAAGAATTAAAGCACTGGGAGAGGTGATAAGCACCCAAAACATTGATTTTACACTCCCAAATATACAATTATTAAGTCGAATTATCAAATAAAAAGATCTCATTACATGTATTTTCTGCATTTTGTAGGAATTCAATTACAAATCTCAAATTATGCATAAAGTAGCACAATAAGGCTAAATTCATCAACTAGAAGGCCCAATGGGATTTTGAATGGATTCACCAGGATTAAAGAATTTCAATCTCAAGACCCATGAAGTCAAGCCCACAAAGCAACAACAACTACGGATCTCGAGAAAATCAATATGAAGATTTGGACGTCCACATGGTCAACTTTATCATAAAAAAAAATCTACAAGTCATGTTTCCTTATTCAACTCAAAAACCATTCCTTATTCAACTCCAACACCATTCCTTGTTTCACTCAACCATTCATTGTTTCATTTAATCATGTTTCATTGTTTAACTCAAACCATGTTTCCTTGTTTCACTCAAACCCTTTTTACATATAAAAACCCCATACATGGAGTTTATAAGGGATAGTTTTTCTTAGATAAATTTTCTTTGATAGTTTTTTTTTTACAGAGTTTAAAGTGCATGTACCACAGTTTAAATCCATTGAAGAAGTAAGTTTTATCTTTGTTTTTCTTTGTTCTTTTAGTTTAATACTTATTTTCACCATACATTATTTTTTTTATTTTTTTTTTGAAAGGCAAGCAGGGTTTTTATAGGATCCCAGAACCCACTAAAGATGCCGCAAGCTGGGTTTGAACCCATGACCTAGTGGTACCATCCGCCAAGCTCTAACCGTTGAGCTGTCATGCCATTGACACCATACATTATTTTGCTATTCTCTTTATTCTGTAAGTTGAAAATCAAATATTGTCTTCTAGTTCACGTGAAGTAGTCGATAACCCCTACTTCCACTATACATTGTTGAATTGTATTGCAGGTTGAAGGAAGAAAAAAAATAAATAGAAACAACTTATATTTCTTTGATTGACGTCGACAATCATGCAACGACATTAATGTCGGTTTTTGGCATCAATCAAATGGCGTCGTTGCCAGGGACTTGGTGAAGGAAGACATTATTGAAGATGCAACTTTGGAGACAATAGAGAAGATTTTTAATTTATTTAATTTTTTTCCTTTTATTTATTTATTTATTTAATTATTAATATTTTTTTGTCATTTTTATGCTTCTTCTTTTTTTTTGGTAATTTTCAGCATATAATGGAAACAACACAGCAGCAGACGGCTCAAACATTGTCCGTTTAACGTGAAATTTTTACAGAAAATGTCGTGATACTCCCCTTAATTTCCATAAATGTTTTTCAGATTTTTTTGATGTCGGTTTCCTGTTGAACAAATTCATTTGGAAAAGTTGGTGATAAAGCTGCGAAATTGCCAAAGACTTGCTTGAAGAATTTTTTTTTTTTTTTGTAGTTTTTAGTGAGGAAGAGAGTTTATTCTTTTTTTAACTTCTTTTTAATATGCCTCGAATGGTCGAGTGCAACTTGTAATAGTTAGACATTATTTTAGCATTAGGTTGATTGTTAGTTTTAGGTTAGATTTAATTCACTTTCATAAAAAATAAAAAATAAAAACTAAACAAACAAACAAAAATTTTAAAAAAAAATATATATATATATATTATGACTTCTTGACCAAGACCATTAAACATTTTTGCATGTGTAATTGTTTGATTGTGTGTTTATTTATTTAGATAGCAATCCAAGTCATAAATAAAATATTAAAAAAAACTCTTTGAAAAAGGGCTAATTTTTTATTTTTTTTTTGTAGTGGACAACCAGTGGTGTTGTGGGGAAGAGAGCAATTGCTTGAACCTAGGAGAAGTAGCTCTCAAATAACACTTCTCACTACTCCCACGGTGGAGACCTTGTGTCCGAGCTCACAAGTTAGTATCTCTTTCAGACACATTGTTTAGTGGCTTGGGTGCTGAGTGAAAATCGATTGGACATTACTTGGTGTTTGTTTATGTTTCTGCATCTTAACGAACTGCGTGGTTGCTTACGTTAATAAACTACCATAAACAGATAGGGCAGACCTAGCCCTATTTTTGAAACTGGTGGGATTTCATCACCCACCTCATCACTCTAGCTGTGTGAAACCAAGACACATAATAAAATGAACTAAGATTAGAGCCAACTAGAATGGTGTTCATAGAACAACTAAAACCTAGGTTATTCTGCTAAATTTTGTGTTGACTAAAGCAAAACGTGACGTTGGGTTTAATCATTCAATGAACTCCGAGAGGCCACTACCACATGGGTAACTCACCCGGTACGCCAAGTCATTAGTAAGTTGCAGATCACAGAAGGACGTGGTGTAACTAACAGTTTTGGATAGGAACACACACCCTAAGTACGTATTTGACACACATCGTTTTCATATCAATCGGTCTACAGAGCGGTAGCACAGGTACAGCTCTTAATTAGACCACCTGATCTCCTGTACTTGTGCAATAATCCGGCTTCTTGTAAGCGTAACTCTGACCTTCTAATTTTGGATTTTGTACTGTTGGATACAAGCTTTTAGAATCATCTGTTAGCACCCTATCTAATCAGGCAATAATAGATAACGGTGTAACGCTCGCTGGTTTCAATCAATTTTGTCCCTCACAGATTAACAAGATAAAATCCCATTATAACGTTGTTTGCTTAGATTTGGCATTTGTGTGGTTCAGAAGTGATCATTGCTTGTGTATGTCTTCTTAGCAATCGTCTAGGGATACTTGATCTTGTGCTTTGTCACTGTCATCTTTCCAATCCATTTTTTTCCCTTTTATGAAAGTTTGGGAAATGAAATCAAAACATTCCCAGGTGGCAAAGTTCAAAAGTGACTCATTTTTTTTCCCAGACATCAAAACATTCCTAAAGGACTTTGCTAAGGAAATGAAATCTATTGTGACAAAGTCTACCAATGAAGCCAGAGAACGGACTTATAAGCCTTGTACCTTTTGCCTCAAAAGAGATCATATAGATTTTGATTGCCCTTTAACTTCAGGCGGCAATGAACCTCCAGAGGAGGTGTGTGCATTTAACAGTGAATGCAAATCAAACACATTCGGTCAAACATACACATCTACAAATCGACATCACTCTAACCTTTCCTATGGTGGTGACTTTTATGAACAACCACCCAGAAGTTCAGGGAATCCTCCTGGGTTTCATCACCCTAAGCAGCCTAGTGGACAAGCCCACAACTCACGCACTTATCCCAGACAGGTTCAATATGGACCTCAATCTAACCAGTTGCAACAGAATCAATATCCACCACATGGAGGACCTCTTTCATTCCGGTAAAATCAGCTTGTGAACCTTCATATGGTACTTGTCCCTCATAATTCTTATGGTCAACCTCAACTTAGCAACTTCCGGGACTTGGTACCTCAAAATCAATATGTTGCTCCTTTACCACCTTCAAAACCATCATTGGAGAATATGATGCACCAATTAATGACAACTAATGCTGCTAATTCCCAAGCCATCCACCAACTTCAACAACAGTTGCAACAGTTGAGCGTGGAAAGGGAAAAAAAAACATTCCCTAGTCAGCCCATCCCTAATCCAAAAGGTGCTCCCCAAGCCCATGTCAATGAAATTGGTACTAATGTTGATTCACAGGGAGAAGTTAAAATTAGTACTAATGTTGAAATTGGTACTAATGACATAGAACAACCCAAGAGAATTGATGTGATTTCCAAAGAGAACGTTCCTAAACCAATTGAGAACGCTAAAGATTCTTCTCAAACTAGTTTAAACTCACCCTCTTAGGTTCCCGTAGAGCCAAGAAAGTATATACCTAAGGGACCTTTTCCCAAAGCCCTTTTAGGTAACAAAAAAGATAAGCAATTTCAAGAAATACTAGAGATTTTTAAAGGAGTACACATCAACATCCCTCTTTTGTCTGCTATCCAGCAAGTACCAGTCTATGCAAAAAATTTCAAGGACATGTGTACTAAAAAGAGAAAAACGGAAGTACCTGAAACTGCATGCCTTGCAAGCGATGCCACATCGCTTATTCAACAAACTAGAGTAATTAAGTATAAAGATCCAGGAACCCCTACTGTACCATGTTTCATTGAAAAAGACTTTGAAAGTCGTGCCTTGATCGACTTAGGAGGGAGCGTGAATCTCTTACCTTATCATATATATTTAGAACTTGGGTTAAAGGAGATGCAACCAACAAAGGTAGTTCTTAAGCTAACAGATGAGTCAAAATGATACCCTAGAGGAATAGTTTTGGATGTGATTGTTCAAGTTGTAGATTTCTATTATCCAGTTGATTTCATTATCTTAGACACTAGCCTGAGCCCAAATAATCAAATTCTTGTCATCTTAGGGTGACCCTTCTTAGCAACTGCGGAGGCTAACATCAACTGTAGAAGCGGTAGCATGTTTGTTTTCTTTTGGGAACCTTAAAGCTAAATTGAATATTTTTAAGGCCTTGCAAAGGAGAGATGATCTCGATATGATTGAGGAAGAAGAAGAAGTGTGTATTATTCAATCTTTTGAGTCTATGGCTCAATCGTCACCAGATGACGTATTGCTTCGTTGTCTCTCACACTTTGGTATGAACCTAGATATGGACGAGGCTATTGAAGAGGTCAACAATATGTTGGATATGTGTTCATAATGCATATACCTGAATCCGAACCATTATCACGTTATCAATATGAGGAAGAGTTGTATTCATCTTCTTCCTTTAGAGAACAGTCACAAGATAGTGACTCATCCACAAGCACTCAGAAATTACTAGAACTTAAGCCTTTACCAAATGAATTGAGATATGCATTTCTCAATCCTGCGGAGAGTTATCCAGTGATTATTGTCTCAGATCTCACTGAGGAACACAGTGACAAGTTGTTGGAGGTCCTTAAAGCTCACAAGTCAGCCATTGCTTGGAATATTCATGACATCAAGGGTGTTGACCCTAGTGTCTGTGAGCATCATATTTATTTGGCAGATGAAACCAAAACATCCAGAAAACCCCAACGACGTCTAAATCCCATTTTGAAAGATGTCGTAAAAGAAGAAGTGTTGAAACTCCTGGATGCAAACATCATCTATGCTATCTCTGATAGCCAATGGGTTAGCCCAGTCCATGTGGTTCCTAAGAAGTCGGGAATTACAGTAGTTGAAAATGAGAACAAGGAACTTGTACCACAAAGAATTAAAAAGGGATGGAGAGTATGCATTGATTATCGTAAGTTGAACTCTAATACTCGAAAGGGTCACTTTCCCCTTCCCTTTATTGATCAGATGCTTGAGAGGTTAGCAGGTCATCCTTACTATTGTTTCTTGGATGGATATTCTGGATACAATCAAATCCCTATTGCACAAGAAGATCAAGAGAAAACCACATTCACTTGTCCTTTTGGTACTTACGCTTATCGTCGCATGCCTTTTGGGCTATGCAACGCACCCACGACATTTCAAAGATGCATGTCTAACATATTCAGTGATATGATGGACAACTTTCTTGAGATATTTATGGATGATTTTTCAGTATTCGGCTCATCTTTTGACCAATGCCTACATCACCTCTCACTTGTCTTAGAGCGCTGCGAAGAAAAATGTCTTGTTTTAAATTGGGAAAAGTGGCACTTCATGGTGAAGCAGGGCATTGTTCTTGGGCACATTGTCTCTCCGAAAGGCATTGAGGTGGACAAAGCTAAGATTGATGTCATTTCATCACTTCCGATTCCAAAATTTGTTAAAGATGTGCGATCTTTCTTGGGGCATGCTGGATTTTATCGCCGCTTCATTAAAGATTTTTTGAAGATTGCACGCCCTTTGAGCAGTCTCTTAGCTAAGGATGTTCCCTTCTTTTTTACGACAAGTGCATATCTGCGTTTCTGCATCTTAAATCTGAACTAGTCTCAGCTCCTATCATCCGAGCTCCTGATTGGGTGCTACCCTTTGAGATTATGTGTGATCCCTCTAACTATGATGTAGGTGCAGTTTTGGGTCAAAAAGTTAACAAACTTCCTCATGTTATCTACTATGCTAGCAAAACTCTGAATGAGGCTCAACTCAATTACTCGACCACGGAGAAAGAGATGTTAGCCATTGTTTATGCACTAGATAAATTTCGTTCCTATCTCATTGGAGCTAAAGTCATTGTGTACACTGACCATGCAGCCCTTAGATACATTCTCAATAAGAAGGACACCAAACCTCGTCTGATTCAATGGGTTCTTTTGCTTCAAGAATTTGATCTTGAAATACGAGATAAGTCAGGTTTAGAAAATGCGGTCGCCGACCACTTGTCTAGGCTAACATCACAGTCATCTACTACTATCTTGCCTATTCAAGAGGACTTTCCAGATGAACAACTTCCCTCGGTAGAGCAAGAGCTTCCTTGGTATGCCGACATTGTCAATTTATTAGCAACTGAGGAACTCCCTTCACAATGGTCCATATTTGTACAAATACTACCCTGACCAACTTATCCGAATATGTGTTCCAGAAGTTGAACAGTTGAGCATTCTCTCATTTTGCCATGATCAAGCTTGTGGTGGACATTTTAGTTCTAAGAAAACCGCGGAGAAGGTTCTCCAATCAGGTTTTTATTGGCCTACCCTTTTTCAAGATGCCCATGAGTATTGTAAATCTTGTCACCGATGTCAACAACTTGGGCGAATAACTCGTCGACACATGATGCCTCTGAATTCTATTCTAGTGGTTGAAGTTTTTGATGTTTGGGGCATCGATTTTATGGGATGGAAATTCCATCCTCCCATGGGTATCAATACATCCTTCTTGACAGTGGATTACGTTTCTAAATGGATAGAGGCCATTGCCACAAAGATCAATGATCACAAAATTGTTATTTCATTCATAAGGGAGTTTATCTTTAGTGGATTTGGCACCCCAAGGGTATCATTAGTGATGGGGGTAAGCATTTTTGTAACCGCGTATTTGAGCATCTTGTTAAAAAGTATGGGTTACTCACAAAGTTGCCCATTTCCTACCATCCTCAAACAAGTGGTCAAGTTGAAGTCTCGAATCGTCAAATCAAGAACATTATCGAAAATACTATCAATACAAATCGGAAAGATTGCTCTTTACGTCTTTTGGATGCCTTATGGGCATACCGAACTGCATTCAAAACTCCTTTAGGGATGTCTCCCTATAGATTGGTCTTTGGTAAACCTTGTCACCTTCCTTTCTACAAAGAGTCTAAACTTTGACCTCGATATGGCTGGTAAAAAACAAAAACTTCAGCTCGATGAGCTAGAAGAATTGAGGTATGATGCTTATGACTTATCCAATAACTATAAAGATAAAATGAAGTGGATACATGACAAAAGCATTATGAGAAAAGAGTTCCATCTTGGTCAGAAAGTCTTACTCTACAACTCTCGTCTTCATCTCTTTCCAGGTAAGCTAAAAAATTGTTGGTCTGGTCCATTCATTGTACGTGATGTTAAAAACTACAAATGGTAGTCTCTTTCAAGTAAATGGACAGCGACTGAAGCCATACCATGAACTTTCCACAAGGTTAGTGAAACCATTCAGTTGATTGATCCTAACTATGAGGATTAGTCATGCCTACAAATTCCTACTTCACTAAGCCTGTTTGGGGGACCACCCCCATTACATTCGGTAATGACATTAAACTTAGCGCTACTGGGGGACAGCCCAATCCGTTTATTCATTCATTCATAAAATAATAATAAAAAAATAAAAATTATTAATAATACCACGAATTCTTGTTTGGGGGTGATGTATTTTAATAATACATCACCCTACCAACTCACTCTTTTTCATTGCAGGGACAGTACAGTTGTTCAACAAATCACCTGAAGTAATAAGTTCTAATTTTTATTTCTCACTTTTCATTTCATTTGTTTAACACTGGGGATAGTATTCTATTTGTTTGGGGGTGGGGAGATTTATCAAAATTTATACCTCTTTTGAAAATCGTTTTCTAAAAAAATAAAATAAAATAAAATAAATAAATAAATAAAAATGGTGTGGTATCCTAGCTATGATGAGATTTGATTACTTGATTCATTACATTTAGGCAAAGAGATGTTGGAAGTTTATTGCTAGAGTAAATATTGCATTTGAGCATTCACGAACAAATAAATTTTTGCACAATGACCACAGATGTAGTTTGGAATACAAAAGTAAGTTAATTCCTGAGAATCTAGAGGAATAATAGTGGAGACTTTAACCTTGTGAGCTATCAGACCTTTCATTTTATTCAGAGTGTTTTACACAACTCCGAGTCATATGATGACTTAAAATTTTATTGGACATTAACTTGTTGTGAAGTCTCATTATTCTTATTTTTGGTTGGTCACTGAGGATGACATCTTTTTCGAGTTAAGAGAAAGATAGACCTTGTAGTATATTTGAGACTTATAACCATTACCAAACCTTAGAAGGTAAATTACGCATCTCTTGCCCATCTGAATTAACCTTCTCCAAACCATCTTGCTAAACATTTCATCTAATACCAATGTGAGCTTTTGTCTTGTTTTTTTTAGATATATAAAAATAAAAAATAAAATAAAAACCCTCCATTTTTCCCTTAATGTTTCTGAAAAATGTTTGAAAGATTTATGAAGAAAAATAAGAATGCAAAGTGAAACTACAAAGTCCAAGGTACTTCAAAAAAAAAAAAAAAAGTTATAGAGAAAGGAGAATAAAAGGAAGTGATTGATGAATCCGCTATTAATCTATTTGAAAACCCTATATTTTCATAAACATCATTTTACTTGCCATCTACTCCACTCTTCCTCATATATATATATATATAAAGCCAGATTCATTGCCTTTTTCGAGAAGTCTTAATTAACCCTATGGTAAGGTATGGTAAGAAGTGGAGAGTAGATGAAAAGACACTATGGTGGGTAACTCGACATTCTTGCAAGTGATCAACATTCCTTCCATGAGACTATTATTTTCTTTCATGTCCGTTTACTCTTATGAGCATGTGAGAAGTTTGCATTTTCGCATTTCCTCTTTTCCTCATATGCAAGAGAGAAAATATTTTACCCAAACTCAGAGTGATCATTTCAGAGATATTAACTTGTGAGTTTTGAAGTCAAAACAGCTATTCCAAATGTGAATTAGGATGTACGTTACTTTGACATAAAAATTTGCATTTGTTGGTTATTCACACACACACACACACCTTATTCCAAAGTTGCTCACTTATAATGTGCATTTTAGTAAGAAGTTACATATGTCTCTTGACTTCTATGTGGTTGAATAACAGAGACATTCTCTAAGAACAATAGGTCACACATCAATTTTGTTTCATATAAAAAAATGTTTGTGGGTGTCATCCTGGATAACCCTCAGGAGGCTAAAACTCCTCCTTTAGTGTCATGCTAGGAGTTCAAGGCGTTGTTGCATATTGTAAATGCAATCGAGTCATACCAGCGAAAGTGGCATTGATTTTTTTTTTGAGAAGTTTGTGACGAATAAAAATATTTTGTTTTGTGTTCTTATCTTTCTTTTTGTTGTTCTTTGCTAGAGGACTAGCAAAATGTTGTTTAGGGGTGGTGTGATAAACACCCAAAACATCGATTTTACACTCCCAAATATATAATTGTTAAGTCCAATTATCAAATAAAAATCTCATTACGTGTATTTTGTGCATTTTGTAGGAATTCAAGTACAAATATCAAATTATGCATAGAGTGGCACAATAAGGCTAAATTCATCAACTAGAAGGCTCAATGGGAATTCGAATGGATTCATCAGGATTAAAAAATTTCAATCTCAAGACCCCATGAAGTCAAGTCTATAAAGCAACAACTACGAATCTCGAGAAAATCAATATGAAGATTTTGACGTCCAAATGACCAACTTTATCATAAAAAAAATCTCTACAAGACATGTTTCCTTATTCAACTCCAACACCATTTCTTATTCAATTCCAACACCATTCATTGTTTCGCTCAACCATTCATTGTTTCATTCAACCATGTTTCATTGTTTAACTCAAACCATATTTCCTTGTTTCACTCAAACCATGTTTCCTTATTTCACTCAAACTCTTTTTACCTATAAAAACCCCATTCATGGAGTTCATAAGGGATAATTTTTCTTTGATAGTTTTTTAGTTGTAGTTTTTGGTTTTATATTTTTACTTGGGAGAAAAGTGCATGTACTACAGTTTAATTTCATTGAAGAAGTAAGTTTTATCTTTGTTTTCCTTTGTTCTTTTAGTTTAATACTTATTTTCACCATACATTATTTTACTATTCTCTTTATTCTTTAAGTTGAAAATCAAACATCGTCTTCTAATCCACGTGAAGTAGTCGATAACCCCTACTTCTACTATACATTGTTGAATTGTATTACAGGTTGAAGGAAGAAAAAAAAAAATTAGAAACAACTTATATTTCTTTGATTGATGTCGAAAATCATGCAACGACATTAATGTCGGTTTTTTGCATCAATCAAGAGGCGCCGGGGAACCAACACCAATTGAGGAAATCAATTTCTGCAGGACAGGGGGCTTTCTCCATTCTAGCCCAGTATATAAGTAAACTATTTTTAAAGTTAAAAGTTTATGCAAAATAAAAAATAAAAAATTAGACATCCATGAACAGACCTTTCAAAACAAATGTGCCCATTCTATTCCAGAAAGTGAGAACCTGCTAAGCAGGTGAAACAAAAGTTGTGCAAGTACACAAACAGAACCCATCTTCGGGCACTAAAAATCAAATAAAATGCCAAAACATTTACAAGTCCAACTAATGGGGTACAATCAGTGATCAATAGATTCTTCAGGCTCTGAAGAACTCCTTTCCTGCTATTTACAATATCTCTAACAATAAAATGAGGTACAATCAGTGACTTTTGGGACTCCAATGCTCAAGAATGGAATTTTCAACTTAAAAGGAATTTAAAGACTAGGAAGTTCACCAGATGACAAATCTCTTGGACGTTATTGACCAAGAGATTCCACCAAGAATTCCAGAGTCAATAAACCACATCTTAAATATCTAAATCAACAAATCTGACATCTCTTATTTAACTGAAGAATTTCATAAACTTGGCTGTTTGTTTGATTTTCTGACAGGAAATTTTCTCTAGATACATGGCTCAGGATCTAGCTAACTATCAATTTTAAACTGCTCTAACTATTAAGCTATTGGTTTTGGCATTAGTGATTCCTGAAGCAGACAATATCTAAGTTTATGATGCAGGATATAAAATGGGCTGTGATGTTTAAGAGGTTAAGAATGAATGCCTTTTTTTTTCTTGACACTGTTACTACAGTATTATCACTACAACTTTGAAGACAGAACACAAAGTGCATTTGCTTATATGAATCATGCACAACTGACATGTGTGCTATCCCTACATCTACATAGACTTCCTAAAACGTGCAATGTAACATCTTACTCTAATTGAGATAATGGATTAGAAGCTATTGGATCACAGCAACATTATGGTGGTATCGGCTTTGGTGGACACTGGATCAGCTTTTCAACTTCGACCTTCGGGCAAATGTGTAACTTTCGCACTGTAGAACGGACTTCCCTGCATTCACAATAGAATATCAGCATGAATCACATTAAATCAAAAAATTCTTAATTGACATGTTTAAGAAGTTCTAGTTTGCAACTCTCATGGTAGATCTCAAATCAGTATTGATTTGCCTCCATCCGTCTGTACTACATGCCAACCATTGCTCCACTCCATTAATCCTCCCCCAAAATCAAACATCAGATCGACCTTGGTTGTTAGCTCATAATACCAGTCAACCTCATTAGGCCAACAGATCTTCCAAGAGCCATCCCAAACTTACGGACCTGAGAACATTTAGCATACTTGTAACTGCTCATATACAATATGATGCACGACTTGACAACATTAGTTATATAGTGGCACATAAATAAACTCTTGGGGGAAGGAAAATGTAGATATATTTAGCATCTATATTCAAGCTGTTGCAGGTTGATTCCTTGTGCAAGTATTTGCATAATAAATAGATTATTGGAATATAATAAATTACTATTTCGAGATTTTTGGTGATCTTGTTACCTTAGTGCAACTTCGGGAGGTCAACAAACAACTGTTGGAGTGCTTCTCCGAACGACCAGACCCACTTGAATTAAATGGATTCAATGCTTGGATGGGCCTGAAAGCTTTCAGTGTCTAGATTGATGATGCTGGAGTGACAGTTGAATGACCCTGAAGCTCAATGGAAGAGGTATCACCTAATGATGTAGGCTGTAGTGGGCATTTAACTAAATCAACACCAAAAAGCAAACAAGTGCACCCTTTGATTGATCTACCAGTGAACCTACTACTGCCTTGTGTTTAAGAACCTCGTACTTGTTGGAATCAACATTAAACCACTGTATGTAAACTCCCTCATCAGCGCTCGTCCATTGAGTAGAAACTGGTGGCAAATGGTAGCTTCCATTCTCCAAAACATTCGAAATGATGTCGGAGTTGGGTATCATGTTGGTTTGATACGGTGAAAATGGATCATGCATAAAGTATAGCCGGTTCTCCAGTCCCAATTGTGTCTGACCCAACTTCAAAGTTGGTGCATGAACCAACTGTGGCAATAGTAGTTCTGGTACATTTCCTGGTTCATTGGGGGTTGGTGCAGGAACCCAATGTAGCAATTGTAATTTTTGTGCATTTGCTGATTCATTGGCACCTAGGGTGCTGATTTCTTGACCTTCCAAGACCCCAAACTGTCTTTGAGGTGGTGGTCCCGGCTCCATTGGCACGTGAAGCAAGTCTAAAATGTAGAATCAAACCAAACAAATCAAATATGCATATAATGCACCAATTAAAGTCTGCAAGGGATTTTGTTTTCCATAAATGAAAACAGGAAAATGGTTACTAACCATCATTTATCAATAAAGAAGATTCAGGAGACGATGATGATGATGAATGAAGGGCACGGGCTCTCTTTGGCTTGGGTACAAATGAAGGGCACCTCATGTTTCTGATCTCAAGCAGCTCAATTTTCCATGGAGACACTCTTTCAGGGAGCACAAGATTCGAAGAAGTTTCATCACATTGAACCTAAATTGTCAGCAGATGAATGCCATAGAACTTTAGATGATCATTCATAGCAGACAACAATCAAAATAGCTTCTATCTAACAAAGGGACAATCTTGTTACCTTGAGACTTGTCCACTTTGAACTAGGCCACCTAAATCGATCAACATTTTCAATACCAACTATGGTACCTGCAAGTCTGCACTGGAATACACGGAGTTGTAATTCAGAGAACTGTTCAACTAAAAGTTGAACTAGAAGATTGACAAGGACTTGATTGACCTATGTTCTGCACATTCTTCTCCCTCAAACTTCATTCTAAATCTCGTTCCAACCGAATAATCTGTTTTGATTGACTTCATGTATTGAGCATATGGAATTATGAACTAAGAAGGGCTTGTCCTGATCAAAATACAATACATAAAATTTAAGTAATGAGTTTCGAAATTGCATCATGGTGTCCAAGAAAACTGCTCCAGTTATTATACACACTCCACAAGTATAGCACTAAAATAAACAAATTAGAAAGATATTAAAAGAAATCTATGTTTGCAAACATGGGCTGATTGATAGTACACAGTGAACATGGTCCCAGTAGATATAGCATGAGAAGGCGTAGCAGTATACCAAATTGCATGCTATGACTAGATAGGACAGATGCAGAAGCATTCTTCTGTGGCTTCATAGCAACTATCAAGCTAGTCTCTTCAACTACTTAGCCCAAACTTCTAAACTTTTGTATTACAAGCTCTCTTTGTGGATGAAAAAAGAATAATATATAAAGGAAAAGAAGAGGTTATGCGTTTGAAACCCACTGTGATTCTAAACAGAAAAAGAAGGGAATAAAGGAGACAGAGAACAAGATGAATATAAAACAGATCAAATATACCCTTTCCGTCATTCATTCGTACACTTCTCCTGCAAATCGAGTTTAGGGAGGTGCTGAAATCTTCAATTGCTAATAATGAGAATGAAAAACACACAAAAAAAAATGCTTAGAATATAAACCAAATCGTTTGTTACCTTGCTGAATCAGTCAATTGGTTCTCCTCGTGTAATCAATATAATCGTCGATTGGGTTTTCCTTTCGAAATCTGTTGTATCAATGAAGTGAAAATAAGAATGAAAAAAGTTCTGAAAATCGACCGAGTTTATATACAAAAACCAATGGAGGAGGAGGAAGAGAACCTTGGGAGAAAAGAGCTTCTTCAAATCGCCTAATGGCTTCAATCGTGAAACTGTGGATCGAGGGGCATGTGCATCAACTCGAGCCGTTGATTAAAGTAAAACTAATCTAACGGCTCTCATTAAATCACACATCACCTGATCAAGTGTTGCCATACTGATTAATTCCAAACAAAAGGAAGAGAGGTTTTACTTGCCACTAAAAATTATCAAAAACCGAGACTCACAGTCGGCTTCCATTGCACAGGCATGAAGCCGAAAAGTTAATCATGCCCTTGATGAGTGACACAGAAAGGAAAGCAGTACTGAGTAGTGAAGGACTTGAGAGTATTGATCAACGATCTCGACACAGATACTTCACACTATTTGACATTCAAGAATGACCGAATAAGTACTAGCGGACAATATGTTCTCACTGGTGACTGGAACAAAGAGTTTGTGAAGAGAAGAGGGTTGGAGGAGGGAAATGTGGTTGGACTGCAATGGAACTTTATTGACTCTTGGTTTTTTTCGTAGTCACTAAAATCGCTGCAGAGGAAGCTAAGGGGGGTTGGTGTGATTTAATGAGAACCGTTGGATTAGTTTTATTTTAATCCAACGGCTCGAGTTGATGCACACGAGGGGGTCATGTGCTTTGTGCGCGTGAGCCCCCCCCTCGATCCCTCCATGTTCAGGTTATAGTCGTTAAATCATAACTTTTCATGATTTTTCCAAAATTATCATATAACGATTTAGTTTGCCACGTGTGTCTAGGGATGGCAGTGGGGCGGATTTTCACGGATATCCGCCCCACCCAATCCGTATGGGGCGGATTTGGATATAGGTAAATGGGTTTCGGAGCGGATACGGATATTCAAATAATATCCGTCGAATATTCGGGGCGGATACGGATTTGGCCATATCCGCCCCACGGATATCCGTTTAAGTATGAAATTTACTTAAATACCCCTGACCCTTTAAATAGAAAAAAAAAAAAAAAAAAAAAAACCAAACCTATCATTCGATCTCTTAAATCTCTCTCTCAGACCCAACCCCTAACCCTCCCTCTCCACATACTCCACTCGAAGAAAACCCCTCCCTCTCCACTCCCTTTCCACTCGAAGAAACACTCAGAAACCCTAACCCCTAACCCTCCCTCTCCACTCGAAGAAATCCACCCTCCCTCTCCACTCGAAGAAACCCTAACCCACTAGAAGAAAACCCTAACCCACTCGAAGAAAACCCCTCCCTCTCCACTCGAAGAAACCCCTCCCCTCACCCCACTCTCGTCTCCAGTCTCTCTCAAAGCAGAGCGAAGGCCTTCGTCCCCCCTTATTCGTCCCTTCATCCCCCCTTTGTCCCTTCTTCTCTCCCAAAACAGCGAAGGCCCGCCGCGAACAAAGGTGACCCTTCTCTATCACAGTGAAGGCCGCGAACGAAGGCGACTCTTCTCTCTCACAGTGAAGGCCGCGAAGGGACCCTTCTCTCTCACAGTGAAGCCGTGAAGGCCGCGAAGGGTGCCGGTGATCTCAGATCTGAAATCAAGATCTTGATTCTCAGATCTTGATTTCAGATCTGATCAAGATCATCTTTAGATCGAAATTTAGTTTTTTTTTTTGCAAATTTTTGTATTGTTTTTTGTAATTAGATCTTTGATCTCAGATCATTCTTTAGATCGTATATATTTTTTTTGGTATGTTTTTTTTGTAATATTTGTATGGATCCTTCGTGATTTTGTTGTTATAATTCTTTTGAAATATATAATTAGATGGATAAAATTAGGTTTTTTTCGAAGATCTGAGATCTGTTTGTTTTTGGAAGATCTGTTCTTTTTTCGGGTTAAATGGGCGGGGCGGATATCCGCCTATATGTCCGGGTCGGGGATGGTTTTTAAAAAAAATGGTAAACGGATATGCGGGGCGGTTTCGGGGACCCGAAATCCCTTGCGGGGCGGGGATGGATTTGCTCAAATCCGCCCCAATCCGCCCCGTTGCCATCCCTACGTGTGTCTTATGTATGTCATCAAAATAAATGACGAGGAAGTCCACATTAAGCAAGTCATAAATTTAAGTCCTATAAAGTCATATTTGTAGTGGATGATATACCAAACCGCCTTTTGTGCCTCACCGTGCACATGTCATGATAATCTTGTCAGGAGAACAAAGCGGGCTCGATTGTCTCCTAATCTAGCAAAGTCCAGACAACACTATGCCCACTTTGGCAGAATTCAGGAGGTTGGACCTGAATTACAGCGCCATATTAAGCTCACACGTCACATGGTCAAGCCCAATACTTGTAAGGCCTAATCAGGCAAGTATCTGGGGGATCGACCTAAGACGGACATGCCAACAATAAATTGGTTCCGACTAGGAAACAAATACTAGAGTATAAGTCGTGCATAAAAACTCTCTTACATGAATAACACTCTAAAATGGAAGTTTCTCCCGCAAATCTAGAAGCATAAGTCGTGTAGAAAAACTCTCATACATAGACGATTCCTAACAAAGAAAAGATTTTCAACAAGATATATTTCCTTAAATTACACCCCCAAAGCCCTAGCCGAACAAAGACTCTCGCATTATAAATTGGACACAGGGTTGATGAATAGAGGTACGATACATAACTCAATTTACAGTTTTAAGTCTTTTTCAAGCCTTATCTAACTTTAGCATCGGAGTGTCGTCGGCTGCCGCAATGGTAGTTTTTGGTTCATGTGTGTTCCATGTGCAGATCAATATCAAGGTCAAGGAGAATAAGATTCGACTACATCAGTGATGTTTGCCATAAAAAAATAGGAGTGCAACGAGCAAAAGCCTTACATTTTCGTGGTGGTAAAAACATAATATGCGGGCGAGTACACACACACATGTACTAGTGTGTCTAATATATAATTTTAAGGGCCTATGTATATTTTATAAATAAATAATGTTCTTTAAATAATTTATGTTAAGGCATAAGTATAATTAATCAATGTTTAAGAAATGATGATTTTGATTATAAAAATATGAAATGTTAACGGCAAAATGGAAAATCCAAAAGTTAGATGCAATGGTTTTTTTTTTATAAGTACAAATAATTAGAGGGCTTCAAATAAAATATGGTAGAAAATTAGGTATAATTAATAATATTTAGAAGGACTGGATTTGATTATAAATAGTCTGAATTTGAGATGACAAAATTGTAAAAATGTAATAATATTTTTGTTTAAAGACACAAATACCTTTTGTCCATTTTCCCACATTTTGATTTTTCTTGTAGAAATGATAAAAATAGAAGGACATTTTTGAAACCTGAAAATCAGGTTGAAGACACTTCCACTGTTGATTGGAGCGAAGTGTCGTTATATATATATAACTTCTAAAGACATCATCTTACCGCCTTCGTTGGATATTGTTGATAATACACAACATATAGCTACATCGGCGTTCCCAATCGAGTTGTATCTTGAATTAAAAGTCGAGAGATATATATATAACAACCCCTCACTCAAATGAACGATAATCAGTGTCTTCAACTTGATTTTTTATATCAATCATGCCCCTACCAAAGTCTATATTTCACAATATAACATAGAAAAAGACAATTTGCTAGGTTTTAATTCATTCAATTACAAATATGTCCTCAAATTAAGTAAAACCCAAATATACACCTAAAGATAACTATTGGACCTAAGTTTAACACTGGGCATAAGCTCTAATTTTAGCAAACCATTATATAAAAAATTATATATATTATTTTTTAATATTTGTTTCATATATTTTTATTTTTTCAAATTTAAAAATTGCATTGTGGGTGTGTACGAGCGACTTAATAATTTTATAAAATACTATTGTGTTGTACAAAGTTTTTAAGCTTATAAATCATTTTTAATTTCATTAAAAATCACTATCCAAATTCTCTAATTTTTAATTTGCACTTATCAATTTCCCTTTTTTTTTTTTTTTTTTTAAATTTGCACGTATCGACTCATCGAATTCTTGAAATAAAAAACCCAGTAATTTGGCACACGTAGAGCGTGTCGACAAACTATATAATGCAATTTCCTTTAGAAACAGTAAATGTGTGTGTTTGTTCTGATTTTTTGAGTGCCCAAAATACCTTTCCAACTCTATCATATTTACAAGAAAAACGATAGTTGGGTGAATAGTGATAGGGGTATTTTTGTCATTTTAAAGTACACATATGTACCATTTTACCTTTCCAAATTTAGATTATTACCGATTAAAACTCGTCCTCTCAAATATTGTTAATTATACCTAAACCCCTGACATAAAACTCTTAATTATTTGTAAACTATATGTAGATCCTAAAAATTATAAATAATTATTTTTTTTAGACTTTCAATAATAATTTATACTTATTATTGATAGGTTGTAATAAAAAATAATGAATATTCATGCACGTAGAGCGAGTCGGCACTCTAGTATATATATATCTTACAATTCACATGTGTTTTACTATTCATTACTGTATGAAACAATCATAAAATGATAATTGGAGATAAAAGAGGGCTAGGATTGAAAGTTGAAAAGATGGTGGTTGAGATTTATTCTCCTTGTGACATATTTGTAAACATAATCATGTAGAAGGGTGAAAAAATTGTTAAAAAGTTAATCGAATGTACATGTAGCATAGAGAGAAAGTATTGAGTTTTAAAAAAAAAAAAAAATGAAAACTATCATATTTATTCACGCAATTGTCAGATTTTGATAAACTTGGGATCATTGAAATGCAATTTTGAAAATCTTTTCAACAAAACCAATGATCAATATAAACACTTAAAATTTCAAAACATGTATTTTATTTTTAAAATATGCAAGTATTTTTAAAATTTTCATACCTAAGTATAACATTTCTCAAATAAACGGATGAACATTTAAACAAAGATTCTGAACATTCAATCGAGCTAATTTTAACCGAGTTTGACTCTAAAAAATTAGTATTATAAAATATGATATTTTTATGGTGATGTGGTTGTCCAATGTACGATAATTAACGATAAAAATAAATAAACATATGTGAAATGCTAAGGATATGCTAGTATATATATAGTTTACAGGTTCCATAATTCGGAGTCGGACATTTACGAGTGAGGGCGCTCGCTTAGCAGCAGCAGCAGCAGCAGCAGCAGCAGCAGTAGCAGACTAGCGGCAGAGGAGGAGAAGGTGTAAAAAAGAAAGAAATTTGGAAAATTCATCGATGGAAACGTTGATGACGAGTGGGACGATGGAGAAGGAGGTTGCAGAAGGCAAATCTTCATCATTTCCTGAAGAATCTGCCATCACAACCGTTGTCGATGCAGAGAAAGAAGCAGACGAAAGAGAGAGACAATCTCGCGAACTCAAAGCCGGTTTACATCCTCTCAAGGTATCTTTCTCTGCAATTGCATCTATCTCTCTGTCCAATTATCAAATAATCAATCTGCATTTGTTTTTATAGAATCTAGGGTTCATGAAATGGAGGCCAACTCTTGTTGTTACTAGGGATTTTGCAACCTAACCTTTATGTATGTGAGTGAAACTGTTTCTTAGGTAGGTTCAAGTGTTTGTGCCATCATGCATTTGGAGGGTGACGAGAATTTGATAATGCCAGCAAAATTCTGACTTAATTTCAAATGGGAACAACAAATGCAATGCGATGGATTACTATGCTTGCACAAATAAATTGTCCCAAAAGTTAGGAACAATTAAGGTTTGTCGACTTGCTGAGTCATCAGTCAGTCATGTGTCATTTTCTCCAAAACTGAACTCCATGGCACAACTTGTTTATTGATAGGGTAACCTGTCAGGATCCATCTATCCGTTTAAAAACAAACAGGATAAGACTTGACCTTTTGATTTATGACACTGGCATATAAGTCATGTTATACCTACTATTGATAACAAGCCTACAATTGTTTAGATTCTATTTGTAGATAATTTGTGTGCTTGGGAGTGATAGCCCTAATCCTTTGTTTTTGCAATTAAACATTCAATGTTGGTGGAACCTATGTTTAAAAAGGCTAAATTCAGAAATCAATGCGTTTGGGGCTTTCCACGGGATCCAAAAAAAGGCTATGGAAAAATTACAAAACATTCATGATCAAGTTAAGAATAAAATAAAACATGGATCCATGCAAATGATGGCATATAATTAAAGTAAGTAAAGCTTTGGAGTTAACCTCAATCACTTATTCTGAAGCATTGATATGCAAATATGAACATCTAATTAATGTAAGCAGAGTGTTGGATTTACCTCGATCATTGATGCCATTGAGCGGAATGAGAGGATTGCAATCATTTAACCAAAACATACAATAATAAGACTTTAAGATCTCAAGTTCCCAACCCATAAATACTAAACCCAAATTAAGATTTCAAACTTGATCACAAATAAAAAGATCTACAATTTTCAATTGGGTTTTCAATCTTGGGAATCCAAAGAAATTTGTTGTCAATGGAAGGGATTGTTATAAGCCCTCAAACCTAAACACTCAAACTGGAGGAAGAATAGGAGAATGAAATCAAGAAACATGACAACCAAGGCATCGTTTTGTTGCGTATTCTATGGGATTACAAGGAGAAGATCCATTTGAGATGCGAGTGAGAAAGGCGAAGGATTCCGACATTTGCACAGCCCAAAGGAGCATTGAGAGAGAAAGGGAGGGATGAAACAGATGGGAGAGATGGGAAAGATGGTTTTTTTTTTTATTGATTCTGGAGAGACTAGCATACCTTCAACGAACTTGTGAAATTATTGCATTTACAAAACCCTGTTATTGCTTTTTTCGCTTGGTCCGTTAGACAGTTATGTAATTGCAAATGACAACCAATCATTGAAAGTTCAAGCTGAGCCAAAAGACAACCTTTTTATTTTATTTTATTTATTTATAAAGATACTATACAAATTACCAATTTTGTAGGGTAAAGAAATATTATCTATATATTCTGTCACGAAAGTTCAAGAATGTATGATTAAAATTAAAATCTCATTGGGATTTTCTGTCAATAGCTGTCCAAATTAAGGAATTTCGACACATTAACCAGCATCAGTAGAATGATTTTTGGAAATGAAATTATGATATGATGGAGGACAGTTCTCAGAAACCTGGTTTGGATAAAAGTCTTTTTGTTTCGACTGGGATAACATTTTATTTCAAAAGCTATAAAAAATTGTTGTCTTCATGGAGGTGTTGAGAAACTTGTGTAATATGGTCTACTTAACTATTTGTTGGACAATTTGTTGCAAATTAAAATGGAGGTTCTTCCAAGATGTGGCAATTATGTTTGTAAGTTTTGGTTATAATTTGTCATTGTGTATTCACTAGGGCGTAGTTTAAACTGCTTTTTCAACAGGTTTTTGGTCGATTGTTATGCCTTGTCTTAAAAAAACTTTTTTTGCTGCCTGTGATTAGCAGGGCTTTGTGCCTTGTTTCTTTTATGTCTCTATTTTCATGTCTTTTATGAGGGCTTGACTTCATAGTTTTTTCTTTTGATAATTTGTTTTCGCATCTAATATTCTAAGAGGTAGCACACCCCTGTTAATCATTTGTGTCATGCTTGGTATCCAATGTATTAATACATTTATATTATATTGGGGCATTTAAGAGATGTGAGTGGCTTTGGTACATCCCGTGAAGATAAACTTAATGCCTTGGGTGCACAAAAATAGACCTATACTACTGCATTATAATGCAAGAAAAAAAATCCTGAATTACAATATAGAGGCGTGTCCATCTCATTTTTCCCAATTTACACATTTCTCTCTCTTGTTTCTATGATTGTCTTCTTCTGTTATTTCTCTATGGCTCATCATTTCTATTTGAGCAACCATTAATAGGGGGATCATTTCTCTCTCATCAGCCATTAGCTCAATCTTGCCCAACTCTAGTGTATCGTCCTTTTCTTCAATTTCCACCATGGATGCATGGACACGAACGCATGCGTCTTTTCGGACACGAACACGACACGCCGACTCGACAATTTTTAAAAAACTAGGATTCAGGGACATGTCGGCACATCATACTAATTTTTTTTTACAAGTCATAATCATAAACAATAATCTAATAAAGTGCATTCCTAGAGTGTCTTCATCTTTGTTGCAAGTCGAAAAAAATATAAAAAAAATTGAAGAAGAAAAAAACGTAATGAAGAAGAGGTGCAAAGGCGAAGAAGATGACACTCTGTTGTAAAAAAAAACAAAGTAGAGAAAAAATATATGATAGAGAAGTAGAGGAGAAAGGAAGAAGCAAAGATTAAGAAGAAGCATAGACTATCTCTATGCTTTAGTGATTTTTTGCTCTATTAATCTTGAATCTCAATTGAAAGAGTTATTCGCTTTAGATGGATCAACAACCATTAAATTAGGTCATTATTTGCATATATTATAAGTAAAAAATAAAACGAAGTCGGTTGCTGAGTCTTGAATGTGTCCTGATCAAGTTTCGGGTGTATCGGAGGCGTGTTCGACACGTTGACCACATTGACCATATGTCTGACACCTGCCTACACGTTGACCACGTGTCCGACGCGTGTCGAGCGAGTGTTGGTGTCGGACACGGATATGACAAGTTTTTTGAAGAGTCCGTGCTTCCTTGATTTCCACTCATGTTTTCATCTCTCGTAAAATAAGCAACTTTTTATTTTGAGTCAAACACACACTAGAGATTTATTGATGAAAAGTTACAAACTATCGGAAAAAGGAACTTTATCTTGATTGCAAACATTAAAAAGAGAAATCATCTTTTTTTGCTGACTCTTTTTTCTCATTTATGTGCTTCTCTTCCTATGGCTCTAAACATCTCTCTTTAACCGATCATGATCCCACTTTTCATCATCATCTACCATTCAGAAAGTGATGTTGACTCATACTGTTGCACTACTTATCTCCATTACATCAGGGAGGTTGCAATTACTGGAAGATGATTAAAGTTGCTCAAAAGATCAAGTTATAACTTATAAGTATAAACAAAGGTTGATTGAAATTGCTTCAGACCCTGTATCTAAGTCGGTCTTATCCAAAGAAAAGTAACCATTAATAAGGAAATAAATTGTTTTCCTAAATGCTACAAAGCAGTTGGAAACTAATTCATATGGATGCATATGCTTTGGATCACAAGATGCAGTATTTCAGTGTGCCAACTGCCAAGCGGAGCCTCGATGGTTTTACATTTCAAAAGAAATGGGAAGAAAAATTAAAAAAAAACATGGGAAAATATGTGTAGTTTTATACAGATGCATGGGATTGTTTGAAGTGGGTTTCTGCTAAACGATGACAATTGCCTATTTGATGTAGTTTTTGTGCAGCAGTTCTATAGTTTACCTTTTCATGTCTTTCAGTAATACACAGTACGAACTTACCTTTTCTTGTTGCACTGGTCTCCCGCATTTTCATAGATTCTAATCTGATTTCTAATCGTTCAGTTGCATTTTAGATCTCATTATGAGGAGCCTTACTTAACTTACATTTAAGCTATCCCAAGGGAACCAAACTAGTTTAGTGTCATAAACATTCTGTTCACATGGAGAACTACATGCCTCATACTAATTTTTCTTGATCCAGCCAATTTGGGGATATTGTCACTAATATTATTATCAATCAAATTTCAGAACAAGTTTGTTTTCTGGTACACACGTCGCACAGCTGGAGTCCGAACACAATCATCATATGAGGACAATATAAAGAAAATTGTTGAGTTCAGTACGGTAAGTGTTGAAGGACACCACTCGTTTCTTCATTCATTGCTTGCAAATATGGTAGATTTATAGTTTTATGGTGATTATGGATTTAGCTGTATCAATAAATAAAGTTAAACGGCTTTGAATGTGTGTGCTTATAGGTTGAAGGTTTTTGGCTGTGTTATTGTCATCTTGCTCGTCCTTCTTCTTTACCAAATTCGACTGACTTGCATCTTTTCAAAGATTGTATTCGACCACTATGGGAGGTGAGTAATTTTAGCATTTCTTTTGCATGTGATTCTTAATCTTCTTCTTCAATCGATTTTATCTTGTTTCTTGTTAAGTGTATTATTTTCTTTGTAACTTCTTCATTCAGTCGCTACTTGAACATATAAAATAATAATTCCAATTTTATATCTTGAAAATAGCTTCAGTGTGTTTCATGATTCAACTCAAAAGCTAATTTGTGTTCAGGACTCTGCCAATTGCAATGGTGGAAAGTGGATAATACGGTTCAAGAAGGCTGTTTCGGGTCGCTTTTGGGAGGACTTGGTAAGGAGTATTGGTAGTTATATCTTCTTTATGGTTAACTATAGGTGAAACATAGTGTACCTAGGAAGTCTTTCCTGAATCTGCCCTGATATTTTGGCGCTTTTTCATTTTCTCTTCAATATATTAATGTTCTAGCCAATGCTAATCTACTGCATATAATTAGAATTTCTTCGGCCTAGCATAAGGAACATTGCATTCTCAAGTTATTGTTCGTCAATTTCCTAGAACACTGTTCATTTGTGGAGATAACTTGCAATTTGTCTGCCTTTGGTCCTTTACAAACTATGGCTGGACCATTTGAGGCAAGCCATCCATGAATTTGATCAGATAAACATGCCCTTTCATTGTTACCAAAATTTTGATAGTTTTCAAAACTGTCAGTATTCCTGTACCTTGTTTCATTAAATGATCTTTCGAGTTCGCTTGGCACTGTAGAGTTATAGTTCAAATCTAAAATTTAAGTGATCTCAATGTAAGACTGTAAGGCATAATTTTGTTAGCGGAGCTAGGGACCTTTGAGTAAGGAGATTGAGAGCTGGGAAAATAGGGATATAATCTAAAGGTTAATGAGTTGGTTAGACTTATTGATCAATTGCCAATGGCATGACAGCTCAATGGTTAGAGCTTGGCGGATGGTACCACTAGGTCATGGTTCGAACCCAGCCGGCGGCATATTTATCAGTTTATGATGTGTTGACCATTTCTGGTCTTTGATAGGTTATGGGATCCTTAAAATCAAGCTCGCCTTCCAAAAAAAAAGACTTATTGATCAATTGCACCCTCAGTTTAACGAAATAATTCTGAGGGATGTCAGTTGATACTTATCAAATCAAATACTGCCATATCTGATTCTTTGTACATATCCTAATCCTATATGATATCTTAGGGAGTTTTGTATCACCATCTGAATCTAATAATGATCAAGATTTTAGAATTATGAGAAAAACAATTGTAGCCAAGTAAAACCATCATGGATTGGGTGGACTGTAAAGCCCGAAGTACCCAAGAAAGCCATGGCTGTAGTATATGGAGGGGTATTTTGAATAACAATGCCAACTTTTAGATAGGGATTGTTTTTCCCCTTATAAGGGGTTATAAGATTAGTTTTTCCACTTTTTATTCATGACCAAAGTTCTGATCTCAAAAAAAAAAAAAAACCCACCATAGGCTGCAAGAAAACTGATACAAAATTTAAAGACTGGAAGGAAAAAAAGTTGATATTAAAACTAAAGTGATATTAGTGGTGTATAAATTAACTTTTGATCGTAATTTCTGTATTAGGTGAGTGCCTTTGTTGCTTGATTTGCTTTAATTTGGATGGAAGCCCATTTTTTTTTACTGAGTGGTAATAAATATAAACAATCTCCTATCTAAGTTAAAATAGTCCAATCATCGGAAATAGCCTTGAGTTGCCAATTGAGGAAATGGCCTTTTGTGTGTATGCACATTTTGCGTGATTGATTGGGTTTATCTTGTACATGGTTAGCATTTGCCAGTGTCAATCCCATGCTTCGAATGCAGTAATATTATGCTACTGTAGATGTGCCTCTCACACGTGATGCATTATAAAAAAACAATTTTTATGGTTTATATTTATTTATATTAACACTAGTCTGAGTCGAAAAATGCTTTTTTAAATTTAACAAATTAAAACTACGAAAGTGTTTCTCACTTTGTCACATGTACAGTTTCTTTGTACTTCATGTCATCTTTTAGCTCCTTTTTTACTTTGCCCTTTACATACTTTTTATTTACATACTATTCCATTCTATTTTTTTTATTTTTTTGGAAGGCGAGCTGGGTTTTTAAGGATCCCATAACCTATCAACTGGGCGACCTATAGGTCAACACCCATTAGAAAGTAACCATGCCGCAGATGGGATTCGAAGCTAGGACGTGGGGGACAAACCCACACAGCCCTAACCACTAGGCCATAACACCATTGGCTATTCCATTCCATTTCCATCTCCAATAGTAATCTCTAAATCCAAAATGTATAGTTTTTACTTTTTAGACCACCTGAGCCAAAAAACAATGCTCCAATGGGTTGATCTAAAAGTTGTAATTTCTAATACCGTCTCCCTTATACCATGACGGATACCTATCCATGGGAAGCCGCCACACTTTAGTTTAACAATCCAACAGTAGAACTCGCGCGAGTTTAGCACGAGGTCAAGGGTTCGGACGCAGGCAATTTTTAAACATGTTCTCATAGGCCAAACCCAACCTGATTCTTAGACTATGCTTGAATCTGCTTCTGGGAGAAGTTTGGGGGGGGGGGGGGGGGGGGGGGGGGAGAGAGAGGAGTAGAATGTACCATGTTAGACTATACCACCAATATTTATTGGAGGTACTTTTTGTCTTGGGAGATAATTGCATTAAAACTTTGATCTATACTTGTGTCAAAGTCAAAATACAAAACTCTAATAAGTTAATAACCTTTTGTTCAGTTATAATAATTTTGTGGGAGGGGGTTCTTTGTGTGCGGATAGTTTGGCTGAAGGAGATTCTTCCAAAGGTATGCTTCTAAGTTTGTGGTTCGGCATGAAATTGACTTGCCATTAGAGATGTAACAGCTCTCTCTGGAATCAACATTGACGAGGATGTGTTGGGTCACCCTTCGGTGTAATTTGGCTCCCTTAATGTGTTTCCTAGTTGAAGATCTTTACTCATCATTGAGAGTTGGGTGGGGTTCTCAGCATTAGTTTTGGCCTTGGTTTGGAAGGAAATTATCTAATCTTCCATGGGAAACAATTAAATCTTGAGAGAAGCATGATTCTAGAGGTCTCATACTCTCATTGTTTTGTGTTCATTAATTGCTTTTCTAGTTTGTCAACTGAATTGGCTGCATTTGATTTTCAATGCATAGATTTTCAGTTACAAAGTAAAAGCCTTGGATATGGTCTTAATTCTCATATGGTATGCAGGTGCTTGCCTTAGTTGGTGATCAACTTGCTTATGGTGATAACATATGTGGGGCGGTTCTGAGCATTCAATTCAATGAGGACATACTGAGCATCTGGAATCGCAATGCTTCAGACCACCAGGTTTGTAGCAATTCATATTTTTTCTTTTTGTAATGATATGCTAGGAAGCAACTGCTTTTGTTAATAATGCTATTTTGTTGTTTGTTGGCTACAACAGGCTATTATGGTGATGAAAGATGCAATCAAGCAACAACTAATGCTTCCGCACAGCTATATAATGGAGTACAAGGCTCATGACGCATCTCTGTGTGACAACTCTTCATACAGAAATGCTTGGTTGAGAGGCTAGGGAGACCTTGTGCACGGCATGAAATTGTTTTACATGTCAGGGTTCAGAAACTTTGGGATGCTTTGTTTTCTGGTCTGTTACAGTATGATGATTTTGTCATCAAATTAGACATATTTTACAGGATCACAGCATAGAAGCAGTCTTGTGTTCAATCGTTACAGGATCCTTCTAAGATTTACTTGCTTTAGGCACTGACTTTTAACTTGGATGGCCACCTATTTTTGTTTGTGGTTACATGGTTTCATCAGTCAAAATTTCAGTTGTTTTTTATAGTGTACCTGTACTTAGCCCCAACAAAGAAGGTTCAAGTTAGTTACTAGTGATTTTTCAATGCTAGATGAATGTCATACCGCAAAGGTCAAATATTCTACTTAATTATTCTTTGTTTTTTTTTGGGCTTGACAAAGATGTAATCTAATCGCTGTAAGCAGCATGGTCCGTAGCATCTAATTGCTGAAAGCAGCATGATCCATATAGCAACAGTAAGCATTGTTTGGTGTCATGGGACCCTCTTGGATGGTTTATGTTTGAAGAGCTCTGCTGATTAGAGAAACAGTCTGCTTAAATATTGAGGAAACTACAAGATATCAGAAATCTGTTAGACTCCAAGCCTCTACATTTGGCTTTTCTTTCTAAAGGTTTTTGGTTGTTCTTCTAACTTGATGGAGGGGTGAACTAAGGGGATCCCTCCATTTATTGGGTTGAAAAACTTTGGGACCTTGGATCTGTAGATGAGAAAACTCTTGAAACATCGTTCTCTTTGAAACACGAACAAATTGCACCAAACACCAAAACTTGGCTCTGAGAATAGTTTGGGAAAGTGTAGATCAGTTTACAAGACCGCGGTATTGATTTCCATGGTGACAAACACCAATCATCTTAAGTATATAAGATGAGAAGTGATGGAAAATAAGGATGCTGCAGCACCGGTTGCTAAAAATGCAATGTCAATGTTTTGGGTGTTACTTTTGAAACGGGCGTCGAAAGTAGGATTTGTCTCATCAAACAATCTGTATTTATCAACTAACCATGAGCTGACAACCTTTGTGTGTGCCTTTCAAAGAAGTCTCATCGCAGAAAAGAATAGGTAGACAATGATTAAAAACTATCAATGCAAATTCGCTATAAACAACCTTTAAACAACACCGTTGGTTGGATTACTTTCTTTCAACTCTTAATACAAGGAACTAAACAGTCATGACAAGGCCATACTGCCTGAAATTTCTTGTAAGCCCAGACCTTTTGCAGCGTGAGCCATATCACATTGAGATGCAAACGATAATCGTTATGGAAACAATTTTTATATCTTTCAGCTATGTCATTGGTTCTGTCTTTAGGCATTTTATATAACAGTAACATCTAATGCCAAGCAAGTCTTGCAGCATGGAGGCCTACTGAGTCACAAAATCATCAACAATTGTAGCCAACCATGTTTGCTAACATTTTTTTTGATTTTTTTTATACTCTACCCCTTCTATAGATAGTGTTTGTGGTTGTCTTTTAAAGAAAAGAGGTAAAAAAATGTAAAAACACCAAAAAAACTAACAACATGGTTGGCTAGACTTACTCCAGAATCATAGCTAATAGATGACTGAAGCCCAATGATTCCTATCACGCCACATCAACTTAATAATTCCTATTTAGTTAAACGAATACACAACTTACTACTATAGGTGCATAATCCTGTCAGATATGCCATAAAAACACATTAAAATGGCAAGGGGAACGCCATCTGATGAGTCTAATACAAAAATCGACTTGTAATGAGATATAAATTTAAATCTATAAGTTTCTAATGTGTTCAATTCTAGGTGAGTAAACCACATCCTTTTCACTTACAAGATGGGTGTGAATGTGCTTTGTATGTTTTTTATGTACCTTCTTGCTTGACGACCCTCTAATTAGGAACCAGCATATTACTGTAGAAAAAAAAAGGCAAAAAGTATGGAAACTCTACGCCTATTTCCCAAAGAATGGATCCACATATATAAAAAAATCTCTCTTTTAAGACCACACATAGACGATATGTTTCTAGGCATACCGCGAAAAAAGTGAATCCTTGGAAGAACGTGCTTTCGAAGTGGGACACGGCCAATCCTTTTGTAGAATACCCTATATTACTCAACAATTGACTAGATAAGAGGTCGTATAATCACTCACAGAAAAATACCAATAAAAAATGGAGATAATGAATCAGTTTCCGTCCTCCCAAGCTTTGACCTGCAAAAAGAACAACCATGAGTCAAAGATCACCATTGTGGCGGCCGATGACACTCCGATGCTAAAGTCAGATAAGGCGCGGAGAAGAATGTATTGCTCAAGATTAGGGCTATGTAGCGTACCTTAGTTCCTCAACCTCGTGCCCTATTTATCATGCGAGAGTTCTTGTTCAGCTATGTCTTAGTGGCGTGGTTTAAGGAAGGATATCTGCAGGAGATCTTTTCCCTGTTGAGAATTGTCCATGTAAGGTTGTTTCCATGCACGACTTATACTCTAATGTTTGTTTCCTAATAGAGTCAATTTCTTTCTGGCCTGCATGTCTTAGGTCAAATTCCTAGATACTTTCCTTATCTGGTCTTATGGGTTCTGGGTCTGACCGTTTGGCTTATTGGCGGGGTAGAGCCTTGTTGTTTTGGGTCCAATTCCTAGATACTCGCCTCAGTGGGCTTTGAGTGATTTGGGCTTGGTTATCTGACTTACAAGTTGGATCAGATTAGACGCTTACTTGGGCCTGCTCTAGTCCATTAATGAAATCATCATGCCGCGTGTATGACATCGATTACTGGACGGTTTGGTGTATCATCAGCTGCTCCCCCTGAGGTAGTGGGCCAACCTGTCAGTTCACTAAGTCACGTCAGGAGTGAACTGGACAGTCGTGATGATTGATTCTGAAATCTCCTCGAGCCGTGCGTATCATTAAATGTTGGTACGGCTGCCCGGTGAGAAATCATCTTATCAGTAGAGAACAAAGTTGCCTTGTACAGAAACTGCAGTCTTCTTCTCATGCTAATTCTAGCCCTACTGAAACTGAACCTTATCTTGTTAAGGAGTAAAAGCTGTATTTTTCATTCCTGAATAAAAAAAACATGTTTCTTAGTAGTGTCCATTCTTGATAAAGATTATATGCCCCCTTATTTTGTGGACTGATCGTCTGACCATAGCCAACACCGTTATTGGTCTCTTTGAATCTACAAACTTAGTTGTCTTAGTAGGATGATAATTTAGGTTGAATAGACCATATGAACTCCGATCTGTCTACGGAGGGACAAAGACGTATCATAAGCTGTTGTGTCCGATATCAGATTAAGTATTTGAGCGGACCATAAATTATTGTGATCCGAACTCACAAGTTAATTGTACTTTTCATTTTTCAAGCCATCTTAATCCGATCTTGGAGAACTAGGCATTAGAGTGGACCAGAGGTTATCTTCATCAGTCTTCTTGAGCTGACCAAGCTTTTGGTTAAGTGTGGCCATCATTGGCTACGACGGGACAATGATCCCTGGCAAGTCGTTTTGATCAGGCTTTATGAGCATTGACCAGACTCCTACTTTCTAAGCCATCTTAATCCGATCTTGGTGGACTAGACACTAGAACGGACCACAAGTTATCTTCATCAGTATTCATGAGCTAACTAAACTTTCTAGTCAAGTTTGGCCATCATTGTCTATGATCAGACAATGATCTCTGGCAAGTTATTAGGCTGTCGAACTGGAGTATAGTCCGGACAGAAAGTTATCTTGGTCAGACTCTGTGAGTTGATTGGACTTTGGTTAGCCTTTGTCTTCATTGTCTATGGTGGGACAAAGATTCATGGCAAGCCATCTTGATCAGGCTCCATGAGCCCTGACTAGACTTCCATTTTCTAAGTCATCTTGGTATGTTCTTGGCGGACTAGGCTGTAGAGTGGACCAGAAGTTATTTTCATCAGTCTTCATGAGCTGACTAAACTTTGGTCAGGTTCCGCCATCATTGTCTATGGTGGTACAAAGATGTGTGGTAAGCCATCTTGATTAGGCTCTATGAGCTCTGACTAGACTCCCACTTTCTAAGCCATCTTGGTCCGTTCTTCGCGGACTAGGCTCTAGAGCGGACTAGAAGTTATCGTCATCAAACTGTATGAGCTGACTAAACTTTGGTCAGGTTCTGCCATCATTGTCTATGGTGGGACAAAGATGCGTGGCAAGCCATCTTGATCAAGCTCCACGAGCTCCGACTAGACTCCCACTTTCTAAGCTATCTTGGTCTTTGGCGGACTAGGCTGTAAAACAGACCAAAAGTTATCTTCAATAAACTGTATGAGCTAAATAAACTTTGGTCAGGTTCCGCCATCATTGTCTTTGGTGGGACAAAGATGTGTGGCAAGCCATCTTGATCAAGCTCCATGAGCTATAACTAGACTCCCACTTTATAAGCCATCTTGGTCCGTTTTTGGCATACTAGGCTGCAAAGTGGACCAGAAGTTATCATCATTAGACTGTATGAGCTACTAAACTTTGGTCAGGTTCCGCCATCATTGTCTATGGTGGGACAAAAATGCATGATGATTCGTCTTGATCAGGCTCTATGAGCTCTGACTGGACTTTCACTTTCTAAGCCATCTTGATCCGTTCTTGACAGACTAGGCTGTAGAACGGACCAAAAGGTCCATTAGATAACTCGGTTTGACTTGTTTAATTCATTTCACTGGGATCAGACCAGGAGGTTTTAGGTGTATAAGTTTGACTTGGGTGTCCTGACTTATTTAACTCACCTTGCCGTTTGACATGGTGACCGGACCAAGAGGCATGACATCTATGTCAGATTGTTATTTATTGACTAGATTCCAAGTCAGGTTTAATGAACAACAATGAAACGTTAGTAAAACAAATACCTTGATTTTATTGATAATATTTTTTTAGACGTCTTACATTACATGGTCACTTAAGACCCTCACCGTTCACATTATCTAAGACTTTAACCAGTATGTACCTGGCCTGTTGATCTTCGTCACTCTGTAGGGTCTTTCCCATTATAGATTGAACTCTCGTGGCTTGACCTTTTTATTATAATACTAAGTCATTCACTGTTGGTAGGCAACTATCTTGGCGGAAGCCTCGTATTTTTTTTCTTCGAGGAGATCTAGTCCGACGCGCAAAGCTTCATCATTATCTACCAACCTGAACTCTTTCGTTCTGAATGTTGGCATTCTGAGCTCTACCGGGATCATTGCTTCTGACCTGTAAGCTATAGTGAACAGTGTTTCCCCAATACTTCTTTTGGTGGTTCGATATGCCTAGAGAATACTTGGTAACTCCGAGACTCGTAGGCCTTTGGCTGGATCAAGTTTTCTTTTGAGTGCTTCCAAGATGGTCCTATTGGTGACTTCTGCATGCCCATTGAATTGGGGTTGCCCTGGTGAGGAGTAGTGGTGGCTGATGTTGAGGTTGTCACATTGCTTTTTAACCTTTCTGCCTTCGAACTAAGTCACATTGTCACCGACTAGTGTCACTGGGATGCCGAATCTGCAGACGATGGATGCCCATATGAAGTTCTCAATTTGATTTTCGCCTTGGCCAAAGGGCACTTCAACACATTTGGTGAAGTAGTCTACGACTACGAGGAGGAACCTATTTTTGGCGGACATGGGGAGTGGTCCAACAATATCCATTCCTCATTGTGCGAAAGACCATGGGCTAGTCATTGGGGACAAGGGCTGAGCAGGCATGTGTACATACAGTGCATACATCTTACACTTGTCGCATTTTCGAACCAAATCCTTGGTATCCTGTTGCATCTTCGGCCAATAGTACCCTAAGGTTAGGGCCTTGTGGGCCATGGTCCTCCCTCCCGGGTGGTTCCCATAGATGCCCTCGTGAATTTCTCTAAGAACGTAGTCCCCCTCCGTGTGGGTTAGGTATTGAAGAAGGGGAACAATGGCTGACTTCCTGTACAACTTGTCGTTCAGGAGTGTGTACCATGCTGCCTTGTTTTTGAGTCTTCTGGCTTTTGTCTTATATGTTGGGAGGACTCCGTTCTTGATGTACTCGATGATATGATTCACCTAGCTCGCTTATTCGCCTATCACACAAGCCTCACTGAATTCCTCTTCTTCCAGACTTGATTTTTCCTGGAACTCGATGAGTCTGTCGGCAGTCTCAATCGTGGCTGAGGCCATTTTGGCTAGTTCGTCAGCCTTTTTGTTGTTCTCTCCGGGACACCATTGGAACTCTATCCTCTTGAATCCGCTCATGGTACTGATTACTTTCTCGCGATAACCCAACATTCGGGGATCTTTGCTGCCGAATTCCCTTTTAACCTGGTTGATTACCAGACGGGAGTCGCTGTACGCTATCAGTTTGTCTGTGCCGATCCCCTTGGCGAGTTTCAAGCCAAACAAGAGGGATTCATACTCTGCTTCGTTATTTGAGGCAAGAAATCCAAACCTGACAGCTTTCTCCAGAGTCACCCTGCTTGGAGAGTGGATAGTGACTCCAATTCCACTCTTCTTAAATGTGGATGACCCATCAAACGCAGGACCCATCCTTGGTTTTTTGACTCCTGTTCTTCACCGCCTGTAAATTCAGCGATGAAGTCCGCCAATGCTTGAGCTTTGATGGCTGTTCTTGGGGCGTAATTGATATTGAATTACCCTAATTTGATTGACCATTTGACCATCCTACTCGACAACTCAGGCTTTTGCAATTTTGTTCAGAGTGGGTGTTTAGTGAGGACCATTATAAAGTGAGCCTGGAAGTTAGGTCGCAACTTCCTGGAGGAGATGACTAGCGCCAAGGCTAACTTCTCCAGGCCTGGGTAGTTCGCTTCCGCCTCCACAAATGGTTTGTTGGCGTAATACACTGGTCTCTGCATCCCCTTATCATTTCGAACCGGGCTGAATTGACAACGTGTCTCGAAACAGATATGTACAAGAAAAATGTTTCTGCTGGTATCAATTTTGAAAGTAAATTTGTATTTTCCATGTACGCTTTCAGACTTTGGAAGGCTTGCTCGCACTCTTTGTCCCATTTGAATTACTTTCCATTTGAATTTTGAAAAAATGGAGGCACTTGTCGAATGACTTGGAGATGAACCTGTTGAGTGCTTCCACCCTCCCAGTCAGGCTTTGAACTTCCTTAATGATGGTGGGAGACTTAATGTTGAAAAGAACCTGAATTTGTTTTGGATCAGCCTCTATCCCTCTTCGTTAACTATGTAACCCTTGAATTTGCCCGAGTTTACCCCAAATGTGCATTTATGTGGATTGAGCTTCATCTAATACTTGCGGAGCTGATTGAATGCTTCGGCGAGGTCGACGACATGATTAGGGTTGTGGAGACTTTTGACCATTATATCGTCTATATAGACCTCCATGGGTTTTCCAATTTGTTCCTTGAACATCCAATTTACCAATCGTTGATATATTGCTCCTGCATTTTTTAGACCGAACAACATCACTCGATAGCAGTATATTTCTCTTTCAATTATGAATGAGGTATTCTCTTGGTCCAGAGGGTGTATTTGGATCTAGTTGTATCCGTAGTAAGCGTCCATGAAGCTAGAAGGTTGTGCCCGGACATGGCGTCCACAATTTGATCGATGCGGGGCAGTGGAATGTTGTCCTTTGGGCAAACTTTGTTCAGGTTTGTATAATCCACACAAACTGTCCACTGTCCATTCTTCTTCTTTATTAGGACGGTATTTGCCAGCCAGTCCGGGTACCGTGACTCCTTAATCATGTCAGCGTTCAGCAACCTTTGTACCTCCAAATTGATGATCCAATTTTGTTCGAGGGCCATTGGTCTCTTCTTCTGCCTGATTGGTCTCCGTTCTATGTCAACCTCCATTCGATGCTTGATCACGGTGGGGTCAATCCCCATCAGGTCCCTCATTGTCTAGGCGAAGATGTTCTGATTGTCCTTTATCAGCTCTGTCAGCAGTTCTGCCAACTCTTTACCTAGGCGGGAGCCTATCTAGATGACTGTTGTTATCAGGGTCGTCGAGGTAGACTGTGACTGGTTCCTCTTTTGGCTGGCCAACCATCAGTCTTCCCCTCGGACTGACTGGGGCTTCACAGTCATAACGGGGAGGCTCTTCTTCCATATCCGAGCCTTGGTTCTGGGATCTCTGACCTGCTGGCCCAGATTGTGATTGCTAGCTGTCCAGCTTCTTTAATGATGCGTCATGGCAGTCCCTTGCCAACGGCTGGTCTCCTCGGATGGTCCCCACCTCGTGATTAGCAGGGTACTTAATGCACTATGAAAAGTGGAAACTACCGCCCCTATTTGATGGAGCCAAGGTGTTCCCAAGATGATATTTCAGGTGGAAGGGGCATCGACTACCATGAACTCCTCGAACAAAACTTTTTGCAATTGTGGCTCTCCTGCCAGTACCATTAGTCTGATCTTTTCGACGAAGAAGCATTTCTCCACGCTAAACCCATGATAGGGTGACTGACAGGCATCGGGCTTTCCTCTTTTAGCTGCATGCTGCGGAACGCCTTGAGGAATATGACATTTTAGGGAGTTCTCCATGTCTACCAAGGATATATTTACTTCCCATTTCGCTATCAGGACTGAGATGACCAAGGCGTCATTAAGAGGGAGGTGGACGACCTGGAGGTCCCTATCAGTAAACGTCAGCAATGGGCTCGGGTCTTGAATGCAAGCTTATTGTACTTGGTGGTCGTCATAGGCAGATTGAGTCCGCAGCTCACGGAGCATCCTCTTCCGAGACTGGTTGGTTTGCTCCCCTTCAGAACATATCTCATGTAGGACATATATAATTTTGGCTACATTTTCTTCTATTTCTTTTATGGTTTCTTATCTTTCCTGCCCCTAGGCTTGCCTCTTATCTGGGCCCAGGAATTCTCTGAGTTTTTTTTCTTTCTAAACCCAGTATTCAATATTGTTTCTGAGATGCTTGCAGTCTTCAGTGTCACGGCCATTGTCTTTGTGAAATGAACAATATTTGCCCTCGTCTTGTCGGTACAAATCTCCCCAGAGTTCGGAAGGCCACTTCACATCTCCCCAGTTTTAATGGTAGCGAGGATGTCGGACATGCTGGCGTCGATGTCGTTGCCCCCCATAGGTATGAAGTGAAAGTTTTGTCGGAGATGTCGTTTCTATAACTATCGATCAGAGCTAGTTCGTTGTTGAATCGGGTAACGTACTCCCTCAGTGTTTTGCCCGACTTTTGCTTGAGGTTAAGCAAGTAATGTGAACCTTTTCTTATCCACTGGCTGCCCACATAGCGAGTGATTAACACCTTGGCCAGTGTTTGAAACGAGTCGATCGACCTTGGGGGAGATTGTGAAACCAAGTCAACGTTGTTTTCGTCAGGCTGGTGGGGAATGTTCAACATATGACTGCTTTCGATCCCTTTTTCAATGCCATCACGTGATGGTAATGGCGTAGGTGGTCGGATGGGTACGTTGTCTCATCATAGAATTCCAGTTTTGAGGGGTTGAACTTCTTAGGCAGTAGCGCGTTCATGATCTGTTCGGTAAACGGGGGGACGATGAGGTTGTACAACACATCTGGATTGGTCATCCCAAGTTGGAGGGGTTTGTGTAGTAGGCTTGTCAGTCTTAGATGTCGGGTCTCCGTAAACCCTCCGTTCCCCTGATTCCCGACGTCCTTGGTCCCCTAAGAGCCAGTGGGGACATTGTGGCTCTCCTGAATGCATACCCTGTTCTCCTGCGGGGACATGGTCCTTTCTGCCTTCCGTTCACCTCTTGCAGATGGTGGGTTCTGTTGAGCAAGCATTTCCACCACTCGAGCAATCTGCTGTATTTGGGCTAAGAACTGATCCACTCTAGGGTTCGTCACGACAGCAACCGGCGCGGGGGTCTGGGGTTGCTCTCCCCCCATGGTTGGCACCACTGGAACCAGTTGTACTGCGTCGACTTGAGCATTTGAAGGCTCGACAATCTCACTATTAACATGAGATCTTGTGGCTATCATTTTTTTTGGATTGCAATAGAGACATTCCCTATGGACGATGCCAAATAGATGGATCAGATTCCATTCTCCCAAGCCTTGACCTGCAAAAAAGAATCGTGAGCCAAAGACCACTCTTGTGGTGGCCGAAGGCACTCCGATGCTAAAGTCAGACAAGGTGTATAGAAGGATGTATTGCTCAAGATTAGGGTTTTGTAGTGTACCTTAGTTCCCCAGCCTCGTGCCCTATTTATCATGCGAGAGTCCTTGTTCGGCTATGCCTTGGTGGCGTGGTTTAAGGAAAGATATCTGCTGGAGATCTTTTCCTGGTTGAGAATTGTCCATGCAAAGGAGTTTCCATGCACGACTTATACTTTGATGTTTGTTTCCTAATAAGAGTCAACATCTTACTAGCACGCCTATCTTCGGTCAAACTCCTAGATACTTGCCTTATCTGGTCTTATAGGTTTTGGGTCTGATCGTTGGCTTATGGGCCGGGCAGAACCCTGAAATCTTGGGTCTAATTCCTAGATACTCGTCTTAGTGGGTTTCGAGTGATCTGGGCTTGGTTCCCTGACTTACGAGCTAGATCAGATTAGGCGCTTATTTGGGCCCACTCTGATTTGTTAACGAAATCATCATGCCACGTATATGACGTCGATTGCCGGACGGTTCGATGTATCATCAAGAGATATAACAAGAAATTGCAAATGTATCAACTTACCACATCCAACTCTTGCACCAGCTTTCCTAGTTGTCTTGCTAAGTTCATGCCTACCTATAGTACCAGTACCATTATTAGAAATTCAATAAACAAGTAACTCCATTAGTCCATTAGTTATATATGTGATATTGGATGGGGAAGAACCACAGTTTTAACTATTAACAAGAATAAACTAAAAGAAAAAAAATGCATATTCTGCTACATATAAGCAATACTTCAGCTGATGCCAAGGGCAAATGGTTGCTATAATTTTAGCACAAACACCATCGTGAACCAAGCAAATTACTAGCATTTTTTCTGACAGTAGAGAACTCAAAGCTTGGCAAGCCTTTTAGGATATGCATAGTTGCCCAAAGTGTCCCAGGTTTACTGTCCAGTTGAATCCAATGGTTCTTGGTACAATGAGGGTCTAAAATACTGAAGCATCTTGTTGCAAGTTTCTGGTCAACAATTTTCTCGTTTATCTTCTTTTACTGTCCATTAAATAGTTTCAAGAAAAACTCCAACTTTAGGTTCTGGATTTCCTTGCCCACTCTCTTTGAATTAGCATGTGATTATGAAGATACCTGCAAGGTGACTCTCCTACATTGTCTCGGCAATTACTCGTGGAACACTTGGTGAATACTTGTGATTCAGGCCTAGAGTGAATCAAGTATTATATTAATCGATGACTACTTTACCCGCTGACTCGAGCCTAAAGCGAGGCAAGTATTATATTAACCGCTGGGCACTTTACCTGCTCGAGTACTCGACTGGGTCAACTAAGTTAGTAAATTTATGCTAGTATTCTTTTTTGTTTTTTGAAAAACTTAGTTTTACTTTTTAATTTTTAAAAGGCTAGTGAGAGAGGCAGTTGATGAGGTGGAACCAAGATCAAGGACTAGGAATTTTGTTGAGGGGGGCGGAGTGATGTCATAATTAATTAAATATAATATAAAAATTAGTTACTTTAACATGAATTTTTTTTTTAAATACAGCAAAAAGGGGAATACAACAAAGACAGTCATTGAAGATAATTACTACTATATTCATTGAAGATTATTACTACTTCTAGAAACACAACACAAGATAAAGGTTTTAATCGTTGATTACTACTACATGAAGAAAAGGAGGAGGAGATTGGGTTGCTTACGATTTTTTTTGTGGAGATGACCAACACAGTGATTAATGAAGACACCTGGTACTTAGAAGAAGAAGAATAAGGTGGTTTGGACCCTGCTGGATCTTGTGAAGATGAGTTCAAATAACTCAATAGTTATAGATCTTTGAAGATGATAAAATATGAGGGTTTCCCTCATCTTATCCAATCGATAGAGTGTAAAGAAGAAAAATGTGAATTTTGGTTTCTTGGAGAGATTTGAGGAATTTAACCTCTATTTCTAACTCTAAAAGTAGAGTTTGGATTTGATATATATATGATTTGAAGGATGAAGTCCTGATTGAAGTGAAAAGCGAGAATAAAAGGGCAAATAAAAAACTAATTATGGAACAAAATTTTTTTTCTCAAAATTCAGTGGGGGCAAGTCCCCCACGTGAATCCATGCCTGAGTAGAACAATCACGCTTTGTGACAAGGATAATATGAAGAGGTGGAAAGTTGAAAACCTGGTGAAGGCAACCCAAGTGATAAAGATGATGCTATGTTATGTTGTTATTGAGAGATTATATAGTCTTTTCTTTTTACCTTGGATGTCATGTACTTACGTTATGCCAATTGAGATATTTTCATAACTCTTATGGTGGTAAATATGAGTTTGTGTTTTACTAGTTATAAGTTGTGAACATTTCATCAATTGTTTGCCACTTCAAAAACATGACCTTTTGTTATGTTATCACTATATACATGTTGATATGTAACAACTCCAATATGCATAATTTTTAGCAATTCAATGCTACTTACAAGAAGTGGGAAAACCTTAGTTGGTTGAATTGGATGAGTAATTCTTGATTATTCTCCAAGTAACTTGATGAATCGTTACTCACATCAGTAATCAAGTAGCGAGTAATGTGCGTAGACCGCATCAGTTTTTGTTGACCAATGTTTTATCCTCAACCTCATCAGGCACAAAGGATTTGAATCATTAACATAGAGGACATCAGATTTCTTGATATTTTGTTCTGATTTATAAAAGGAATGTTCTGAATCTGATAGGAGAGTTGGGGTGTGAGATTGGTGGATAAGAGAAAATATTCTCTAGGGTTGTCAAATGCAGGGTGATGATACATCAAATAAGACTGTTATCACAATCATACACATGACAGAGATCGTTCATTACGAGGATCAAGTATCCCAAGACTAGGCCAATTCATAAAGTCTCAAAATGGCAAATCCAGTTATAAAAGCCCAAACATGGTCCGTCAGCCCAAATCCAGGCTCGATAGAGTTTTTTCCATAAAGAGGAGGAGCATTAAAATGAGTCGTGGAGGGAGTTACGCCTTCGAGGACGTATCTTCATAAAGAAGGAGCCTGTTACAAAAAACGTCTCCTCTCGTTGCGCCTCACATGCTCAAGTCATGCAGAGAATTAATAACGACAATTATATAAGGTAAATGAAACATTCGACGAATGTATGCAATTTTAACCGAGTTCTGTCCAGACTTATCTTCATCGAACATGCAGCGAACTCTGTCAGGCCTGAACACCTATATTTTTTCTAGTGCTTTAATAATTTTTATATTTAGGATATAGCCATGTGTACATGCATGTTTAGTTTGTTCATTTATATGAGGTGAATTTTAATTATTGCTCTATGAATAAAAACCATGAGTTTTTTAAAATGCATTTAAATATTAATTTCGTTTATCACGTTATATTGTTCGAAATTCACTTAATGCTATTACCTTCAGAATTTCGTGACGAGATTCTATTTAAGGTTTGTATAATATAACAAACCTAATTTTCATAACTACATAAAATTTTATTTTTCTTTGTATTTAAAATTTAACCAATTAATATTTTTATTAGTTTTTGAATAGTATCGGCATGTGTCTTAATAATACATGGGTTAACAAAATTATTACTTTGGTTGTAATTAATTAAATAGCTAAAAAAAAGAGTGCAAATATAACTACGTAATTAAAACCTTAAATGAGATTTCTTTGGGCTTAACTTGGGTGGCGACCAATCAGTTTTGGGGATTCTCTAGAATTGAATAAAAGGAAGAAGCATAGATGAAGAAAGAAAATAAAAAAGAAGAAGAAGAATAAGAATGAGAGTTCTAAAAAGGGAGAAAATAAAGGTGATGAAGAAGAATACAAAAAAGAAAAGAAGAAATGAAAAATAAAGCTGACACTAAATAAAGAAAGTTAAAAATATAAATTGAAAAGAAAAATAAAATCATTGAGAATTTTGCCGTACCATTATTTTTTTTGTATAGTTCCTGACCTATAAACCATTTGGTGAGATTAGTAGATAATTGTTTTTAATGTTGATTCAGTTTAATTTCCTTGACCTATAAACCTCATAATTCTTGAGAGTGAGTTAACTAATTGAGTAAATTAAACTGAATCAACATTAAAAACAATTATCTAACCTGATATTTAAGGTATTTCGCCGTGATTTTCCAAGCTAAAACAACAGCACACAACCATAATTGCAAGATTTTTAGATGAACAGAAAATTAGTGATGTAGAATATAAAACATACCGAGCATAGCAGGACTGAAGCATTTTCCAGGTTTTGTTTTTCAGCAGGTTGAATTTAAAATTCAGGAGCAGAACGGATGCTCAACCGATGGGAAATCACAAAATCAAATCTAATAACCAGACCTTAAACAACGAAATCACAGTAAAACAACTAGATCTAAATCAAAGAAACAGAAATTGAAATCACATTAAAACAGTTCCAGATAGGAATTCAAGTGTTTACACACCACAAGAGACATTTGAGTTCCAAATCCAACTTTTTCAAGTGAAACATCCATGGGTTAGAAGGGGCTATCAGAATCCGCCACTGGTGGTGGTGAGTGGCTTCGGATTTCAAAAGTGTTGAGCAGATACAAGTGATGGAGAGTGTGAGTCAGAAGAGAATCTAAGTTGGGGTTTTTAATTTGAGGGTTTCAGAGATTTTTTGACAAGACAAGCCCCCAGGAACCCAAAAGTAGAAATGAAAAAGAGGAGAGAGTTTTTGGGGGAAGTTCGACTGAGCCTTCGCCCTTTTGGTGGTCACCGTTTGATGGTGGTGATTGTTCAAAGTGTTCAGATTTGGAGTATGACCATGTGCTTTAAAACAGTAAGGTCGCCTTATTCTTTCTTCTTCTTGCCTGCTATTCCCTCTTCCCTTCGTCGGAGATATCGACTTGGAACTTGTCGATCGACTTATTCTTCTTCCCTGCGCCGTCTCTCTGTCTTTCGATCTATCTCCCTTGCTTTCTCCCCCTCCCCCTCCCTCTCCCTGGTTTCCCTAAATGAAAGAGAGGAAGAGAGATTTTGCTTTTGGTTAAAGTCACGAGGGAATTTTCTAAAAAATTTAAAGTCAAATGAAGCGGTAGTATGTTTTAGTCTCCCACTCCATTTTTAGTAGCGTTTTCAAATTCTAATGTCCTTAAATCTTGTCATTTAATAGCACAAACGTAAAAAAATGCTATTATTAAATGTTGTAAATAAGGACTTGCGGTGTAGTGAACCAAAAGGATTCCAACAAGGGAGACTCATTTTTCCCTTGCATACGGGTCTGAAGCAATGACACCCATAGAAATTCGTATGCCAACATATAGAACCGTAGAGTTTCGAGCAAATGACAACAATGAAGCTTTGAGAGTCAGATTAGATTTCTTCGAAGAAAAACGAGAAAAAAGCTTCTATCAAAACAACAACCTACAAACAACAAATGGCCAACTACTATAACAAAAAATTAAAGCCTCGCACGTTCAATGTCGGTGATTGGGTACTCCGAAAAATTCAACTCAACACAAAGGAACCAGGCGCGCGCAAATTGAATCCAAATTGGGAAGGACCATTCAAAGTGATAAAAATCAATAGACCAGGGACATAATGGTTAAAAAATGTGTAGGGCAAACAACTACTGTGACCGTGGAATGTAGAACATTTGAAAAGATATTATCAATAAGATTCCTTTACACCCTTCATTTCACATTTAAGCGATAAAGTCTAACTGGGACAAAGAAGTCAGATTAAAGATTTTACTCAAAGAAACACACAACACAACCAAAGTATCGAGCTACGAGTAAAGTCTAAATATATGTAAAGTCTAAATATATGTATCAGGACAAGCAAGTCAGACATAAACATGAAACTTCTGGTCTGATCAACCATGAAGTAATAAAGTACCCGGACACATGAGCCAGACCTTTTCTTTTGTTGACCATAATGAACGACATCAAAATCCAGACGTGAAAAGTCAAATTTAATAAAAAGCTTCCACGCGATTAATACGTCAAACATCGAAACACACTTTCAAAAATTTGGACAAACAAGTCAGAATTCAACTAGGAATGTCGAAAGCAAAAAGCTAAGTCTAACAAGTTAGACAGAAAGGCATACTGTGTACAAACAATAAAAATCAATTAAATGAGATTCTCATTGATTTTCTAATTTATTATATCAGAAAAGGATACATGAGGATAAATATATGAAGAGTACCAATAAGAGTATTCAAAAAGAGGCATTTCTATCAACAACAATATCACTCGATGGCAAGGGTTCAAACAGGTGAAGAAATGGTTGTTACTCATCATTAGGGTTACTCAGCGAATCCGGAATGAGTTCCTCCTCATCCTCAAATGCTTGCTCAATGTAACAATGATACTTAGATAAATCCAGGCGTTGCGGCTCAATAAAGTCTAGGAAGTCGTGACGACCATCGACTAGTATTTTCCAGTTTGCTGCTTTTGCAATCTTTAATTTATCAGTAACTAATACAAGCTCAGCCCGATTCGATGCAAGTTTGCTCTCAACAAAAATAAGCCTACCAGAAGCTACCAATTTGGCAGTAGCAAACTCGGTATTTAACTGAGCAACTTGTGCCAAAAAAGCTTTCAGACTGGCGGAGTACTTTGCAGCAGAACATTTGGCCTTGTCACAATCACTCATTCATTCGGACAACTCCTTCTCAGCAATACTCAACTGAGAACACAGTTTATTCAACTCCGTCTCGAAGGCCTCGAGTTCGGAGGCAAACTTAATCTAAATAGCCTCGATGTCCTTCAGCGAAGTCCGAGCAACATCAACACCCTTCGCATACACCGTACACAACGCTATCAGTGAATCAAATTTACGGAGAACATGAGATAAAACCAAGGTCTGCCCTGCCATCTTCCATTCAATAAGCGCCATCTGATCATGCACGACCTTATAATCTGACCCCATAATGCCAGCGTAAACGAGGTGACTCATCCCCTCCATGAGACGCTTGAAACCTCAATCAAGATGATTACATGGCGGATGAACGAGAATGGGAGCCCTCTCGACCAACCGCCCATGACAATCGACGATGAGATTGCGAGCATTGTCTTGCATGTCAACATCAGAAGACCAGCTAAACTTCTTAAACGTAGTAGGATGGGTATCGGGGAGAGTAGCAGGCAACTCTGAAGTATCCACGATGACAGAAGAAATAAGAACCTTAGAACCATGACCACGAGTAACGACTTGATCTTCCAACGAGGAGTCGAACTCGAAATCAAACAAAGTCTTCGTGCTGTTCGGATTCTTAGACATTTCAACACCAAGCTAGAACATCTTGTTGTCGATAACGACACCTCTTGCAATTACAAGAGCATTGCGACCCGTAGGACTTTTAGCGAAGCTCACCTCCCAATGAATGCTTGCATCGCTAATGACAGCCGGGGAAGCACGCTTCTGCCCCTCATCAGAAATGACGACAGTATCGGCGCGCATAACAGTAACTTCGAAGCACAAGCCGTCATAAGCGTTGCCCGATCCGCCTCGCTCATAGTGTACATACCATTGCGATCAAGGATATCCGTAGTAAGAAAAGCTTCTGCTGGGGACTTGGGCAAGTTATTAAATCGATCACGAAACTCTTGCTCCTCCACAGACAAAAATAGTTCGTTCCTCTTGGGTTCTCGGAATGATTGCAGAATTTGCACATTGCGTAACCTGAAATAATGAAGTAATAGACGCATAAAACTAGGGCCTCGACCAGCCCCTATACTCGTCCCTGAGATTTCAAAACAGATTGACCACGGAGATCGCAAGTGCGGTTCATGTTTACACTAAACCCCACCACGGAGTGCAGAACCCTGATGTTCATCAGGATTTTAGATAAAATGGCCCTTGCTAAAATCGCGATCATTACCTTCCAGCCGTTAGGAACCATTTGCGCGGGGGCGATGCCCAAGAAATTCAGATACTCCCAGAAGATTTCTGGAGCCGAAAGTCTAAGACCTGCTTGAAACATGCCAGGGTAGAGTGCAATATAGTCAGGCCTCGGACTACAAGGATATTGTCACCCTCTTCAGGCAGGATGATCTCGAGGTCAGATGGCAATGAGTAGTCGTAACGAACACTATCCAGAGTCGTTCATGTCGCTCGCTTAGGCGAGAAGTAAGCTTTGCAAGTAGCAAGCACATCACCACTTAGAACCTTGAAGCTAGACATCATTATGAGAAAAAAATGAAAGAAAAAGAAATCAGAGCCTGGGAACAAAGAGAACGTAAAGAAGAAAGTGTTGTATCCACCTCCTCCTTTTTATAGGGTTGAGCGACGAAATGACTACTCATAGGAAAATGTGCGAGACATGATGGCCGCACGAAATTCCCAAAATCTTGCCAAAATGAACAGACAGATGAGAAATTAGAGAAACAAACACACTAACAACTGGTAACAACATTAAATGCACCGCGATGGTGAAATCGAAAATCCAACAATTGTACAGTTAGTGATTACATTCGCATACCACTAACTAAGGATTAGTAGCTGATGGTACATCAAATACGACTGTTATCACAACCATACATGTGACAAAAATCGTCCATCACGAAGATCAAGTATCCCAAGACCAGGCCAATTCATAAAACCCAAAAAGGGTAAATCCAGTTATAAAAGCCCAAACAGGGCTCGTCAGAATAAATCATAGTTAGAGGTCCAAATCCAGGCCGATAGAGTTCTCTCATAAAGATGAGGAACATTATAGAGAAAAAGAGTCGTGGAGGGAATTACACCTCTGAGGACGTATCTTCATAAAGAAGGAGACTGTTACAAAGAACGTTTCCTCTCATTGCGCCTCAAATGCTTAAGTCACGCAGAGAATTAAAAACGACCATTATATAAGGTAAAGGGAACATTCGACGAAGGTATGCAATTTAAACTGAGTCTGTCCAAATTTATCTCCATCTCCAACTGAGTTACTGACTTAAGCATCAGAGTGGTGTTTGACAATCTAACATTTGTTTTGCAGGTCAGACTTACAGGAGACCAGATTTTGGATGCATCATAGGGTATATCCCAGCTTGGCTTTCCTTCACTTTATTGTTGTTGAGATTTTTCTAGGGCTGTTGCAATCCAAGGGGAATCTTCCTATATGAAGATTGTCACAGGTTTTGGCCATCAATCAAGACTTTGTTCCCATAATTCCGGGCAGAATCGAAAAACATCTATGAAATTTCCAGGGAGGTGTAAGAGTTCATTGCAAAGCCGAATAGTGGAGAGAATAACAACAGTGCTCCAGAAGTATCATGTGTGATTTGAAATGGGTTAGTAGGTTAGGTTGGAAGGTATTGATCAAGGATCTTATCAAACAGAGTTGCGCTAATCATGTGACTACAAGATTCCAAACGGAATGTAAAGATGGTAAAGTTATTCATCCGAGAAGTTTGGTCATTATGGAGTGTCATGTGGTGTTCCTGTCAATATACTGGTGAGGAGAATGAGTGGGTACTTGTTGGTGTATGCTGAACAGTGATCGACCTTATGTAAGGTCTTCATGTGGGAGCCTAATCCTTGTGTGTTATTTATTAAGAGGCTCTATGACTAGAGAGAAGCGAGGTTTCTTGATGCATAGGCGTAATGTGAAGTGTTTTTTTGGACCGTGATGTGAGGCATAAACCTTTTAAAAGTGTATATCTCAAGTAAAGAAAATATACAATTAGTACTTAGAATTAATATATATGATAAATAACTCATAATTCCAATTTCCACATCCAAAACAGTAATTGCATTTAATCAAACTTGAAATTTGTAATTTCCATCTCCTAGTTTAACTTCAAGTTTGTAAGTTCCATCACCTAATTTAAGTCAACTCATAGTCCACCCTTAAAATTCAAAATTCAAAACCATAACTAAATATGGACAAACCATAATTCAAAAAGTCAAACATCTCATTCTTTAATCTTAATCTTCATCAAAAGCACCAACGTCTCTTTATCATCCCATTGACGAAGATTTTGATCTTCCCATTCAAACTTCAAGTCATATACCCTTTCATTCCATTCGATTTAGGGCTTAACTGTAATAGAGTAAGTCCCTTTTATAATCAGTGGAAAAAATGATAGCTTCATATGCTGGTTTTACTATGTTTTTATGAAGTTTTAGTTTCACCCTCGCGTGTTTTCACAAGTTTCGCCTAGAAAAGCATTTCAATGCATGACTTTCATATATGTTTTAAAATCCAGACGAGGAGAATTAGTATGTTCTTTCTGGTGTATGGTGAATATTGACAAGCCTTCTGGGAGGAGTTGGATGACTTTACAAACTATTTCAAAGAGGAAGGCTTCAAATATGGCCAGGTTTACTTGTAAGCAGAAAAATGGTAGTTAACAATGAACATCAGTCAGATTTGCCAAGTTTATGTTAAAAAAATCTCTCATTTACAATGGAAAGAGGTCTTCCCAACTTCTCAAACTATTAGATATTCTTGTCCTTGTTAAAAATCAATTGTTTCTTGTTTTAGCCTAAGACATCAAGTGCGGATTCACTCATTCTGCACCCCAAAAAACTAGGTTTTCGAAGATTAATCTCCATGCCTGACAGTGCCCCAAAATAATATAATAACCCTTTCAACATGACCAAATGAAGCCTTTCAACCCCATGTATACCAAAATGACTTCCACAAATTGCACACAATAAACAAAACCCTTATCCTCAATTCTAAAAGTTGCCACGAACCCAAGTTGGTAACACAACTTATTGTCCTCCCAAGCTACCAAGATAAATAGAAATGGCGATAGAGGATTCCCTTGCCTAAGCCCTTTGGGGCTGTGAAAGAAATCCATTAGACACCCATTAACCAATACCGAGTAGGAAGTAGTTGAAACACATTTCTTAATCCACCCTTTCCACTTATTAGCAAACTCCATTTTTTTTTGCAAAAGACAGTCAAGACAAGTTCAATTTCTATGATCGTAAACCTTTTGATGATACATCAAATAAGACTATCATCACGACCACACACGTGGCAAAAATCGTTTATCACAAGGACCAAGTATTTCATGACAAAGCCAATTTACAAAGCCCAAAAAGGGGTGAATCCAGTCATAAAATCCCAAACATGACCTGTCAGAACAAACCATAATTAGAGGCCCAAATCCAAACCCAACAAAGCACCCCCTTAAATAGAAGCTACGTTACAGAGAAAAAGAGTCGTGGAGGGAGTTACTCCCCCAAGAATGCATATTCATATAGGAAAAGACTATTACAGATAACGTCTCTCCTCGTTGGCCTTATATGCTTAAGTCACACAGAGAATTAATAACGACCGCTATATAAGGTAAAGGGAACATTCGACAAAGGTATGCAATTTTAACTGAGTTTTGTCCAGATTAATCTTCATCTTCAACAAAGTTACTGACTTAAGCATCAGAGTACCTTCGGCCACCAAATAGGTGGTCTTTGGCAATCTGACCTTTGTTTTGCAGGTTAGACTTATAGGAGATCGGATTTAGACACATCAGTTTGGCATCATCCATGGGGAACGACAGTTTCCTTTCAAAAAGAGTTTGTAGTTGGAAACTTCTTCTATTCTAATCAGCGACAAATTTTTTTTTGGAACAAATGGAGCGTTCTACAAACCCTCAACCTAGCAACAGTCAAGGCAACCTCTCAACTGGCAAGGCTGAATTACCAATAGCGCATGATGCAAACCCAGCGACAACCGGGTTAACTGTGTCAAGTAAGGTAGCATTGCAACATGAAGTGGTAACCCAGTCATCTCAGACATCTGACAGCACTACCGTAGACCAACGTGTGGATCATCTCATGACCCAGATGGATTGCTTGATCAAAGTGGTGGAAAAACTCACCTAGGAGCGTACTCAATCTGCCAACCACGTTCAAACACCACTGCAACAAAACTCTGCCAGCCGCTTCCGAGAAACAATGAAGTTCCTGCACAACTTCAACAAATGAATTTCGAAGGTAGAGAACCACAATAATAAGGCCTCTAGAGCGAGGGGGTCCCTGCATAAGTTCCATTCAGGATCGGTATTGCAGATCTTAACGTGCTGTACGAATTGGCCAGACCGCCATTCTCTGACGCAATCATGGTGATTCCTTTACCAAAAAAGTTCACTCTACCAAAGTTCGAAGCATACGATGGTACCACCGATCTGACAGATCATCTGCGATACTTCCACCACATGATGGCATTGAAAGAGATCACATAGTCCATCCTATGTCGAACATCTTTGACAAGTCTCAACTCCACAACGATGAGTTGGTTCAACAACCTACCATCGAGGTCGATAAACTCCTTCCAAGCGCTAGCCACTAGCCTTATCACGAGGTTCATTGGCAGTCAGCGGATGAGAAAAGGCCCACATTACTTGGTTCACATCCGACAAAAGCCCGACTAAACTATAAGGGAGTACGTCACTCGTTTTACTGATGAATTGACCATGATTGCGGCTACAACGATGACATGTCCATTGCCACCTTCACCCCTGGACTAAAAAATGATCATTTTACAATTATCTAAATCTAGACCCTCCAAAGAATATGACAATCTTGTTAAAGACCGCTCAGAAATACATAACCCTCGAGGAGATGTTAGTCGTAAAAAAGAAGAACAAATCCAAAATGGAGGGCCAATCGAAGAGGCGAGAGAGGAGAAAAAAGGAGAGATAAAAGCATGAACGGATGACGAGTATGGTGAATAAGACGTATAAGTCATACACGACCTTGAAAACGAGTCGAGCAAGCATAATGAAGTGCATGGAGAAATGGAAGGATATAAACTGGCCACTGAAAATGAGAAGAGACCCAGATGGGCGAGATAAAAGCAAGTATTGCTCTTTCCACAAGGATCACGGGCATGATACTGAAGACTGCTACAATTTGAAGGACGAAATTGAGCACTGGATTCAAAGAGGGCGACTCGAGGAATTCGTTGGGCTGCTAGACAAGCAATCTAAAGGAAAAAAAAATGTAGACACCGCTACATGATCAAAAGAACAACCAAGATAACTAATATACGCCCTACACTGCATAGCTGGAGAAAATGGATGGTCTGGCCGAACAATGAAGCGATCAACGACACAACCCACTCAAGTTGATCTAAATCAAAGCAGAAGAACCAACATCATCGAGCGGGACTAGAAGAGTCACTACAACAACTCATAACGGGAGACACAGATGTTTGCAATCCGGGCAAAGATCAATCAACTGACCAGGTTCGAGGGTCTCACTGATAAATGTGTGCCTGATCCACATTATCCCTGACAAGGCCAACAACACCTCCTCCATCGTTGACATCGGAACTGACATAAACAAATTTGATTTGGTGAATAAACTTGATACCATTGCAAAGTTTGGAACCTAGAAGTTCATGGAAGCCTTGGCGGCTGGCGCTGATGTGAGCATGATTGGACAATTTGGTGCTAAATTCTACTCAGCGACCTTGTTATCGAGGAAATCATCAATCAAAGCGCCTTGAAGAGCGCACAATCAAGGATTTGATCAATAAGCATTATGAGTTCATTAGCTACCTCACGGTAACCGTACACGTGACACAAACTATAGAAATTATAGGAGAATCATGAAAAATGATATAAGTTGTATATAGAATCATTCCCCCAATGACACAATTAAACGAAGAAGAGGGACATTGCAATGAACGTCCCCTTTTATCACACCATTTGAGTTAAAAACGAACACAGTCAGTTCAAACGAAACAACACCAAAACATACTTCAAAACGACATGAAACCAAAGCCGATCTAAAAGAAGATACGAGTACTTCTCAAGCAACAAGGGCGCGCAAGAATCAACCCCCTACCATCATAAGGAACGACGTCAACCAAGCAACAGTCAATTAGAGAGACACATCGTACGAATTGTTCATGAGTGAATCCTACGCTATAAAGGAACACCCACAAGTAAGCGAAGAAGCTAAGATTGCCAACACTATGCACCAAGAAGTTCTGGACAAAGAAAAAAGAACTACTACGATCATAGAGTGTTAAACATATGAAATAAGATTATCAATAAAACTCCAAGTTCAAACCCTCCATCGTACGTTCAAACAGTCAAGTGAAGTCAAGACGTCAAAGTCAGACGATGCAAAGCAACTAGCACGATCAACATATCGAGCTACGAGCAAAATGTCGGGACGTATAAGTTAGACGTAAACATAAAACTTCTAGTTTGATCAACCACTAAGTAAATCTACAAAAGTTAGGATGTACAAGTTAACTTACTAGTAAAACCTTTTGGCCGACCAATATCTCGGACCACGAGGTAAAAGTCTAGACATATAATTCAATACCTATTCGTAAAACCTTCTGGCCGACCAATATGTCGGGCCACAGGGTAAATGTTTGGACGTATAAGTCAACGCCTATTCGTAAAACTTTCTAGCCGACCAATATGTCGGACCACGAGGTAATAGTCTGGACGTATAAGTCAAGACCTATTCATGAAACCTTCTAACCGACCAATATGTCGGACCACAAGGTAAAAGTTGGGATGTATAAGTCAACTTACTCGTAAAACCTTCTGGTCAACCTACTCATAAAACCTTCAGATCGACGAATATGTTGGATCATGTAGTAAATCTACCAAAGTTGAGTCAAGACTTACTCGTAAAACCTTCTGGTCGATTAATACGTCAGACCGCAAAGTAAATCTATAAAAGTTGGGACGTATAAGTCAAGACTTATTGGTAAGACCCTCTGGTCAACCAATACGCCGAATCACGGGGTAAATCTACAAAAGACTTGACATACAAGTCAAGACTTACTTGTGATACCCTTGTGTCGGCGGACCTGAGGGGGAGGGTAAGGGAAAGGCCCGTGATGGCGAAGCCCAACAGGCCCGTGGATCCCAATAGGGTTGGGCAAGCTACCAAGGGGAGATTATAGTCCCACATCGCCTAGGTGAGGGAAGGGGATGTGCTATATATGTACGAGTTTGGATCTACAAAGTACTACGCGTTTTAAAGCCGTACGAGCCTTGGGCCCAAAGCGAACAATATAGTACTCTGTGGATCGGGTCGTTACAGAATGGTATCAGAGCCGAACCTAGCCGGAAGTGTGCCAACGGGGACGTTGGGCTCCCTTAGGGGGTGGACTGTGATACCCTTGTGTGGGCGGACCTGAGGGGAGGGTGAGGAAAGGCCCGTGATGGCGAAGCCCAACAGGCCCATGGATCCCAATAGGGGTTGGGCGAGCTACCAAGGGGAGATTATAGTCCCACATCGCCTAGGTGAGGGAATGGGATGTGCTATATATGTACGAGTTTGGATCTACAAAGTACTACGCATTTTAAAGCCGTGCGAGCCTTGGGCCCAAAGCGGACAATATAGTACTCTGTGGATCGGGTCGTTACATTACTTATAAAGTTTCATGGCCCAATTGACATGCAGAAAGTACGAGTAACGAGATCAACACACATTTATTGTGTACGATCAGATATCGTGATTGATCCAAGACAACAAACAAATTACGACCACGAAGGAATAACATGCAAGACAACAAGAAATAAATAGAAGAAAGACAAAGCACAAGAATGTCAACAAAGAGAAACTTGTCATTCATAACGCTATTCAGTTACATCTGAAGACGGAGATAGAACAGTTGGAGAAGAAATAGTAGAAATGACCAAATCACTAACAAAAGCATTGAGAAGATGATGGGCAACAACATCAGCAGCATGAGGGGATGAAGCCTTCTCTTCAATAGCAAGAATAGACGATGGAACAGGATCGGAAGGAAGAGGAGAAGACGGTTCTTCATTAACCGAATCACTTGGCGGATCTGGAAGACATTCCTCGCCATCATCATCCTCGAAAACCTATCAACTAAGCTAGAATATCTAGACAAATCAAGACCACCCCCCTCCATGTAGTCAAGGAGGCCGATTCAACCGTCAACAACTCTCCTCCAATCTGCTGCTTCCACAAACTTTAGTTTGTTCTAGGTTGCAGTGAGCTCGTTCTTGGTCGAAATAAGTTGTCCTTCGACGGTGGTCAACATTGCAAAACATCCAACTTAACATCATCAAGCGCAGTTGTTAACTGCTCCACCCGCTCCTCAACAAACTTACGGCTGACGGACAGAGCCTTATCTGACCAGCCTTCTCAACAAACAACTCCCTCTCCACCTCATCCAACTGGTCACAAACTTCATTCAACTCTGTCCTCGAAGCCTCAAGCTCAGCAGCGAACTTGTCTCGCAACCTCCACTTCCCTCAGAGAAGCCCGAGCAGTCCCAACTGCCTTCTCTTCATCTTCACAACAAGCTTTCAAAATGTCCAACTGACAAAGAACATGCGAAAACACCTATAATTGTGTTGCCATCTTCCTCTCAAGAGCAGCCACCTGACCATGAGCGGCCTGATAAACCGACCCCATCACCCCAGCATAAGTAAGGTGATTCATTCCTTCCATTATCTGCTTAAGACCATGGTCGAGATGGCTGTTGGGCTCTCGAGTAGGCATTGTAGCCCTTTCCACCAACCGCCCATGCCACTCGTTAATCAAATTGTGGCACTATCCTCCACGTCAATCTCACTAAACCAACTAAACTTCCCATCCGACTTGATATAGATGTCTTTCGGGTTGGGCTCCTTCCAACTAATCCGTGGATAAAGAACTCGGAGATCAAGAAGTACAAAAGCCCCACCCCTAGCAGCCAGAAGAACGGTCAGAGTAGCGGTGATAACGGAAAAACCACTCTTGTTTTTTCTTTGTGAAGCAGTAGTGGCGAGAGTTGGACAAGCATCAATAGCAACAACAACAGAAGAAGTGAGACGGGGATGCGGAAAAGTAGGAAGCTCCACGATATCATCAACACAAGTAGGAGAAGAAAAATGAGAAAGAGGAGCCTCAGAACTCTGACCCTGATTGGTGACCACTTTTTGCACAATGGAATAAATTCAAAGTCTACCAGGGTCTTTGTCATATTCAGATCCTTAAACCGCTCCACAACAAGCTGAAACATCTTATTGTCAATAACTTGAGGATCATCATTAGACCACTTGACAAAGTCAGGCACACCATGAGTAGAAAGAAGTCTCTTCTCATTCTCGTCCAATGGATGGGTCACCTCTTTCTTGCTCCTCTCCATAGCTTGATTCATCTCCTCAACCTCCTCGAGAGATAGGTGATCCTCTTTCCCACCCTCCATATCAAATAAACTCGGACGAGGAGCAGTCCGAGTAGTACTAGAAAGTCGTTTCTTCTTGGGAATATGGCCAGGGCTTATCGCCAATTGCTTCGACGGACTAGTAGGCCTCGAAAGCTTCCACTTTCTAGTGGCCGAGCCAGCAACATCAATGCTAACAGGAGCATTGAGATCCGTAACAGCCATGTCAAAGCTGACTTTCCCATCAATGATCACTAACTCCAACAGGACCAGCACGAGCAACAATCCCAGCAGCTCGAGATTCAGTAAGAAAAACCCGTTATTCCTCGTTCATAGTGTACAAGCCACTACGCTCCACAACATCCGTAGCAAAGAACGATTCCACAACAACCACAAGAAGCTTTGAAAAAGGTCATTGATCACCTGTTCCTCCACAGACAATTGCAGATCCTTCCATTAGTTAGGGACTCTAAACGACCGCATAATCTGTCAACCCCATAAGTTAAAGTGGTCAGATTTGATGGAAACATAAAACAAAAACCTCGACCAGTTCCTGTAATCATCGTTAAGTTTCCCAAAACAGGCGGGGGAACAAAGAAAAAAAATATTCTTGGTCATTACAAGTCCAACCACTGAATGCAAAACCCTAACAGTTGAAGAAATGCCAGAAACAACGACTCTCGCACAAGTAGAAACCATCACCCTCCAGCCGTTGGGACACATTTGCAAGAGAAATGCCCAAGAAATCTAAATAATCACAAAATATCACCGGGACTGGAAATCGAAGGTCTGATTGGAACATACATGGATAAAGTGCAATATAACCAGACATTGGATGACAAAGTCTATGGTTCAACCTAGGCATAACTATCTCAAGGTCGGATGACAAAGAGTATTCGGAATGAACACTCTCCAACCTTACCTGCAAATCCTTATTGGGCGAGAAGAACGCCTCACAGATGCTAAGCGTTTCACCATCTAGTATACTACTGGTAGACATGGGAAAGGAAATGAACAATGAAGAGAGCAAAGAAGAAGACGGAAAAAATAAACTCCGATCTCAAAGATAGCGTAAAGAGATAAACAAAACCACCACGCCCTCTTTTATAGAGCTGAGCAAAGAAGAGACTACTAATAGGACGACGTACGAGATATGATGGCTGCACGAAATCCCAAAATGCATGCGAAAATGAACGAACATATGAGATATCAGAATATCAATCTCATCAAAAGCTGCTAACAACATTAAATGCTCCGCAATGATGAAATTGAAAGTAGAAACCGTCTTAGAGTTAGTGGCCACGTCAACATACCCACTAACTAAGGGGGGAGTAGCTGATGATACATCAAACAAGACTATCATCATGACCATACACGTGGCAAAATTGTTTATCACAAGGACCAAGTATTTCAAGACTAGGCCAACTCACAAAGCCCAAAAAAGGGTGGATCCATTCATAAAAGCCCAAACAAGGCCCGTCAGAAGAAACCATAATTAGAGGCCCATATCCAGGCCCAACAAAGCTCTCCTTTAAAGAGAAAGAACGTTATAGAGAAAAAGAGTCGTGGAAGGAGTTACTCCCCGAAGGATGCATCTTCATAAAGGAGGAGATTGTTACAACGAACGTTTCCCCTCGTTGAGCCTCATATGCTTAAGTCACGCAAAGAATTAATATCACTATATAAGGTAAAGGGAATATTCGACAAAGGTATGCACTTTTAAATGAGTTCTGTTGCGATTAATCTCCATTTTCAACAAAGTTACTGACTTAAGCATCATCATTTTCAACCACCAAATAGGTGGTCTTTGGCAATCTAGCATTTGTTTTGCAGGTTAGATTTATAAGAGACTTGATTTGGACGCATCATCTTTCTAAATCTTGTTTCTTCCCGAGCTTATCACTTCATCTAAAGAAACCCAATCAAGAATATGTTTGTAAAACTCAAAGGCACCATGTTCTGGCTTATCAAGTTAGACATAACAATATTTAGCAAGCGTCTTGGTTTTGTGTTAGACATCACAATCTTAGCAAGTTGTAGTACATGAAGTAGCATTCCACGAATTCGACTTGGAATTTCAAAATACCTTTGGCTTTCTTAATGCCGTGTTAAAGCATTTTTTTACTAGGTTACTTCAGATTCTTCTCGGTGGTGTAATTCTCAACTTTTGTTGGGCTAAATTAAGAGCCATAAGATTCCCTATTTATGCTATTATGTTGGAAATTTAGGAGAGACTTGAAGATGGTGATATGTACTAACTGCTTCTTCATTAATTAATGAATCGAGAAAAAACTAAATGTAGAAGGAAAAGGCGTAAGTTAATGGCATCCAAATGCAGGTTGAAACTAATACTTCTGCCAAAATCGTCAGGATCGGCATGTACAACTACTGCCTTGCCAGTATGGAATATTGTCAAGTCAATGGAATGTGAAAATCCTTGAGTGAACCTCACCAACTCCATATAGGGATGTCGATATGTTTCCGAGGTTGCCGGCATGGGCGCTCCTCGTCAAATGAGCACCATGATTCTAGTTTAATGGATTGAAGTGAGGTCCAATTGAGTAGTTGCAGGCATTCCCAGTGCGTGGAACTGGAAACCATGGAATGAGTCCTGGTGACAGACCACCAATCTTCCCATTCACATGAGTTAGCCCTGTTGTATATGTTTTTATGTGATGATACATCAAACAAGACTGTCATCACGACCATACACGTGGCAGAGATCGCATATCACGTAGACTAAGTATCTCAAGACTGGACCAACTTACAAAGCCCAAAAGGGCACACCCAATCATTAAATCCCAAAAAGGGCCCATCAGAACAATCATAGTCAAAGGCCCAAACTCAGGCCCGACAAATCTTTCCCTTAAAGAGGAGGAACGTTACAGAGAAAAAGAGTCGTGGAAGGAGTTACTCCCCCAAGGACGCATTTTCATAAAGGAGGAGATTGTTACAGAGAACGTTGCCCTTCATTGAGCCTCACATGCTTAAGTCATGCAGAGAATTAATAACGACCACTATATAAGGTATAGGGAAAATTTGACAAAGGTATGCAATTTTTAATTGAGTTCTGTCTAAATTAGTCTCCATCTCCAACAGAGTTACTGACTTAAGCATCGAAATGCCTTCGACCACCAAGTAAGTGGTCTTTAGCAATCTAATATTTGTTTTGCAAGTCAGATTCACAGGAGACTTAGATTTTAACCCATCAGTTTGGCGCCGTCTGTTGGGAACGACAATTTTCTTTCATAAAAGAGTTTGTAGTTGGAAACTTCCTTAGTTCCAATTCGTGATAAAAAATTAAGAACAAATGGAGCATTCTATAAACCCCAACCTAGCAATAATCAAGACAATCCTTCTAATGGTGAAGCTGGATTGCCGATATTGCATACTTCAAACCTAATGATGACTGGGCCAACTATGTTTGATAATAGAGAATCACAACATGGAGTGGTAGCTCAATCATATCAGACGTCTGGCAGCACCACCACAGATCCCCGCGTGGATCAACTCATGACCCTGAAGTAGAGTAACTCACCCAAGAATGTGCTCAATCCGCTAACCAAGTCCAAGCACCGCCACAACAAAACTCTGCCAACCGCGTCCGAAAAAATAATGAAGTTCCTGCGGAACTTCAGCAAGTGAATCTCAAAGGTAGTGAACAACTAGAAGATGACCTCCCAGAACGATGGGATCCCTGCATAAGTTCCATTCAAGATCGGAGTCACAGATCCTAGTGTTATACGAATTGGCCAGACCGTCGTTCTCTAACGCACTCATGGTGACTCCTTTACCGAAAAAGTTCATCCCACCCAAGTTCGAGGCGTACGATGGCACCACCAATCGGACGGACCATTTACGACACTTCCACCACATGATGGCATTGAAAGATAGCACAAAGTTCATCTTAGGCCGAACGTTTTCGACGACCTCACCTCCACAGTAATGAGGTGGTTTAATAGCCTACTTCCAAAGTCGATAAACTCTTTCCAAGCGCTAGCCACGACCTTCATCACAAGGATTATCAATAGCTAGTGGATGAGAAAGGGCCCACACTACTTGCTTCACATCATACAAAAGTTCGAAGAAACTATAAGGGAGTACATCACTCATTTTACTAGTGAGTTGACCATGATTGATGGCTGCAGTGACAACACGGTCATTGCTAGCTTCACATCCGGACTAAAAAGGGGATCGTTTTACAATTCTCTGAATCCAGACCCCCCTTCCGAAGAATATGGCAACCTTGTTGAAGACTGCTCATAAATATATCACCCTCGAGGATAAGTTAACATTAAAAAAAACGAATCTGAAAGGAAGGGCCAATCGAAGAGGTGAAGAAGGAGAAAAGAAAATAGAGATGACGTACCTCGAGAGGAGAACACTCAGTCGAAGAGGCATTGGGCAACGAGATATCCGAATTCAACCAACGGGAACCCGAAAAGCTGGAATCTACAAGGCCCAGACATGAACAGGTGACAAGTGTGGTGAAGAAGACGTATAAACCATACACCCCTTGAAAATGAGTCGAGCAAGCATACTGAAAACCATGGTGAACTGGGAGGACGTCAACTGGCCGCTAAAACTGAGAAGAGACCCAGATGGGCGAGACAAAAACAAGTATTGCTCTTTCCACAAGGATCACGGGCATGACATTGTAGACTGCTACAACTTAAAGGACAAAATTGAGCACTGAATTCAAAGAGGGTGACTCAAGAAATTCGTATCAAAAGAACAACCCAGAGAACTTATATGTGACTTGCACTACATAGCTGGACGAAATGAACAATTTGGTCGATCAAAGAAGTGATCAGTGGTACCACCCATTCGAGCTGGTCTATATCGAAGTAGGAGTACCAACATCATCGAACGAGACCAAAAAACCACTACAGCAACTCACAATTGGAGACAAAAAGACATTTACAATTCGGGCGGAGATCAACCAACTGATCGAGTTTGAAGGTCTCACTGGCGAACGCGAGCTTGATCCACATCATCTTTGACAAGACCAACAACGCCTCCCCCATTATTGACAACGAATTTGAAGTAAACAAATTCGAATCGGTGAATAAACTTGATACAATTGCAAGGTCTGGAGCTCAGAAGCTCATGGAAGCCTTGGTAGCTAGTGCTGATGTGAGCATGATTGGACAATTTGGTATTGGATTCTACTTAGCTCACCTGATTGCCAAGAGAATCACCAATCGAAACACTTTGAAGAGCGCACACTCAAGGATTTGATCAAGAATCATTCTGAGTTTATTAGCTACCTCGTGATTACCGTATACGTAAAAAAAAACTATCAATACTACAGGAGAATCATAAAGAAGGATGTTGCAACAAATGAGTAAAAAACAGACACAGTCAGTTCAAGACGTAACAACAACAAAACATACACCTAGGTTATACGAAGCCAAAGCCAATTTAAAATCTGATACAACTATTCCACAAACAACAAGGGCGCGCAAGAATCAACCCCTATCATCATAAGGAATGACGTCAATCAAGCAGTAGTTAAGCAGAAAGACGCCATGCATGAACTATCCACAAACGGATCCTACGTCGTAACGTAATATTCACAAAACAAACAGACAAACTAAGATGACTAACACTACGAACCAAGAAGTTCTGGACAAAGAAAGAACAAATTCTTCAATTATAGAATGTTAAGCATCTGAAACAGGATTATCAATAAAACTCCAAGTTCAAACCCTCCATTTTACATTCAAATAGTCAAGTTAAATCAAGGCGACAAGGAAACTAGCACGATCAACATATCAAACCATGAGAAAAAGGTCAGGACATAAAACATAAAACTTCTGGTCGGATCAACCACGAAGCAAATCTATAAAAGTCTTGACATATAAGTCAAGACTAATTCGCAAAATCTTCTGGCTGACTAATATGTTAGACCACGAGGTAAAAGTCTGAACGTATAAGTCAAGACTAATTCATAAAAGCTTTTGGTCGACTAATATGTCGAACCACGAGGTAAAAATTTGGACGTATAAGTCAAGACTAATTCATAAAACATTCTGGTCAACTAAATATGTCGGACCACAAGGTAAAGGTCTGGACGTATAAGTCAAGACTATTCGAAAAACCTTATGGTCGACTAATATGTCAAACCAAGAGGTAAAAGTCTGGCCGTATAAGTCAAGACTAATTCGTAAAGCCTTCTGGCCGATCAATATATCGGACCACAAAGTAAATCTACCATAGTTGGGACGTATAAGTCAACTTACTCGTAAAACCTTCTGGCCGATCAATATGTCGAACCACGAAGTAAATACACCAAAATGATGATAAGGAACAAAATGCACCTAGCGTAATGCGAGATATTGGGCGCCGAAAGGAGACAACATCGAGGCCTTCACAGGGAGGTACAAACAAGAATATGGACATTACAAATAGTAGCAATTCAAAACAGAATAAAGGTACTAACAAGCAACACCAGACTCAGACCAGAACCCACAACCTACGAAGCAAAACCAATCCTTTTGATGTGTTACAAAGACTAGAGCAAGGGCCTGAGATTGCACTAGCTAGGAAGACTCACACCACTAAAGCACCTAGATCTTTTACAGGACAAGGAGGGTCTAACCCACCTGGGGGAGGAGTACAAAATGATGATTGTTTAGATGATTAGAATAGCTTGTTGGAATGTTAGGGGTCTAAATGACCCCTTAAAGCAAAGTGAAGTTAGGAAACTTATACATAAACAAAATATCAGTGTTATAGGTTTGGTTGAGACAAAAGTTAGTAATGAAAAGAAGAAGAAAATCGAAAAGGAATTGATGCGTGATTGGCTAGCAGTTGATAACAATGACATAGTCTAAGGAGGTAGAATATGGGTCATTTGGGATCCTCAAGCAATGAACATATGTGTAGTTTCTAGGTCTGATCAAGCCATCTTCTTGAAGTCTATTTGGCCTAATGGACACACATGCATTTTAACCTTTGTATATGGCAGGAGTTATAACAACATCAGGAAGAGGTTATGGCTAGAACTTGAAACTTTCTCAAGCAACAACAAACTTCCATGGTCAGTACTGGGAGATTTCAACTCGATACTGAATTCCCAGGAAAGAGTAGGTGGGGAAGAAATACGACCATGACAATTTATAGACTTTGCTGAATCCGCATTGAATGCAGGACCGTTTGATTGCCAATACAAGGGTTGTTTTTTAACATGGAGTAATCAGCAGAGTGGGGAGAGTATAATCATGTGCAAGTTAGACAGAGCAATGATAAACCAAGAATGGCTTCTAGATATGCCAAACTCTGAAGTTGACTTCCTCAACCCAGGGGTATCAGACCACTCACCAGTTATTCTAACCATCTATGAACATACAAATCCTAGTCCTATCCCATCTAGATTCTACAACTATTGGGTGCATGAAAAGGGCTATATGGAGGTGGTACAAGACGCTTGGGCTCAACCAGTGAATGGTAATGCAACTTATTGTTTTGTTCAGAAACTCAAACGAGTGAAAGCTCAATTGACAGTCTGGAGAAAAAACACTTTTGTTAATGTTAGTAGTGGAGTAATTACTGCAAAACAATTCATGGAAGTAACACAAAGCTCACTTCAGTTGGACCCCTTAACTCGAGCCTAGCAGGGACAGAAAAAGAATCAATTAAGCAATATGCACTTGCAGCCCGAAATGCAGAATCCGAAGTGGTGCAAAAAGCAAAAGCAAAACACATGCGTTGGGGTGATGAAAATGTCACTTATTTTCATTACTACTTACGTGAAAGGCGGTCAAAAAATAAAATACTCTCCATATACAACTCTCATAATGAGAAACTGGAAGATATGAAGGAGATTGAGACTAAATGCATCAGGCATTTTGATGATGTTTTTGCTGGTGAACAGGAAGACTATGAGACAACACTCATTGATAGTTTGCAAACAAAAAGAACAATAACTGAGGCAGAGACTATGGAGCTAACCCAGGAAGTGAGCAGGAATGAAATCACAGAAGCTTTGTCTTCAATAAGCTCAGACAAGGCCCCTGGCCCAGATGGCTTCTCATCACTATTCCTCAAAACAGATTGGAGGATTATAGGGAATGATTTTACAAGGGCGGTCAAGAATTTTTTCAGAAATAAGAAGCTGCTTGGTGAGGTAAATGCGACGTATATTACTTTAATTCCTAAGGTTACTAATGCATCTTATCTGGGTGATTTCAGACCAATTTCTTGTTGCAATGTGTTGGACAAATGCATCACTAAAATCTTGACAAATAGGATGAAGAAAGTGGTTCACAGACTGGTTAGCTTGGATCAGTCAACATTCATAAAAGGAAGATATATACATGACAATGTGATGTTAGCTTATGAACTGGTCAGAAACTAATCATAGAAACAAGGGAGCTCCTAGGTGCCTTGAATTCAATCTAGAGGTGCTTCCTGTGAAGTATTTGGGGCTTCCCTTGATATCCTCTCGTCTGGATTATAACCAATGCTTACCACTAGTAGACAGAATCCGCAAAAGGGTCCAATCTTGGATGAATAGAACCCTGTCATATGCAGGAAGAGTTACTTTGATTAAAACAGTGCTGAATAGTCTCCATGTGTACTGGACCTTTTGTTTCATTCTGCCCTCAAGTGTCAGAGACGATATAACAAGAATAATGAGGAATTTTTTGTGGTCAGCCTCTGATAAATACACAAAGACACCTATGGTGAACTGGCAACGAGTTTGTAGGCCTTATAATGAGGGAGGCTTGGGGGGTAAGGTGTATTGAAACTTCAAACAAAGCTGCAATGATGAGGCATGTGTGGAATATTGTTTCTAGTAAGAATAATCTATGGGTAAAGTGGACCAAAGAAAACTTAATCAAAGACAAACACTTCTGGATCATGGACACTCCGAGTAAGTCATCCTGGTGTTGGCGTAATATTCTTAAGTCTAGAGCACAGGCCAGCTCACTTATAGTACACTCAATTGGAAATGGAAAGGGAACTTAATTGTGGAAAAACCCATGGCACCCATTGGGTATACTTATTAACAGGTTCCCCCAGCACTTCACATACCATTCTGTGCTTCACCGCAATGCCAAAGTTAGTGCTCTCATCACAGATAACAAATGGAATACTAGAATGAATGGGAGATCAGATCTTGCTGTTATTTATGAAGAACTTGGCTCGGTGGAATTTGACAGTGAGTACACGGATGAAATCATTTGGATGGGGGTCAAGAAGGAGAATTCTCTAATAAAAGTGCTTATCACTCAATGAGACAAATATCACCACTAGTTTCTTGGTCCAAACTTGTTAGGTTCACAGGAAGGATTCTGAGACACAGTTTTATCACTTGGCTTGTATTGCATAAGACTCTCAAGACCCAAGATAAACTGGAAAAGTGGAGAGTCATAGAAAGTTTAGTATGCTCACTTTGTAGTGATGAACCAGAATGCGAAGCGCACTTATTCTTCAAGTGTAGGTACTCCTGCTTTGTATGGTCACACATTCTTTTGCACATAGGCTACAAGCACCAGCCTATGGATTGGATAGCAGAATGGAAATGGTGTGAGATGAAATTCAATGGTAAATCACCTAGCACTGTGTTAAAAAACTAGCTTTGAATGCAACTGTTTACCATTTATGGACAGAGAGAAATTGCAGAGTTTTCCAGTCCAAGTTCAAAGCAGCAGTTGATCTAGTTCCAAAGGTTATTGAAGATGTCAGGTTACGGGCTTCAGTCCTGGATCTTCAGGTAGAAGACAATGCTGACAATAAATGGCTATTTGACAAATGGAGAATTGGAGCTCAGTTCAATATGTGCACTAGCACTTGGCATGCATGGCAGCGGTTTGAACCAGGATGGGTCAAAGTTAATATGGATGGTTCTCTAACAGGCACTAGAGGGGGTTACGATGCTTTGATCAGGGACCATGAAGGACTAGTGGTGGCAGCTGCAGCAGGGTCTCAAAGAGCACAAACAATTATCTTGCATGAGCTACAGGGGATTGAGTTGGGAATAAAGCTAGTTCACAGACATGGTTTCCAGAAAGTGGAGCTAAGTATGGACTCAAACAATGCCTTTAAGTACCTCCACTAAAGCTCCTCCATGGGAAGCGATTCATACTAGTAGACGTATCAGGGAGGAAATGAGGAAGTTCATGGAATGCAGGGTAATGCATGCAGTGAGGAAAACAAACCAGGTAGCAGATAAACTAGCTAAGCTTCTTCCTAATCATGAGTTTGTGGAGATCATTCCAAGCTCCTTTGCGAAAGACATCAAGAAGATTGTATTTGATGATGCTAGAGGTAGGAAATACTCTCGAATGTAACAAATCTCAATCTATTTATTTTCAGTGGTCTGGGGAGCCCATATAAACCCCCACAGTTGCCTTTCAAAAAAAAAAAAATACACCAAAGTTGGGACGTATAAATCAACTTACTCGTAAAACCTTCTGGTCGATGAATACGTCGAACCACAAAGTAAATCTACCAAAGTTGGGACGTATAAGTCAACTTACTCGTAAAACCTTCCGGTTAACCAATATGTTGGACCACGAAGTAAATCTACTAAAGTTGGGATGTATAAGTCAACTTACTCATAAAAAGTTGTGGTCGACTAATATGTCGGACCATGGAGTAAATATGAAAAAGACTTGACATACAAGTCAAGATATACTCGTAAAGCTTCCTGGCCCAATTCCCATGCAAAAAGTACAAGTAACGAGATCAACACACGTTTATATCGTGATTGATCCAAGACAAATTACGATGACAAAGGAATAACATGCAAGACAAGAAGCAATGAATACAAATAAAGCAAAACACAAGAATGTCAACAAAGAGAAACTTTTCATTCATAACACTATTTAGTTACATCTGGAGAAAAGGATAGAACAGCCGGAGATGAAACAATACAAGTGATCAAATCATCACTAGCGGGAGTATTCAGAAGAGGATGAGCGACAACATCAGCAGCAGGAGGGGACAAAACTCTCTCTTCAACAACAAGAATAGACAATGGAGCGAGATCGAAATGAGGAGGAACAGGTGATGATTCTTCATTAACTAGATTACTTGATGGATCTAGAATACGTTCATCACTATCATCATCCTCAAAGACCTTGACAACTAAACCACGATATTTAGAAAAATCAAGACCATCCCTCTTCATGTAGTCAAAAAGGTTGATTCGGCTGTCAACAACTCTCCTCCAATCTCTTGCTTCCGCAATTTTCAATTTGTTCTTGGTTGCAACGAGCTTTTTCTTGGCCGAGATAAGTTGTCCTTCGATGGTGGTCAGCATTGCGGAAATATCTGACATAACATCATCGAGCGTAACTGTTAGCTGCTCCACCCGTTCCTCAGTAACCTTACGGTTGACGGATTGCTCAATAATAGAACACATGGCCTCATCATGATCGACCTTCTCAACAGACAGCTCCCTCTCCACCTCATCTAGCATATTATGGACTCCGTCCAACTCAAGTCTCGAGGACTCAAGCTTAGTAACGAATTTATCTCGCGCAGTCTCCACCTCTTTCAAATAAGCCCGAGCAGTCACACCTGCCTTATCTTCCTCCGCACAACGAGCTTTCACCACGTCCAGCTGACGAAGAACGTGCAAAAACACCAGTAATTGTGCTACCATCTTCCTCTCCAAAACAACCACCTAACCATGAGTAGCCCGATAAACCAACCCCATAACCCCAACATAAGTAAGGTGATTCATCCTCTCCATTATCTGCCTGAAGTCGTGATCAATATGACTGCTAGGCTCCCGAACAAGCATTTGAGCCCTCTCCACCAACCGCCTATGCCACTCATTGATTAAATTACATGCACTATCTTGCACGTCAATCTCATTAAACCAACTAAACTTTCCATCCGACTTAATGTGGATGTCTTCCAGGTTAGGCTCCTTCCAACTAATCTGTGGATGAAGAACCCCGGGATCAGGAAGCACAAAAGCCCCACCCTCAACAGCTGAAAGAACAGTCAGAGTAGCAGTGATAATAGAAAATCACTATTGCATTTTCTTTGTAAAGCAATAGTAGCAAGAGTGGCATGAACAACAGTGGCAACAACAAGTAGGAGTCGGATGGGAAGACGGAGAAATAGGAATCTCCACTGCATCATTAGCATGATTGGGAGAAGGAGGAGCCTCAGAACTCTGACCACGATCGGCGACCTCTTGTTCGCATAGTGGATTGAATTCAAAATCGGCTAGGGTCACTGTCATGTTCGGATCCGTAGATCGCTCCATAGTAAGCTGAAACATATTCTTGTCAATAACTTGAGGATCATCATTAGACCACTCAACGAAGTCGGGCATACCATGAGTAGAAAAGAGCTTCTTCTCACTCTCGTCCAACGGATGAGTCACCTCCTTCTTGCTCCTATCCAGCACTTGATTCATCTCCTCAACCTCCTCGAGAGAAAGGTGATCCTCTTTCCCAACCTCCTTTTCAAATGAACTCGAACGAGGAGAAGTTTGAATAGTACCGTGAGTGAAACGGAAAAGTCATTTTCTCTTGGGAACACGATCAGGGCTTATCGCCAATCGCTTCGACGGACTAACATGCCTCGAAAGCTTCATCTTTCTAGTGGTAGGGCCGCCAACACTAATAGGAGCATCGAGATTCGTAACATCTCTGACGGAGCTTACTTTACCATCAATGCTAGCATCACTAACACCAACAGGATCACCACGAGTAGCAATCTTAGCGGCTCGGGATTTAGTGAGAAAAACTTGTTTTGTCTCATTCATAGTGTACAAGCCACTACACTCCACAACCTCCTCGGCGAGGACGACTCTACAGCAGCCACGGGAAGTTTGAAAAACGATCACTGATCACTTGTTCCTCAATAGACAATTGTAGATCCTTCCATTTGTTGGGGACTTGGAAAGACTGCATAATCTGTCGACCCTGCAAGTTAAAGTTGTCAGATTTGACAGAAGTATAAAACCAAAACCTCGATCAGTGATTGTAATCATCGTTAAGTTTTTCAAAACAAGCGGGGGAGCGGAGAAAACAAACATTCTTGGTCACGACAAGTCCAACCACCGAATGCAAAATCCTAATAGTCAAAGGAATGTCAGTAAGAATGGCTACCGCATAAGTAGAAACCATCACCCTCCAGCCGTTGGGACCCATTTGGGCAGGCGGAATGCCCATAAAATCTAAATAGTCTCAAAATATCTCCAGGATTGGAAATCGAAGCCCTGACTAGAACATACACGGATAAAGTGTAATATAACTAGACCTTGGACAACAAGGACCGTTGTTCTGCCTAGGCAGAACTATTTCAAGGTCAGAGGACAAAGAGTATTCCGAACAAACACTCTCTAATGTTGTATGCAAAACCTTCTTGGGCGAGAATAATGCTTCACAGACGCTAAGCGCCTCGCCATCTAGTATACTGCTGGAAGACATGGGAAAAGGAGTTACACAACGAAGATAGCTAAGAAGAAGAAAGAAAAGATAAGCTCTGATCTCAGAAATAGCGTAAATAGATAAACAAAACCATCACGCCCCTTTTATAGAGTCGAGCAACGAAGAGACTACTACTAGGATGTCATGCAAGATATGAAGGCTGCATGAAATCCCAAAATACGCACGAAAGCGAACGAACATATGAGATATCAGAATATCAACCTCATCAAAAGCTGCTAACAACATTAAATACACTGCAATAATAAAATCGAAAGTCCAACCGTCGTCTAGTTAGTAGCCACGTCAGCGTACCCACTAACTAAGAGGGGAGTAGCTAATGATACATCAAATAAGACTATCATCGCAACCATACATGTGGCAGAGATCGTCCATCATGAGGACTAAGTATTTCGAGACCGGACCAACTCACAAAGCCCAAAAAGGACAAACCCAATCATTAAAGCCCAAAAAAATGCTCATCAGAATCAATTATAGTTAGATGCCCAAATTCAGGCTCGACAAATCTCTCTCTTAAAGATGAGGAACGTTATAGAGAAAAAAAAAAGTCGTAGATGGAGTTACTCCCCTAAGGACGCATTTTTATAAAAGAGGAGACTGCTACAGAGAACGCCTCTCTTTGTTGAGCCTCACATGCCTAAGTAATGCAGATAATTAATAATGACCACTATATAAGGTAAAGAGAACATTTGACAAAGATATGCAATTTTTAATTGAGTTATGTCCAGATTAATCTTCATCTTCAATAGAGTTACTGACTTAAGAATTAGAGTGCCTTCGACCACCAAATAAGTAGTCTTTGATAATCTAACATTTGTTTTACAGGTCAGGTTCATTGGAGACCAAATTTGGACCCATAACCATGTATACAAAGACTTGTTCATCAATCAATTATTCTATATTGATTAATAGACTAGTGGTAGTACTATCATAGTAGTAGTAGTAGTAGAGAGAGGGAACTAACCGTTTGGATCCTGGCCAAACTGAAGAGAGCCTTCTTTGATGTTGATGTCAGTGACAGTGATGACAGCCACTACCTTTATACTTTTTGTTGTTACTCAAGAAGAAGAAACTAGGGGTGGGCATCCCATCCCGCAATCCCGTTCCCGTTCCCGTCCCGATTTTTTCGGGTCTTAATGGGATTAAATAATTCCATCCCAATCCCGTCCCGTCCCGATCTAGAATGGGATGGGATGGGATGAAGATTTTCAATCCCGTCCCGTCCCGAGCTAATTTTTTAATATTTATTATTAATATTTATTATTTATTTATTTATTTTAGGATTGCAATATTAGTGTAATTGAAGAAAAATGAATTTAGTTGAAATCAGTGTAATTGATATTAGTCTATATCTTCAACTACTTGATATTGGTTTATTTTTAGAATTCTAAATGAATTATTTAATTGCAAACTCTTTAAAACTCAAAATGGGATTGCTAACTACATTGGAGATTTTATTTCGTGTCAAGACAATGAATTTAATGACTGTTTTTTTAAAGCAATAATGAAACATTCTTCTTAGCACCCCAAATCTACTCATCCTTTTGTTCACTATTCGAAACAGTAGAGCAGGTCCACTATTGCTATTATACTGTCCACATCTTAGTCATTCAAAACTCTGCAGAAATCTTAATTACTGGGTGAATTTCAACTATCATTTATGATAGTTTATTATGATGTTGTATACTCAATCCAAAGCTATCATTTATGTGTAGTTCAACGAATTGCCTTTGCCTATTTTCAACTAAGCAAATTGGGTCTTGGGTAAGCAGTAATTTGTCAAAAAACGAGAGCACGCTGATCCCGTCCCGTCCTAATCCCGTATGAACGGGATGGGGATAGGGATGGGTATATCTCGTCCCGTGCCCACCCCTAGAAGAAACCATGCCTTCTCTTTCTTTATTGTGATGAATGACTTGCTGATTGAGTTTTGCGTTACTTTTCCACCTCTATATCCCTATTGAGTAAGTTTAGGGAGAGAGAGAGATGATGCGAGGGCAGCCCCCCACCGCCACCCTACTCGAGATGCGTGGTGATGCACATCTCGAGTAGGGTGGGCGGTGGGGGGCTGCCCTTGCGCCCTCCCTCGCTCCCTAGAATTAGCAGTCCCTATTTTATCATCTTTTCTTTGTGTAATTCTAGGGGGCGAGGGAAAAAAAAAGGGAGCGAGGGCGCGAGGGAGGGCCTCCCTCGCTCCCTAGCAGGGCTGCTTTTCTTTGGTTCCAATCCTATTTTTATGCATTTGTTGTGCATCCAACCGATTGATTATATCCATCCCCATGGGGACCCCACATTTCCAGAATTTTTTTCTACATTTTTGGATATCCATCCATCACATCACTTTTGTATATATTCATTTTATTTTCACATTTTCGTTTTATTTCGAATTATTGTTTTCACTTTTCACATTTACTATCGTCTTCAAATGTATTTTCTGTATGCGTACTTGCATAAGAGTAATACTACAGTGCACTGGTCTCTTGCCTGGTAGCCACCAGGCAAGGTACCAGGCACTTAAGAATTCCCCCTTGCATAATAAGCAGCCAAGCTATGTGCATCTGTAGTTCGTAGCATGCAGGGGTAGTTGAAGGAAAGGGGGGGGGGGGGGGGGGGGGGGGGCTCCGTTGTGGTCACACCTTTTCTATTTTTATATATATATATATATTGTCAATTATTATAGTGGCATGAGACAGGACCTGTAAATACACATGCTTACTACCATAAACAAAAACTGAGAACACAAGTATAGATGGCTCAAAGAATTGGAAATTGAATTCTTGAGAAAAAAAAAATATTCGTTGAATTACCCCAGAACTGATAATAAGTGAAATTCCACAAAAATACAACATTCATAACTTATTCCAAATGATCTTTCTTGCATGCCCTCTACAAAACAGACTCAATATTCTTCGCCTTCATCTTCATCATCCTCAACGCCCTCTGCACCCACTTCCTCGTAGTCTTTCTCAAGGGCAGCCAGGTCTTCCCGGGCTTCAGAGAATTCTCCTTCTTCCATACCTTCTCCAACATACCAGTGAACAAATGCCCGCTTGGCATACATGAGGTCAAATTTGTGATCAATGCGTGAGAACACCTCAGCCACTGCAGTGTTATTGCTAATCATGCAAACAGCTCGCTGCACCTTGGCCAGATCACCCCCTGGTACTACTGTCGGAGGCTGATAGTTAATACCACACTTGAAACCAGTTGGGCACCTGCAAATACAACATATATGTCAGAAACGAACTCATTCTTTGTTTGAATAAATACATTAGACACTACTCATCACAAAAGCAAGTACCAAAAACGTCATGGACAGTTCAGTAGTATCATATTCATCTAAAAGGCAAACATATTATCTACTCGGAGTATTAGTAATACTCCACTGAAATCTTTGGCCCATTTTTACCATCAAACGAGAAGGTGATAATCATCCGATCTAGCCAACATTTAACCAGAATCCACGACGCAAGCATTCTATTTTAGTTAAATTTGAGGCACAGTTTCTCACCAGTCCACAAATTGAACAGTGCGCTTGGTCTTGATGGTTGCAACAGCAGTGTTAACATCCTTGGGGACAACATCTCCTCGGTACATCAAACAGCAGGCCATGTATTTCCCATGCCTTGGATCACACTTAGCCATCATGCTCAATGGCTCAAATACAGCTCCTGTGATCTCAGGAACTGATATCTGTTCATGGTATGCCTTCTCAGCTGAGATGACAGGAGCATATGAAGAGAGCATGAAATGGATCCTAGGATATGGTACAAGATTGGTCTGAAATTCTGTTATGTCCACGTTGATGGCTCCGTCAAACCTCAAGGAAGTGGTCAACGATGAAATGATCTGAGATATCAAGCGGTTTAAGTTGGTGTAAGTTGGTCTTTCAATATCCAGGGATCTCCGGCAGATATCATAAATTGCTTCATTATCCAAGAGAACAGCTACATCTGTGTGTTCGAGCAGGGAATGGGTGGAGAGAACACTATTATATGGTTCAACAACCGCGGTCGAAACCTGCAATGCAGAATGTATTTTCAGCCTGAGAAAGCCCCTACTTGCACGAGCGCCGAATTCTAAAAGGAAGGATCTCATCTACTAGAGAGAATTACTTAAGAAAGAGATGTAAGTAAACCTGAGGAGAAGGATATATAGTAAATCCAAGCTTAGATTTCTTTCCATAATCTACAGATAAGCGTTCTAATAGTAAGGAACCCAAACCAGAGCCAGTTCCACCACCAACAGCATTAAATACCAAAAACCCTTGCAAGCCAGTGCAATTGTCAGCAAGCTTCCTCACTCGGTCAAGGCATAGATCCACAATTTCTTTGCCAACTGTATTTCACATCCACAAGTCCAGTTCAGCCGACTAAATAGCCATACAGTGCCCTTTTAAGAAATAAGTTATTAGCAAAGTTATTAGCAGCATCCTCTAGCAAAGTTATTACCAGTGTAATGTCCTCTAGCAAAGTTATTAGCAGCATCCTCCTTGCCAGAAATAAGTTGCTCAGGATGAAAAAGTTGTCGGTATTTTCCAGTTCTAACTTCATCGATGACAGTGGGCTCAAGATCCACAAATACTGCTCTAGGAACATGCTTTCCAGAACCAGTCTCACTGAAGAAGGTGTTGAATGCATCATGTGCAGCTCCTAGTGAAGTATCACTGTGAAAACAAGAAAGTTCACAAGGTTATGTTCAAGATAATTTTCTTGTAGTTTTTATTTTTATTTTTCTATTATTTGTTTTTCTCGATAACAATAGAATGTACAAGAAATTCATTACTACATTACTAAGAAATAGATGTATCATTAAATGAGTAGAGAAATTTCAGGATCAAATTTTCCAACCACCTGACCACTCAAATCATTGGTTTCATTGGATGTTACCTAGGATCTCGCCCAAGGTCAGCAAGGTCCTTAAGTGCCACCAATCTGCTCTTCATTTTTTGTTACTTTAATGGTCATTTAAGACGCAATCAACACCTCTTGTTCTTTTGCAAAAAACCATCCATACCTCCTAGAAACCATCTCGCTATTATTTCCATGTCTCCAAACACATTCAGAGACTTACTCATACTTCACAAATCCTAATTCTTTAATTGTTGATATTTGTAATGAGGCATTTGCAATTATAATCTAGGAATTCACAGCTAAGATGGGGATCGATTTAGTATCCCATAAAACAAGAAGAAAGGATTCAACAACTAAACGATGAAAACTAATTATTATTGGCACTTGAAATTCCTCAATGATTTGGAGTATTTGTCATTCTTGAATTTAGATTCAGGCCGGGTTATTCCATAATGAGTAAGGGCTGGAGTTGTGGATTTCCAATGAGACAGTGAGCCTCAATGCTATGGATTTGACTTGTCAAATGGATGAGATGGAGATTGTCGGGATGGAGGAGGGTAAGTTTAGTGCTGTTGCTGTAGTTTGGTATATACACTTCTGATTTGTAAGCTGTTTTATTTTTCTTCTATTTTGGGTTTCAGCTCTTGTTACCTTCGTGTTCACCTGGAAGGATATGCTCACTGATACCTGCTGGTTTCCATTGTATCTCTTCTCTCCTTTTCGAATTCATAATTAAACATATCTCATAATGGAAATATTAATTTCAAAATTATGCCTATTTATGTTTTAATTACAAGAATATTACTTATTTTTTTGATTAATTTCTTTTTGCTAACTTATTCACGCTTTCAATAGCAAATAATCAGCTAGTTTACTATATGTTAGGCTATGTTTTAAGTATGTTATCGTTGTTACACTTACATTGCTTCATTGAAGGCCTAGATTGATCCCTCTCATGTATTTCTTATTGGTATCTTGGTGTACCTTTTGAATAATTGTTAATCTATTCACATACCAAAACTTAAATACATATGAGTGCAAACTACAACTGAGTATCTGAACCGAAGCATGATTTTTTTGAACAAAATGTGTGTAAAATTCAAAAGAAGCTTATGGCGAAAGGCAATGGTTTCAACAAAAACACTGCAAATCCAGTAAATAAAATAGGGTTTGCAACCGAAGTGATATGAATAATTGGATGGGATGAGTGGTAGAAAAGAAGATAAAATAGAGAATGAATTGGCCCAATCAGAAATATTATTGGAGATGAGAAGAATGAAATGGTATCGGAACGCAACAAACACACATTGCAAGTTTATATGAAATATCATTTCATTTCATTTCCTGTCAGCAATAAAATTCAAGAAAAAGTAGGGGGAGGGGATGATGGTAGTTTCAGATCCATCATTCATCTTGTATAATTTTTCTAAATTACGATTGGATCAATCATATTAAATCCAAGAAACAAGCATTGGGCATCAGATCAGATGTAATTCATAAACAAATGCAACTAGAGAGATTGGGGGTTAGTGTGTTTTTGTGATTACCTAGGCATCATACCATCAGGTTGAATGCCATGTTCAAGGCAATACAGCTCCCAGCATGAATTCCCAACCTGAATTCCAGCTTGCCCGATGTGTAAACTTATGATCTCTCTCATTTTCGATCCCCCAATTCAAAACTTCACCAGATCGAACCAGCCGATTGATTGATTGATTGATGAGAGAATGAGAAATGTAAAGAGGAGGACGAGAGCTATTAAAGGATGGTTTGTTTGTTCGTTTTCTTAGGCTTTAACTAAGGAAGGGAGAGGGTTTGGTTTGGTGAAGGAATGAATAAGATGAAATTTTGTTTGGGGTCCGAAACCGAAAGGAAAGGAGGTCAGTCAGGGCCACCTAGTGTTGTGCACCAATTGTTCATCTTCAAAAATCGATTTAAATTCGGATAATCGACCGAACTGGTTTTCAAATTCGATTCGGTAACCGAACCGAAATATGAGTAGAAAGAAAATAATTTAAACCGAACCAATTATAAATAGTAATCGGTTCGAAATCGATTTACGGTTTTGAACCGACCGATTTATAACCGAACCGAACCGATCGATTAATTAGATATATATATATATATATATATATATATATATATAAATAACTAAATAACAAGTATGTGTCAATTCCTAATTAGTGCAACAAATGCACTGCATTACACCCTGTTGCACTAAATCGCCCCATTTCTCTCAAAGTTTTCAATTTTGGGCTAAAAATTGGGTTTGTAAAAAAGTTGGGCATGTTTTAATGAAAGTCTTTCAAGTGCTTGAGCCCGAAATTTCGGCATAACAAAACAGATCCGAAATTCGGTTCAACCGATTTCATCGGTTTACAAATACAAAATTTGGTTTTGGTTTGGATTTTGGGCAGACCGAATGAAATCGGTTTGGGGCTCAAAACCAAACCGAACCAACATTGCCCACCCCTACCACCACCCCATTCCTCATTTGGCGCCAACGCATTGTCACCGACCCCTTTTGTTAAAGAAGGAAAGTCTGCATATGTTACAGAATAGAAAAGTGAATATGTTAGGAAAGTCATAATAGAATAAGAAGTCATAGGTTTCCTGTTTCCACAAGGTTATGTCTAGGGTTGAAAACTAAACCAACGGTCCGGTTTTTTACTTAAACTGTGAACCGAACCGACTTTGGCCGGTTTTAAAATTTTCAAACCGAAATCGAATCAACCATTAACAAAATCAAATCGAAACTAAACCGATTCTAATTTATGCAAATCGTATCCGAACTGAACAAATTAAAATTGAAATAAAACCGAACCGACTGACTATTTTTAACATATTATATTATTTTCATATAAAATATATATTATTTATTATATATATTCGGTCAGTTCGATTTTGTCTGTTAAAATCACATAGAATCCGTAAACCGAATCGACCACTTTGGTTTTGAATTTTTTAGAAACCGAACATCAACCTAACCAATCGGTTCGGTTTTGATCAATTTGGTCAGTTAAATCGGTTTGGTTGGTTTTTTGTTCAACCTTAGTTATGTCAGAGTTGGCTATATAAGTTTGTATTCAGTCAATTAATCAAATACAACAATTCAATACAATTCTACGAATATATTCTTTTCATGGTATCAAAGCAACTTTCTCTGAAACTAAACCCTAGCCGCAGAATGACTAAATCAAACATTTTTCCCGCCAACAAACTCCTTTCCCCTCCTTATTCCCAGAAAACACAATCAACAACAAGTGCAATTGTCACAGCAACACCAGTTGATTCAACACCATCAGAAAACAACCAACAATCATCAACACCATTAGAAAACAACCAACACAATCATTTGATGATGTTGATCACAAAACAATCGTTTTCAGATCTTGATCATCTCAGATTGTGATCGTCTCAGATTGTGATTGTCTCAGATCGTGATCGCCTTCAACATCTTAATCACATCGTCTCAGATCGTGATCGTGATCATCTTCAACGTCTTAATCCATCATCAACAGTGGTTCAAACTTGCATCATTTTCATCCATCCAACATCAGTCCATCATCATCAGTCTTGCATCAACATCAGTTCATCATCATCGTCGCAATCACTGATTAGTCCATCATCAGCATGATTGTCTTCATCTCAATCTTGCATCACTTCGTCTTCATCTCGATCTTGCGTGATCGTCTTCATCACATCATCACAATAAAGGCTTGATTTTCTCGATCTTAAGAGATATTTTCTACCCACGGGCTATTAGCACCCCGAGTTTCAGTCAATACACCAACTGATTCAAGATTCAATATCTCAATCCACAGGCTATTAGCACCCCAAGTTTCAGTCAATACACCAAATGATCCAAGATTCAATTCTCTACCCACAGGCTATTAGCAACCCAAGTTTCAGTCAGTACACCAACTGATTTTAAAAGATCAGACTTTTAACTGATTTTAAAAGTCAGTATACTACGTTGCCACCGCCACCATGGGCGACAATACAAGCAGTGGTTCCAACACCACCACATCACCATACAACGAGTCCAAGGCTCACAATATTGGTAATGATCTTTCTATTACAAAATTGACAGGTAAAGTATTCTCTATCAAATCTCATGGCTTTCGTTCATCTTGGATCCTTGATAGCGGTGTCACTGATCATATAGTTCATAACCCTCATTTACTCACATTTTCCAAACCCGTCCACAATCGAACCATTGAGCTTCATGATGGTACACTTGCTGTTGTTACACACATTGGCACCATGAATTTCTCTTTTGTTTTTACCTTGCATGATGTTCTTTCTATTCCCTTTTTTAATCTTAATTTAATTTCCATTAGCAAACTCACAAAACATTTTTTTTTCTCACCATTTTTCTCAACAATTCTTGTCTGATACAAGACCTTCGTTCGGAGAAGATGATTGGGACATAAACAAAGCTTGATGGTTTGTACTACCTAGACGACACCACCACCACATCTTCCACCACTTGTCACATCACTCAAGAAAACAACCCTATGTTATGGCACAACCGCCTAGGTCACATTTCGGACAAAACTCTCCATCTTCTTCCTGTCTCTTTTCACGATGCTAGTACTTGTGTTTCCAATAAATGTGTTATTTGTCCTTTGGCCAAACTAACTAGAAATAAATTTTCTTCATCCCACATTACGAGTACTACTTCTTTTTCCTTATTACATGTTGACAATTGGGGAGGATATCACGTTGCTTCCCTTTCTAGAGTGTGTTATTTTCTCACCATTGTTGATGATTATACACGATGTACTTGGATTTATCTCATGAAACACAAGTCTGACGCACGCACACTCTTAATTTCATTCATTAATTATGTTTAAAACCAACTTTATTCCAAAATTCAAACCATTTGCAGTGAAAATGGACTTGAATTTTTCCTCACTGATTTTTATGTTTTAAAAGGCATTACCCATCACAGTTCTTGTGTCTCTACGTCCCAACAAAATGGAGTGGTGGAATGCAAACATAGACATCTTTTGAGTGTCGCTCGTACTCTTTTATTTCAAGCACATCTCCCTAAATATTTTTGGGGAGAAAAAATTCTTATCGCTGCCTATCTCATTAATCGCACATCATTCTCTGTTCTTAAAAGCAAAACGCCTTTTGAACTTCTCTATAACAAACCACCCACCTACTTTCACCTTCGAGTATTTGGTTGTCCATGTTTCGCTTCCACACACGCCCACCGTTGTAGCAAATTTGATGCTCGTTCTAGTCAATGTGTCTTTCTTGGATACCCTAATGGGCAAAAATGATACAAAGTCTATGACCTCACCCACAAAAGGTCATTGTTTCTCGTGACGTCATCTTTCATGAGAAGACTTTTCCTTATTTTTCTGACAAAATGCAGAATCACCTCGCTGACTGGTCCGACACACTTCCCTGACCGGTTGCCCATGCTCCACTTTTTGATCCTCCAACGGTGCTTTTCTCTGACCGGTCGGACCACTCCCACCGATCGATTGCCCAATCTGATGCCTCCGTCACCGACCAGTCGGAAACCCCGGAACCCCAACCCCCTCTCCCACCCCGCATCTCCACTTGTGCCACCTGTGAACCATCTTATCTTCAACAATATCATATTGATGCTCAATCACCTTCCCGATCGTCCCACTCATCTACTTCGAACGTTGGGCCTTCTACAGGTATTGTTTACCTTTTTTCTGATTTTCTTTCCTATGAACATTTATCCACCTCTCACAATGCTTACACCACTTCTTTTTTTAGTCAAAGAATCCACCAGTTTTATGCAGGCTATGGAGGATCCAAAGTGGCGTCAGGCCATGAGAAGTGAGATCGATGCTCTAGAAACCAATAACAATTGGACTTTACAACCTCTTCATCCTGGCAAGCATCCGGCTGGTTGTAAATGGGTCTATAAGATCAAACTTAATCCAGATGGTAGTGTTGATCGCTACAAAGCCCGTCTTGTAGCTAAAGGATACAGTCAAATTGAAGGTATTAATTACAAAGACACGTTTGTTCCTATTGCTAAATTGGCTACTTTTCATTTTCTCCTTGCTCTTGCAGCCACACAAGGTTGGCATTTATGTCACCTTGATGTCAACAATGCTTTTCTTTATGATGATCTTTTTTAGGATGTGTACATGAGTCTTCCCCTTGGATTCAATTGAAAAGGGGAGACTCGAGTATGCAAGTTGTGCAAGTCTTTATATGGTCTCAAGCAAGCAACGAGACAATGGTTCCTCTGCTATCATATTAGCAGGCTACAATCGGTCTAAGGTTGATTACTCATTATTCATCCGATCCAAGGGTAACAACTTTACTGCAATTCTTGTATATGTTGATGAAGTAATATTGACAGGTAATGATCTCCAATACATTGAAGAAACAAAAAAATTCCAGGCTGCAAAGTTTAAGCTCAAAGATTTAGGAAAATTGAAATATTTCCTTGGCATTGAAGTCGCGAGGTCATCTAAAGGGATTACTTTTTCTCAATGAAAATATGCACTTGAAATATTGGGGGACACATGGTATCTTGGAGCGAAGCCTTCACATTATCCTATGGATCAAAACTTGTTGCTCACACAGGATGATGAAGATTTACTACCAAATCCCGCAATGTACCACGGGCTCGATGGAAGGTTGATATACTTAACGATCACGAGACCAGATTTGGTTTATTTTGTACATGTCCTAAGTCAGTTTATGGACAAGCCCTGAATACCACATTTGGATGCTGCACACAAGGTCTTGAGGTATATCAAGGCTTCACCAGTACAAGGTATTTTTTTCTCTTCCACCAACTCATTACAGTTGAAAGCTTATTGTGATGCAGATTGGGCTAGATGTAAAGATACTAGGAGATCCATTACAAGTTATTGTGTCATGCTTGGCGATTCACCAATTTCTTGGAAAGCTAAGAAACAAACTACAGTGGTAAGATCTACAGCTGAAGCAGAATATAGGGCCATGGCTTCCACAAGGTGTGAGCTAACTTGGTTGAGGTACATTCTTAATTATTTGCACATTAATCATCCTCAGGCAACCCTCTTGTTTTGTGACAACAAGGCTATATTCCATATTGCATCTAATCCGATTTTTCATGGGTGAACGAAGCATATCGAGATTGATTGTCATTTGATTAGAGAGAAGATACAAGAGGGTACTATTCAGACTAAGCATGTTGGAACACTACATCAACTGGCAGATTTATTCACTAAAGTTTTGAGCACTTATCAATTTGATAATTTTCTTAGCAAGTTGGGTGTTACAAACATACACTCCAACTTGGGGGGGAATGTTAAAGAAGGAAAGTCTACATATGTTAAAAAATAGGAAAGTCAGTATAGAGTATGTTAGGAAAGTCTGAATAGAATAAAAAATCTTAGGTTTCCTATTTCCACAAGGTTAGGTCAGAGTTAGCTATATAAGCTTGTATTCAGTCAAAGAATCAAATACAACAATTCAATACAATTCTACGAATATTTTCTTTTCACTTTTCATTTCCCCAACTTTTCATTTCCCCGCCCCACCCCTACCCTTTTTGCTTGAGGAAGTTGGTTTCGACACCCAACCCAATCCTTCCTTAGTGCAACTATGGAAATCACTTTTGAACAGGGCTCGCTTTGGAAGTCTATCGTGGAGTGGTTTTGAAGAAGAAGATCAACAGAGGCGACAGTACACACACCAACCATAGCGTAGCTTGAGGTACCAAGTTTGTATTAAGATAAGTTGTGTAAAACCAATCAGGTTAAGGTGATCATAACATTGTAAGTGGTGGTCGCACAATTGTCGGTAGCACACTTTCAATTAGGGTTGAACAAAAAAACTGAATAAATTGATTCAATGGAATCGGTTCAGTTTAGGAAATTTTGAAACCAATATGGTCGGTTTGGTTTTCGATTTTTAAGTGATTTTAGCTGACAAACCGATAACTTAAATTATGAAGAAATTTCATTGTTATATCCAATATGAGCTAAATGTGATGATCATACCAAAAATAAATCAAGTCACGTGTCTCGAGTACAATTTGGACCAGCATGCTAGTGAGCCTATTTGGGTTTAGCTGGAGTAGAAGTCCATCTCGAGTATTGCAAAAGTATAGCACCAAGAAGAATAGGGGACTATGACAGGGTCTGATATTGAGGATAGGCAAGACATACAAACGACACTAACATGATATGAAATGGAGCACGACAAAAAACAACCTGGCATTCTTGATGAGGAAAAATGTATAATCCAATTTTTGGGTTTGCAGTTGTCACTTAAATAAAATAACATAACTCGTAGAATTTGTCTAATAATATGACGTTCAAAGTCTAGTGAATATCACCAATTGATAGACTTGCTTCTTCAAGGGTTGCATTTCACATGGAATAATAAGAGGAAAGACGGTCACAAAATCAAAACGAATTGGATAGAATACTTGTGTCCACAGAATGGCTTACTCTTTTCCCAAATGCCTTAGGGTCTAGCATACACATGTCTTCATCGGACCACCGAGCCATAACTCTGACACTGGCTCAACTGCGCTCTCCAATGCCAAAACCTTTAAATTTTTTCCATATGTGGTCTCGTGATCCAAGCTGCAGGGCCCTAAGCAATCTTTCTAGCTTCCTCGATGGTCCCTGAATCCCACCCAGCACTTTCACAGGAACACCAAACAACTCAGTTACAAGCTTTCTAGATGGAACAGTGTTCTAAAAATCGCTGGGCGGGCGGCGAGCAGGTGCCTAGCGCCCAGGGGCCTAGGCGGTCTTAGGTTTTGTATTATAACTTTAATAATTTACAAAAGTTAAGCATAATACCTTATCAATTATATCCAATTTAATGCCAATATACATATGCAAAATTTAAAAACATGAAAATTTAACAATCGTGAACAAAATTTATTAAAACTCAAATGACTGAAGTTGGTCATGATGGGTACTTTATATAAATTTGAATTTGTGTACTCTTTTATTTTTCTTCAAATTGCATGAATAACCTCAGTTATGTTTGATAAAATCTACATTAGTAAAATTGGTACCGGCAGATCCTTTGGGAATTCCATTAAGTAATCATCATTTGCTACATTTAGACATATACTGAATAAAAAACAATTAAATAGTTTATTTCTAAAAAATATGAAAGAAAAATAAAATAAGAACACAATCATCCTTATTAAAAAAATAAAAAAATAAAAAAAAATAAAAATCGCCCAAATCGCCTAGACCCCGCCTAGAGTCCGCCTAGACCCCGCCTAAGTCGCCTAGACCCCGCCTAGGCCGCCTAGACCCCGCCTAGATCCCGCCCAGACCCGCCCAGACTGTCCAGAACCGCCCAGACTGCCCGCCCAGCCATTAATCTGGGCGGTTTCCCACCTTCTAGCGCGTAGGCGGCGGCGACCGCCTAGGCTGATTTTTAGAACACTGAGATGGAACAAGGACGTATTTTCGAGACTCGGGCTAATCTGGATGCTCTTCAAAACCATCCGCCATCGCAAGATAATGCCTTTGCTATTGCATCTTTTGAAGATTATCTTGCTGAACTCCTTCTTCGAGAGGAAATGTTCTGGCATAATAAATCAGGTATTTCCTAGCTAGAGACGAGGGATTGCAACACCAAATTCTTCCATCTTTCAGCCAATCTTCGTCAGGAAAAGAACCTGATTCTTCATCTTAAAGATGACTCAAATCAATGGAAGGCTGACTTCGAGGGCATCTTTCATGTTATCAATAATTATTTCTCGAATCTCTTCCATTCCTATAATCCTCTGCTGGATCAGGAGATGATTCTCTCCTTGTTTCCATCGATCATCTCCCCAAAGCTTAATGTTTCCTTGATTAAGGTTCCCTCAGAATCAGAAATTTAGACTACTCTTTTTTGCGATAGGGAAACACAAAGCACCTGGTCTAGATGGTTTCCATGCATTTTTCTTCCACTTTTACTGGACATTGTGAAAAATGTTGTGATAAGCGCGGTCCAACACTTTTTCTGAATCGGGAAATGAACATTAATTTCAATGAAACTCATCGCTCTCATCCCCAAAGTGCTAAACCCAATCACCCCTGATAAATTCAGACCTATTGAGCTATGCAATGTCATATAAAAAATTCTCGCAAGCTGGTTCAAACCCATACTCAATGATATCATTTCTTCTAATCAGGGAGCCTTCTTAAAGGGTCGAAGCATTAATGATAACATCAGCTTGACTCATGAAGCCTTTTTTCAAATGATTCACTTTAAGAAGAAAAAACAAGGTTGGATGGCCATAAAAATTGATATGGCCAAGGCTTATGACCACATTGAATGGTCCGTCCTTCTAGCCCTGCTCACACAGCTAGGCTTTTTTGCTGACTGCGTGATCTTGATTGAATAATGCATCTCCACGACTTCTCTCATAGCCAATATGATAAACCATTAATTGTTTGTTGTTGTACAACACTATTTATTGTACTACACCAAATTGGCATTTTTGTAACAATCCAAAAAATAGTAACACTTTTGAGCCATAACAATTCACAAAGCAATTTTACACATTTTCACAAACAAAGTGATTCAATAATTGTTTCACCACAAATAGTATGGGCTTACAAGTAATGCTATTCATGATGATCTAATTTATTGTATCATTTTTTTTTGTAGCTATTTTTCATTTTGTTGACTAAATTTTGTTTTGACTTGAAATTGTTTGGTGGATTGTAATAGCTCAAAAGTGTTACTGTTTTTTAAGTTGTTACAAATATGCCAATTTGGTGTAGTGGTGATTCTCTGATAAGCATTTATTGATCAAGTCTTTATTTCTTTTTTGGTCTTTGTCAGGCTTATGTGCTGCAGCTTGAGTCAAGTAGGATCAAGCTCACTCACCTTGAACAAGAGCTTCAAAGAGCTAGGTCTCAAGTGAGTCAGAAAACCTTATTTCTTAGTTGAAGTTTTAGCTTTTGAAAATACAATGATAAAATATAAAACATACAATGATAAACAACAAAAAAACATACAATGATAAAACATAAAACAGATCTTGTCAGATTGGATGAAGTAAAAAATATCATAACATAGGGAAAAAGAGAGGAGAAGACAGTATGAATGAATATTGCAAAAAGGTTGTTGAACAATTCAAGCTGGAGTTTTGTAGTTTTCAAGAATCAAACGAAAAAGTTTGAGAAAGAAGTTGTAAAATCTTACAATTGCAACCACCCTGGCAATTATTGCTCACACATGCCACCACAAAAAAAAGAGGAAAATTCCAAATTATATTTACCTATTTGTAACAGTTCGTTCACCTTTCGCAATCTAGTGATGTGCTTCTCAGTAATGCTTTGAAATGTCCGTATCTTCAAATGTTCATGACAAGTTGCTAAATAATCGCTTTATATTTCGTGTCTCACATTGCAACTGCCTTAAATGTCCATAGCTCAAACTTAGTGTCTCACACTTATACACTCATTGCATCCAGTTCCTCCAACGCAAAACTGTTGCTAAAGGTTCATGTTTACAATAGGTTTTGTGAAATTACAGTTTCTGAGAATAAAGACGAGGATCATGTTTACAATAGTTCCTATATGCACAAATAAAGACAAGGATCCATCAAGTGTTCATTGGCATACCCCTTTCTCTGAACCCAAGGTGAGTAGATAAGGAGCAAAGGCCGTATTGGTGGTTCTAAATTTGAACCAGAATATCATAGCAAACATAACACCTATTTACTACGCTTACAAAGGAAAAAAAAAAGTTTACTCAAACTCATATATGTTTGACTTGATCTAATTATATCAACACTGACATTCTTCTTCCAGTCTAATTCATGTGGTACTTCAACCTCAGGTGGAGAAACTTTATACTTTGCACGTACAATAAAGACCAAGGAATCTGAAGGCATTAGGTAACTTATGCCCACCAAAATAGTCCATTTACTTGTTTAATTGTTGAATGAAGTTGTTTACGACCCATATTGTTCATTTAGAAATATGGTACTGCAGTCTGCTCACTACTAGAGTGCACAGTCTGCTTAATGCATTGATGACTAAAATGTGGGGATCAGGTCCATCTATTGGTTACCAAACCTGGATCCAGACTCCACAACTTTCTTGATTTGATCATATGTGTTAAGCATAATGTGATTAGTAAAACTATGGCTCAGAAGTAGTTAGTAGACTGTTAGACAGTTTAGCTAGACAGGTTGTTATTGTTAAGCACATCTGTTTTGACAGCTAGACATCATTGTGTTGTTTATATAAGTCATGTAGATTGTACATTCTAGTTCAGTGAAATGTATTGAAATCATTTGTTTCTTCTCTAGTTCTATGTTCTAACATGGTATCAGAGCACAGAGTTATAGTTTCTTCTTCTACTATTTTTGTTCAGTTCTTCAAGTAGTCTTTAATGGCCGATTCTTCCTCCAATGCAACTTCACTCATGAACTCTGCCATGACAGAGTCTAAGCCTGTGATCTTCTCTCATTCATTATCTGTCAAATTGAATGAGCATAACTATCTGTTGTGGAAACAACAGGTATTAGCTACAATCAAAGGTCATAAACTTCAACAATTCATTGAGAATGCCTCACCTCCATCCAGGTTTCTATCCATGGATGATCAAACAAACAACAGAGTCAATCCTGACCATCTTACCTGGGAACAACAAGATCAGCTTCTATTCTCTTGGCTCCTGTCCTCCATGACTGAATCTTTACTTACCAGGTTAGTAGGTTGTACTACTTCTGCTCATATTTGGAAGATCCTTGAGACTTTCTTCAACTCTCAGACTGTTGCCAAGGTTTCTCAATTCAGAACTCAATTACAATCTCTCAAGAAAGGAGGACTTTCAATCAATGACTACTTGTTGAAGCTCAAATCCATTATTGATCAGTTAGCATCAGTAGGACACCAATTATCTTCAAAAGATCACATCAATGCTATCTTTGATGGATTGCCTCAGATATATGATACCTTTGTAGTATCTATGAGTTCCAGATCTGATGATTATAGTGTGGCAGAGGTTGAGGCTCTCTTGCTTGCTCAGGAATCAAGGATTGAAAGACATACTAAAGATCTTGATATCTTGAGTTCGGTTAATGTGGCACATACAGCCCATAAACCTTCTCCTAGATCTTTTGTGTCCAACTCACAAGGGTGGAGACCTCAATCAAGACCTCCATTTCAACCAAGAGAAGTTCAAGATCTGGTCCTGGAAGAGGTTATAGGCCATCTGGTTTTGGTTCACAGCGTCCTCAGTGTCAAATCTGTGGCAAGATGGGACATCTTGCGTTTAAGTGTTATAATCGGTTTGACACTAATGCTCCTAATCCATGGAACTCCAATTCTCAATCATCCTTAGGCTCTCCTTCTCATTCTGCTATGACCACTCCTCGTCATGCTTTTTCTGCTACTAGTCAGCTTCCTATTTCTGATCTGAGAACCAATTCTCAGTCTATAATGAGATCAGGTGAGGCTTCTACATCCCCTGATTACAGATAGTTTCCTGACTCCGGTCCTACCGACCATTGTACTCCTTATGCTCAGAGCCTCATGTCTTCAGTTCCTTATCATGTTGAAGATAAGTTGTTTGTTGGTGATGGCTCAGCCTTACCAATCGAGAACATTGGTCAGTCTTTTATTCAGTCCTCTGATTTTTCAAAACTTTTATTTCTTCAGAATGTTCTTCAGGTTCCTAAGTTAACTAAAAATTTGTTAAGTGTTTCTCGGTTTGCAAAGGATAATAATGTCTATTTTGAGTTTCATCCTGACCTTTGTTTTGTCAAGGATCAGGTCACCCACCGAGTTCTTTTGGAAGGGAAGCTTAACAAAGGGTTATATGTTTTTCCATCCATGGTGTCTCCCAAGTCCAAACCTGAGTTGCTACTTGCAGAGTCTCCTCATACTGCTCATACTGCTCATGGAAGCTTTGCAGAGTCTCCTCATACTGCTCCTAGTTCTTCTCATCATTCCAGTCTTTCAGCATTTCCTAGCAGTCAACTATCTCAGTTTTCTAGTCAGCAACTTCATCATTCTCAGCCTTCCCAGTCCTCTTCTGTTTTTCAGCATTCCAGCACTTCCTGGCCACATTCTCAGCAATCTAGGCAATCTCTCAGCATTCCTGTTTTTTCAGTCTGTTGCTCAGCATTCAAGTGCTCAGCAGTCCAGTGCTCAGCATCCCAGAACTCAGTTTTCTGATTATCAGCATTCAAGTGCTCAACATCCCAGTACTCAGCATCCCAGTACTCAGCATCCTAGTACTCAGCATTCTAGAACTCCGCATCCCAGTACTCAGCTCTTTCAAGCCCGATAGCAATTCTAGTCAGTCTGGCCTGTCCATCAGCATTCCAGTTCCAAGTCAGTACACTCTTCAGCCTTCCAAGCCCGATAGGCAGTCTTTCAGCATTTCAGTTCCAAGTCAGTACAACCTTCAGCCTTCCAAGCCCGATAGGCAGTCTTTCAGCATTTCAAGACAGCCTAGACTGTCTTTCAGTAATTCAGCTTCAAGTCAGTCTGCTTTTCAGTTTGATACTCGGCCTGATCATACTGCCTCACACAGTCCAGTCTCTTCTTCTCCTTTATTTCTTTGGCATGCTAGGATGGGTCATCCATCCTTCTCTCTTGTGCAGAAAATTCTTACTGCTGTAATATGACTGTTCCAAAATCAATAAATCAGGAGTTTTATTCATCTTGTTGTTTAGGGAAAATACAAAAGCTTCCTTTTCCTAGCTCTTCTACTATATACACCAAACCTTTAGAATTGGTTCATACTGATCTCTGGGGTCCAGCTTCTACACCTTCTTCTTCTGGTTCTAAATACTATATCCACTTTATTGATGCCTTTAGTAGATTCACTTGGGTTTTTCTTTTACATAACAAATCTGATGCTTTTTCAACATTTCTTCAGTTCAAAGCTCAAGTTGAATTAGAGTTTGGTCTCCCTATTAAATGCATTCAGTCTGATTGGGGTGGGGAATATAGACAATTTTCCAGGTATCTTGCTCAAAATGGCATTGCTCATCGTCTTGCTTGCCCAACTACACATCAACAGAATGGTGTTGCTGAACGTAAACATAGGCACATTATTGAGTCTGCACTTACTTTACTTGCTCATGCTTCACTCCCAATGAAGTTTTGGGATGATGCAGTCCGGACGTCAGTCTTTCTTCTTAATAGAGTTCCCTCGGTTGCCCTTAAGGGTCTTTCACCATTTGAAGTCCTCTACCACAAAGTTCCTGATTACAGTTCTCTGAAAGTATTTGGTTGTTCCTGTTTTCCTAATACACGTCCTTATAATTCAACCAAGCTTCAATTTCGATCTGTTGAGTGTTTGTTTCTTGGTTATAGTCTTCAGCATAAAGGTTACAAATGTTTGTCATCTACTGGACGATTATACATCTCTAGGGATGTTTTGTTTCATGAAACTTCATTTCCTTATACAAAATGGCATCCTATTTCTTCTTCCTCCTCTTCTGTTGGTCCTGCTTCCTCCCCTGCAGTTATTACTTCTCCTCTTCCTCTTCCTACCACTAGACCTTCCTTTTCTAGTAATGCTCCTTTTTCTAGCTCAGTGGTCCCATCTCATATTTCTGCTCCTAGTTCTACTCCTAGTCTGCCTGTCTCTAGCCCTGCCCATACTACTTTTGTTCCTGATATTAGTCCTATTTCTATGACCCGTTCTGATGACAGTCCTCTTTCTGATCCTGCTCCTCTTACGATGGTTAATGAGGCTCCTCTCTCTAGTCCTAGTGCTACTACTGGACATCCTATGGTCGCTCGGTCCAAGGCTGGTATTTACAAGCCCAAGGTCTATGTGGCTTTGACTTCAGCTGCTCCTTCTAGTCTACAGGAAGCTTTGGAGACTCCTCATTGGCTCTCTGCAATGCAGGATGAGTATATGGCTTTACAGAGGAATCATACCTGGTCCATGGTTAATCTTCCTCAGGGTCGCTCCGTTGTTGGTTGCCGTTGGCTATTCAAAGTGAAACACAACTCAGATGGTACTGTGCACAGATATAAAGCCCGTTTAGTGGCTAGAGGTTTCCAACAGGTTGCTGGCTTTGACTATGCTGAGACCTTTAGTCCAGTTGTTAAGCCTACTACCATCCGTATTTTTCTCACCATTGCAGTCACGTATGGATGGTCTGTTTCTCAAATAGATATCAACAATGCTTTCTTGAATGGTGATCTATCAGAAGAGGTATACATGATGCAACCCCCTGGGTTTATTGATGCTTCACGACCTAGTGTTGTGTGCAAACTTAATAAAGCGTTGTATGGTCTCAAGCAGGCTCCTCGTGCCTGGTTTGATAAACTTGGTCACACCTTGTCACTACTTGGTTTTGTCTCCACCAAATCTGATTCTTCCCTTTTCATTAGACATTCTCCTTCTCCTATATTTCTTCTGGTGTATGTTGATGACATCCTCATCACTGGTGCTGATTCCCAGGCTGTTTCTCAGACCATTCATCAGCTCAATGCTAGGTTCTCTTTAAAGGATTTGGGTCCTGTTCACTTCTTTCTGGGTATTCAAGTTCAGCATACTACCACTGGTCTGTTCTTATCTCAGTCCAAGTACATCTCTGATCTTTTGTGTCGAGCTAAGATGCAGTATGCTAATGGCTTATCCACTCCTATGAGCGGGGGTGAAAAGGTATTTGCTACGGAAAGTGATCCAGTCCAGGATGTTCAACTATATCGCAGTATTGTGGGTGCATTACAGTATGTTACCATTACTCGGCCTGAAATAGCATACTCTGTGAATCGTGTTTGTCAATTCCTACAGAGTCCTCTTGAATCACATTGGCGGATAGTGAAGAGAATTCTGCGGTATCTCAAGGCTACACCTACTTGTGGACTTCACATTGTTCCTACTCCCTCATTTCAGCTCACTGGGTATTGCGATGCGGATTGGGCATCTGACCCTAATGATAGGAGGTCTACCTCTGAATATTGTGTATATTTAGGTACCAATCTTGTTTCGTGGTCATCTAAAATGCAGAGTACTGTCTCCCGTAGCAGTACTGAAGCAGAGTATAGGAGTCTTGCTTCAGTAACAGCTGAGCTCACTTGGTTGCAATCCCTTTTTCATGAACTTCAGATTGGTTGTTCTGTCCCTATTATTTGGTGTGATAACAAGAGTACGGTTCAACTCAGTGCCAACCCTATTCTGCATTCTAGGACCAAGCATTTTGAGATTGACATATACTTTGTTCGTGAGAAGGTAGCTCGCAAGCTTCTTCAGGTCCATCATATTTCAGCATCAAGCCAAGTTGCTGATATTTTCACCAAAGCTCTGGGTAAACCCAGGTTTATATTGCTGCGTAACAAACTCAGTGTGGTTGATGTGTCTACCCTTCGTTTGAGGGGGGATGTTAAGCATAATGTGATTAGTAAAACTATGGCTCAGAAGTAGTTAGTAGACTGTTAGACAGTTTAGCTAGACAGGTTGTTATTGTTAAGCACATCTGTTTTGACAGCTAGACATCATTGTGTTGTCTATATAAGTCATGTAGATTGTACATTCTAGTTCAGTGAAATGTATTGAAATCATTTGTTTCTTCTCTAGTTCTATGTTCTAACAATATGCAATATTTTGTATTTTGCTTGGGTCTTTGATATATATGTTTCTCTTGTGCCATTCCATGCCATCGTCCAAGAGTTTATGAATGTCATTGTCCAAGAGTTTATGACAAGCTATACACACATTTTGTGTTTGCATGAAAACATAACAATTCCTGATAACAAGGTATGTTTTGTTCCCTTTGAATTTTCTCAAGTACTCATGCTTTATAATGAAGGATTACTCAAAGACTATCAACCAGGGAATGTTAGCTTCAATAAACTTGCAATTAGAGTTGATTCACCTGCATTTGCTCATGTACTAAACCTGTGAATTGCATCATCAGCCGGAGTTTTATCTTGTTGTCCTGCTGCTTAGGCACAAAAAAGTTGAAAATTTTCATACGACACATAGTTGAATTCATAAGGTCATTGTTTCTATACATGATAGGCTGGGTCAAGATCAGCGGTGCAAAATCTAGTCTAATAAGGGCGACTTTATCGTCGAAGAATTCAACTTACAAGTTTATAGGGAGAGTTATAGCAAACAATGGTTGCTGGTTTTTCCCTATTTTCTCATATATGTTGTAATAGGTGAACAACTCTTATTGTTCTGGCCAATGGCATGACAGCTCAACGGTTGGAGCTTGGCGGATGGTACCACTTGGTATTGGGTTCGAACCCAGCTTGCGGCATCTTTATCAGTTTATGGTGTGTTGACCAGTTCTGGTCTTTAATAAGTTCTGGGATCCTATAAAAACCCTGCTCGCCTTCCAAAAAAAAAAAAAAAAACTCTTACTGTTCTATTCTGAAACATTGTTCAATAGTGCATTTTGAAGGGTTTCTTTGGCATGTCTGATTCTTCATTTTATGAATCACTGAATGAAATCTATCCATTTAGTATGTTTCAAACAAAACCTATATCTTAAAAAAACTCCACCATTTCCGTGATTAACAGAAGTAGAGTTGAAGCAATGTTGCTTTCTGTTGTTGTTGTTGTATGAATGGATGACTTTTACCTAATGGTTTAATAGGTTTTACTATTTGACTGACAGTAACCTTAGCAGCTGGCAAACTTCTTGGAAGCCCATTTTTGTAGTTTTTCAATTTAATTTTGTAGAGAAATTATGTGTATCTAAGACTGAAATGTGATATGTGATTGAATGTCTTGTATAAATAGCTAACTTATGGCTTAATCAGTCCCGATATCATCCTTTCAATATTTCCAATTTAACACAAGAAACACATAAACATGTTATTGAGGGGGAAAATATTGATAAATCCCCACTGTAGCTTGGTGGAGGGGGCAATCTGTTCCACAAGAGTCTCTCGTGTGGATTGCCTACCATTTTGAAGCAGATCCTGCTACATTCAAGTGTTGGAATTGTAACTTTTCTATCTTTTTTGCAGGTTGTGACTTAGAACAGCTTGGCAAGCAGTGGTTTGTGGGCCTCATACAACTCCGAATGGATAAGAAAGGGGAAGAAACTACATGTTTGAAACCAAAAGCTTTTGTCGGTGATTCCAAAGATGGCAAAAATAAAGGAAAGCTAATCTCATATGTGATGGGTCAAACAAGATGACAAAGGTGAGCATGTTTACTGACCAACGAAACAAAGAGATTGCTTGATCTCTTAAGAGCATTTTCAATCATTCCCTAAAATGGTTAAAGATTTAATTTAGAAATTTTATTAAAAAAAATCCTCCCTCCAATCATCTCTTTAACCCATTCCTCATAATAGCTTATCTTTCAACTTTTTCCTAAATTTAGGTGGAAGTTAACCTACCCCTAAATCCCATATAATTATAAAATAACGATGAAAAATGATTAATTAAAATTTTATAATGATTTAAAAAATTATAATTATTTGCCTTTTATTTTATTCAATTTATTTTTAAATAAATAAAAGTTGTAATGAATAATATTGTATATTTAAGTTGAAATTAATAATGGTATATATTTAATAATATCATAATAATATAATTGAAACTAATAATATTATAATTATATTAAGTTGAAATTAATAATAATATAATTGAAATTAAATTGATATAGAAAAGTTGAAGATATATTAAAATAATGATGAGAAAATTAAAATAGGGGATGTGGTTGGAGTGGTGAAGAAATAGGGGACCCCTATATTTAGCTTTTGGTTAAAATGGGGGATGGTTTATCCCCCATTTTAACTTTTACCATTGGAGATGCTCCAAACAAGTCGAGCGATACAATTGAGTTTAGTGTTGCTTGCCCTGAGAAGGAGGTGGTGTCCTTTCTACCATATGAAATCCTCTGTGATAGCATGTCAAGGCTTCCTATAGAAGGTGTCCTGTGATGTAAGAGCGTCTGCAAGAGTTGGTACGGTATGCCTAAATATCCTCACTGTGGATTTACACTTGAAAAAAAACACTAAGTGGTCCAAGCCGCAATATCCTTAACCGAGAGGTGACCTCCATATTAGTAGTTTATTTTTTGTAGATACATAAAGTGTATGGAAAGGCAGAGGAATTTCAGTAGAATACAACAACACGATCATGCACGAGTTTATATATATATATATATTATTGATGATACATAAAAATGGTCACACCTCTAAGTCACATACGTGTCATGATGATCTCGAGGAAATACGGGCTCTAACATCAGCCTAATGTTGATCCGTCCCAAGCGGTTCTAAGCCCACTCAATTCAGTCCGCCAAGCGAACCCGAACTCTCACAGCATGCTATGCCCACACGTCTCACAACTATCCTCAATACCCATAAGTCCTACTAAGGTAAGTATCTCGAAGATCAGCTTCGGAAGAGCAACTACAACTGCTCTCTGTTTTCAACTAGGAAGCAAATACCAAAGTACATTCCACACAGGAAAACTCCCTTCTATGGATTGATCTTCCATTGGGAATTATCTCTCGCGTATCTAAGAGCACGGGGCAAACATGAAACTTTCCTCCTACAACACGACTTCTAATTAGAGAAGGATCTCCAAGAAGATCTTCTTCCTAAACTATGCCTACGATGGCCTGGTAGAACCATGACTCTTTGCACTATAAATAAAACATGAAGTTGGTAAGCTAAGGTGCGGTACAAAATTTCTGTTACAACATTACACCTTCACCAAATCCATGTCTGACTTTAGCATCGGAGTGTCATCGGCCACCACAACGGTGGTTCGTGGCTCACGTGCGTTACTTGTGCAGGTCAGCAGGAACTGGGTCAAAACAGAGAGCGGAAAACGACTGCATCAGTTTGGCGCTGTCCGTGGGGACGACAGAGTTCATAACTTTTCATTAGCGTCGTCTCCTTTTAAAAACCCAGAAAGATGGTGACTACTAGGTCACACAATAATGGAGAATAGAGGGACACATCAAACGCTCCGGTTGGCGCAATACCGTCGCTTTCAGCGGCTCCGGTCATACACGAGCCACAGACACAAGTCCCCGCGCCGACGATAGCAATAGCGGACCCCGAGTTGATGGGCTGACATTTCAAATACAACAGATAGCCAAGGCGGTGGAGGCTCTCACGCGACCAAATCCACCACTTGCCCATGGAGATCAGGAGCAACATAGACTTCCACATCCAGAAGATGATAGGGAGCAAGCGCAAGAGAGCCAAGCCCCAGCTAGTTCTCATTGGACTAAGGGAGGATGCGTGTCTAATGCTGAGCTCGCCGCCAGGACAGAGAGGCTCGGTCATGGGAACCCCTCCGCAAAGGGGCACACAATCCGGACGTATTGTACCGCCTTTCCGTCCCACAATTTGTGGACCGGATCATGAATGAGGCCCTTCCGAGGAAGTTCACTCCCCCGAACTCGACTCCTACGACGGAACCATTGATCATTTCGACCACCTACGCCATTAAAAGCACGTAATGGCCCTTAAAGAATGATCTAAATTCGTCATGTGTAGAACCTTTCCCACTAGTATTAAAAGCTCAGCACTGGCGTGGTTCCACAGCCTTCTGCCGAAGTCGATCGACTCCTTCAAAATGCTGGCAGAAAATTTCTAACACGTTTCGTTGGGAGCCAACATTTTCGAAAAGGCCCGCACTACATACTCTCTCTAAAGCAGAGGTCTGGCGAGACACTCCGAGAATATGTCACGCGCTTCAACAACAAGCTGACCCAAATCGATGGGTGCAGCGACGATACAGCCATGACGACCTTCACTACGGGCCTCAAAGAGGGAAGTCGAAGGCGAGGGGAAACCCTCCTCCCCTAAGGACAAGAAGGAGGACAAGAGACGCGAGGATGATGAATGAAGCAAAAGGAAGCACAGTGACAACAGGCCGGACCCTGGTAGGTTAAGGCCGGAAAAATCATCAAACTACGTTGGATCTAGAGTTGTGACACCCCTAAATGATAGCCCGTTAGACGTACTTAAATCCTTGAAGAATTGGGAGGAACTGAAGTAGCCCTCAGAAGAAACGCGGAGACCCCTCCAAGCGTGACAACGACAAGTACTGCGCATACCATAAGGAGGGCGGCCATGACACCAATGACTGCAAGAGTCTGAGGTATGAAGTCGAATACTGGATCCGCAGAGGCAAATTGAAAGAGCTCCAAAAGTCTGAGAAGCGAACAAAACAAACAAGGGGCCCGAGGGAGTGAGTCAGTTAAAAAAGTAGAGAATGAGACTACAGGGATAATATACGTCTTTCATGGAGTCAGACCAAATGAAGACCAGTCGTATAGGTCTGCAAGTGGACCTTACTGGAAATGTAGACACAACCCGCGGTTGAGGAAAAACACAGCTGCCACTCAAGGATTCAGAGTCCCATTCCCACTTTGGCCTTTACGGACAAAAGCCTCGAAGTAGTCCGATCGCCACATAACAATGCGCTAGTCATCTCGGTCTCCATAGCAAGGTGGGAGGAAAATAGAGCCCTGGTGGACATAGGAAGCTCGCTCAATGTTCTGTTCTACAACGCGTTCCGCAGCATGGACCTCAAGGAAGAAAACCTGACGTCTTCAGAGCACTCGCTGATCGGATTCAGTAGGGAGAAATGCTTCCCCATCGGAAAGATAGGTTAGCTATGGTGGTTGGAGAATCGTAGCTAAGGAATGTCCTATTTCTAGACTTCATGGTGGTAGACGTGCCATCATCCTACAATCTCATCCTGGGAAGACCATGGTTCCACCAGATAGAAACAGTGGTTTCCACCCTTTATCTGTGTGTTAAGTATACTACTAACCACTCCGAGGGGACAATACGTGGAGACCAACCTACGACACGAGGCTGCGACTACGCCACACTAAAAAAGAAAGAACGCTCATAGATTCAACTACATGCTGCTAGGAAGCCTGAGCTAGTGCCAGGCCAAGCAACAATGGAGGCATCGCTTTCAAATAGTGCGGGAGCTGTCTGCTCTTTCGCTCAGCGAAACGGAGAGGCCATGGCAATCGGGAACACATCCTCCCGACGTTCCGTTGGTACAACGATTGGCCCCTCTACGAAGTTTACTCCTTACTAACCTTTGAACGATCTACAAGGGCAATCTGAATTCACTTCAAGGCCAGGATCAATTTCTTTCTGTCAACAGTTAGTCTGCTTTCAAGTTGTTTATTTCCCTTTCCATAATCAATGTAGAGTTTCAGTTATTAAAGGTTTATGAAATTTACAATCATTTAAGAAACAAATAAATAATTACAAAAACAAACTCTATTGATTATTGAAAAGATGTAACAACAAACACCTTGAGGTAGATACATAATACTACATACTACAAGCATCCGAATACAATGCGACATGGAGTAAAAGACTCGTTTAGACAATTCTATTACGATTCCATTACGAGAAGCATCCGAAGAAGACTCCAATCCTCAACTTATCTGCAGAGTCTGAACTAAGCAAGATCAGGATGAAATCATCATGTTCAGATAACGCTCTAACGAACGCGACTCTCAAATATGGTCTGCGAGGGTACAAAATCGGCAACCGAGAGTCCCATGACAAGCCACATCCAGATACGTCCGACTCACACTCTCGATTCGGCGAAACGGGTGAACTTGGGAAAAATATCAGGTGGACACAAGTATAGTGCACCTTCTGGCTGTAGAGATAAGAGGGGCGTTCAGGAATCAATGACCCAATCCATGGACCATGTCGAACTTTTCTTCATTTCGAGATTTCGAATTCCAGCGCAAGGCGAGGCAACAGGGTTAATCGAGAAGCGGCGGAGGCAGCCACCACGGAGTTGGATGTTGGTGCTATCTCTGAAATTAAACATTCATGAACATCGATAAGGCACCAGCACATGTACTCCCTTGGGAGAAAATCCATACTACTTCTCCGCGATATGAGAAGAAATTACGAAACCTCAGCAGGTCAACTACATGCCCACCCATAACAGGTGACCACACATAACAACAACTATCGCTATGCCTGATTAATGCAAATGTCAGAACATTCGGAGACTTTAGAGACGAAGATCCACCTTCAGCCTTTGAAAAACCCAAAGCATTTTCTTCAGCCTTTGAAAACCCAAAGTGTTCTCTTCAAGCAAGAGCATTACAGGAGATAAGCTCTGTGAAAGATAGTGCATACAACGACTGGAAAACACCATTATATAGACATGATGGTTCACCAAGCGGACACTCCAGCATAAACTGCCAAACATTAAATACCGTATAGGAAACAAGGAGATAGCGATTCCCGAGGAAATTGCACAGACCACGTCAATCAAATTAATGGTGCTGCACGCAACCCAATCAATTGAGGGGGAGTAACCGATACTCAACCGTCACGCAGCCTATATCGTACACGTATTACCGCGCGATCTATGCCATACACGTACTGCACCGTGCAGAAAACCCTAGTCCTTCCTCTGCATGCCCATGGGCTCAGCCTGTTATTCAAACAATATCCAGTCACATGTTTGGCACAAGCATAAGAAATCCTAGACAATTCTGACATACAGATCGTACCTACATATCACTAGCTGATTTAGGGTAACTTTGTCTACACAATGCACCATGCTAACGGATTAGGTTCGCACGCCCTCAAACGCGCAAAACCCCTCTCCGACAAGGCAAGCTTAGTCAGCCTAAGCTGATGACGACGACTTTTGTATCACCCGACACCTAGTCCGTTTAGCGCAGATCTCGATGGTTTAGGAAGTGGGAGTCTAATCAGCTCTATCACGCTTGGTGACGACGACTTGCTAGGGATCATTGCCCCCGTCGCGGTCAATGATTGCCAACATAATCAAGTAAGCCTAGCTGGTGACGACTAGCAACGAAAACTTCTGATCAAAGCCCAGACCTGTAGCCCCCACTGTGCGGGTGTAGATGGTTTGGAAGGTGGGAACCTAGTCAATCTCGAACTGATTCCAACGGCTCGCCATGGGACTAATGCTTTTCAGCGTGGCCGCATAATCACCAATCCTGGACTTGTAGCCCCAACTGTGTGAGTGTAGATATTCTAGAAGGTGGGAGCCTAGTCAGCAACGACCTGATTCCGATGGCTTGCCACTGGACCACTGCTTTTTTAACGTGACCCTCGAAAACTCCCAAATATGTAGCTTGATGCGCACAGGTGTAGATAATTTGCAAGGTGGAAGCCTAGTCAGTCCCAAATTGATTCTGATGGCTTTCCACTGGACAACTGCTTCTCAGCATGGTCGCCAAACTCCCCTCTCGAATTTGTAGCCCCCACCGCGCGAGGAGTTTGTAGACAGTTCGAAAGGTGGGAGCCTAGTCAGTCCTGAACTAATTCTGATGGCTTGCCACAGGACCACTGCTTTTCAGCCTGGTCGCCAAACTTTACTCCCTGAATCTGTAGTTCGCTTTGCTCGGTCATAAAAGATTTGAAAGGTGGGAGCCTAGTCAGTCCTGAACTGATTTCGACAACTTGCCATGAGACCACTGATTTTCAGTCTGGTCGCTAAATTGTTGCTCCCTGAATCTGTAGTCCACTTTGCTCGGTCATAGATGATTCGGAAGGTGGAGTCTCAAGCAGCTCACCACGCAACCTCCACTTTCCTTCGAAACGGTAGTCGCAAACATGAATCTAATTGAGCCAGCGTCTTCACGCTCTAATAGACTGACATTATGTTATTAGTGAAGGCCTTTCACGCTGATACAAAGTTCGTACGACCAGTGCCCAAATAAAAGCTACGTAGAATGCCAGCTCGAGCTTACGGCGTTTGACTCGGCACGAACGCTCTGACACACACACTCAACCATCGCAACTCACCCATAGCAGCAATTGCAGCCAGTCGATCAGACAGACCTTAGGTAGCTTACCTTAGGGACAAGATACAACTCAGGTGACTCAACCCTCAGCTAAACTATCTGCATTATGCACACCATCGAACATGACTACACAACAATGACCCTAAGTCATTCGCAACACAAAACGGTCAAGGTCTCTATTGCAAACAGACCAGGCGACATCCTATTGATTCAACCAGCCTATGCTAAAGCAAGACGACAAGGCGAAATGAAAAACATGCAATAGAAACAACAAGAGCGTGATACGGATAAAACAGTTTTCTTTAAAGGTCAAAATGGAAAGGGGTATAAACACATAAAGTTTACTCCTTATCAGGAGAAGGTACATAAATAGAAGAGCTAAGCCTAGTGGAAGAAGGAGCAGGAGTTGCGTTCACATGCGGCACGGCCTGGACATCAAGGCCCACACTGTCTTCCTTGTCCGATGATGCAGAGGTAACATACAAGTTTACATACGACATCTTCTTAGCGGCCGAGATCCCATTCTGGATGTTCCTCTTTCATCAGCACTAGCAGCTCTAACCTGCCACATACAACCCAGAAGAACTCACATTTGCTTTGTTCCTGAAGAAGCTCCTCCTCGCGCACCTTCGTGTCAACAAGTTCACGCCCCAATAGCTCAAACTTGCTAGTCAGCGCGTCGACCTGAGACTGCTTTGTGGCCAGACTGCTATTCACAGCACTAAGCTCATGCCACTCTAATTCGAGCTGGTCTTCGGCCTTCCTCGCTTCTCAAGCATGGAACTCCACATCGGATTCTAACTGTTGCTTCTGAGCAGCCTAGTCGACCTCCTTCGAAGCATTCTCTTCAACAAGAGACCATAGTTCAGAATGCGCCTTAGTCGCAGCTTCCTACGCACCCTCTACATCTAGGCGGGTCCGGTCCAACTGTTGTGTGAGTCTATCTCTCTCGGACGCCGCCTCAGACATATCACACTTAAGGACTTTCAGATGAGCCTCTTGAGTCTCAGCGACCGTGGTTGACTGATCCGACCTCTTCTCCTCATCCCGCTTCTATAGTTGCTTCTGTAGCCGATCAATTTCATAAAGCGCATCAAAATACAACGCCTGCAAGAAGACACAATTCAAGGTGTATACCTCTCATGAGCTGCCTTGACTTTCGTCCCAGCAACGACCACGTGGCTCAAGTGAGACATACCCAACATATGGTACTTCAAGCCCTTGTCCATACACCCTTTCAGTGTATCCTCCTCGAACTTCGGAGCACAATCCATCAGCCAGCTATGGCGTTTGCTTATATGCTTCCTCAAAGCATATTCCATGTCAACCTCTTGGTGCAAGACCTGCGAACTCATTTTCACCAAGTTCGGTGCAAACATGCTTATCTGTGTATCTGGATGAAGCTTCCCCAGATCAGGAATCACACCAGTGCCACCCTTCACAGTTGCCACCGTTCTTAGGCTCTCTTCTGTAGCCTTCCCCTTGTCACTAATAGCCGACCCTTTATTGCGAGACGACTCAATGGGATCCATAGGTAGACGAGGAAGCGAATTATCCAAATCCAACACTTTTAGTTGTGGCCTAGAACGAGATGGTGAGCAACTCGAACTACAGGAGATATGGCCAGTGTCGCGGCTACTCTTAGGCGATGCAACAATGGGGCAATCAGATTCTACAACCTCAGGCAAATCTTCACGGGAGCCTTCTACTGAATCGGTCCCACGCAAATCAGCACCAGAGGAAGCTGCATTACAATATAATTTGGCAAACTATTTGACGTCGTTGTTGACAATAAGAAATGTAGTATTACACGCCCTTAACAATTAGTTAAGTCTTGACCAACACATCATTATTAATCAATTACGTCATGCACAACGACATTCAAGGCACACTATTGCTTCACCTTTTTCATGACTTGCTAAGGACGTCATTGAAGACACTTACGATGTGCAATTTAAGTCATAGTACATATAAGGACATGATTCGATGATGCAAAATGCACGTCGTAGAATACACCACACCTATTACGATCCTTGGTTCCTCGGCGTGCAGATGGACTCATCATAAGCAGTAGAAAACGTGCAGTGCACGTCATCATATCCTATATATGTTGTAGCGCTTGGTGGACACGGGGAGCTCCCTAAACGATCTATTCCTCAAGGCGTTTCACAACATGTAGCTGAAAGAGGAAAGCTTTATTGCCGCCAGTCACCCCATGATAAGGTTTAGCGAGGAGAAATGATTTTCCATTAGGAAGATCAAACTAACGGTAGTGGTAGCAGAGCCACAGCTGCAAAAAGTTCTGTTCGAGGAGTTCATGGTAGTCGATGCCCCTCCACCTACAATATCATCTTGGGAAGGCCTTGGCTTCATCAAATGGGGGTGGTAGTTTCAACTTTGCATTAGTGCATTAAGTATCCTGCTAATCACGAGGTGGGGACCATCTAAGGAAACCAACCATCGGCAAGGGACTGATGTTGCACATCATAAAGCAGTTGGACAGTTAGCAATCATAGTCTAGGCCAGTGGGTCAGACATCACGAAACCAAGGTTCATAAATGGAATAAGAGTCTCCACGTTCAGACGGTGAAGCCCCAGTCAGTCTGAGGGGAAGACCGAATGTCGGCAAGCCAGAGGAGGAACCAGTCATAGTCTACCTCGATAGCCCTGATAACAACAGAGCCATCCAGATAGGCTTCAGCCTGGGTAAAGGTTGGCAGAACGGCTGATAGAGCTGCTGAGGAGAAATCAAGACATCTTCGCCTGAATGATGAGGGACATGGTAGGGATTGACCCCTCTATGGTCTCACATCTACTGGAAGTTGACCCGGAGCAGAGACCAATCAGGCAGAAGAAGAGATCAATGGGCCCCGTACAAAATTAGATCATCAATAAAGAGGTACAAAGGCTGCTAAACACCAACATGATTAAGAAGTCACGATATCCAGACTAGCTGGCGAAAACTGTCCTAGTGAGGAAGAAATACCTCATTCATGGATGCCACGTCCGGACACAGCCTTTTAAACTTCATGGATGTTTACTCCATATACAACTAGATCAAAATGCTCTATCCAAACAAGAAAAGACCTCATTCATAGCTAAAAGAGGGATATATTGCTAACGAGTGTTGTCGTTCGGTTTGAAAAATGCAGGAGAACATATCAACGATTGGTAAACCGAATGTTCAAGGAATAAATTGGAAAAACCATGGAGGTCTATATAGACGATATGTTGGTCAAAAGTCTTCACAGTCCTAATCATGTCACCGACCTCGCCAAAGCTTTCAATCAGCTCCGTAAGTATCAGATGAAGCTCAATCCACATAAATGCACATTTGGGGTAGAGTCGAGCAAATTCATGTGTTACATAATGAATCGAAGGAAATAGAGGCTGATCCGAAATAGATTCAGGCTCTTCTAAACATGAAGTCTTCCACCACCATTAAGGAAGTTTAGAGCCTAACTGGGAGAGTGGTAGCACTCAACAGGTTCATCCCCAAGTCATCCGACAAGTGCCTCCATTTTTTCAAAATTCTAAGGGGAAGTAAAGGGTTCAAATGGGACGAAGAGTGCGAGTAAACCTTCCAAAGCCTAAAAGCGTACATGGGAAGTACAAAATTACTTTCGAAATCGATACCAACAAAAACACTTTACTTGTACCTGTCTATTTCAAAACACGCTGTCAGTTCAGCTCTGGTCTGAAATGATAAGGGGATGTAGAGACATGTGTATTACGCCAGCAAAACATTGAGGAGGCAGAAGTGAACTACCCAGGGCTGAAGAAGTTAGCCTTGGTGGTAGTCATTTTTTCCAGGAAGCTGTGACCTTACTTTTAGGCCCACTCTATAATGGTCCTTACTAAACACCCATTCTGGACAATATTGCACAAGCTTGAGTTGTCGGGTAGGATGGTCAAGTGGTCAGTCGAATTAGGGAAGTTTGATATCAATTACGACCCAAGAACATCCATCAAAGCTCAAGCATTGGCAAACTTTATCGCTGAATTTGGAAGTGATGGAGAACAGGAGTCAGAAGACCAAGGATGGGTCCTGCGTTGTGACAGGTCATCCACAGTCAAGGGGAGAGGAGCTGAAGTCACTGTCCACTCTCCAAGTGTGGTGACTTTGGAGAAAGCTGTCAGGTTTGCCTTTCTTGCCTCCAATAACGAAGCAGAGTACGAAACCATCTTGTTCGGCTTGAAGCTCGCCAAGGGAATTGGAAAAGACGAACTGATAGCATATAACGACTCCATCTGGTAGTTAACCAGGTTAAAAGGGAATTCAACAACAAAGATCCTAGGATGTTGGCTTACCATGAGAAAATAATTAGTACCATGAGCGGATTCAAGAGGATAGAGCTCGAACGATGTCTTAGAAAGGACAACGAAAAGGTCGACGCAGTAGCCAAAAAGGCCTCAACTATGACTGAGAATGAAGATAGACTCATCGAATTCCAAGAAAAGTCAAGTCTAGAATAAGAGGAATTCAGTTAGGCCTGCGTGACAGGCAAAGAAGCGACCTGGGTGAATCCTATCATCAAGAACGAAGTTCTCCCAACAGAGAAGACAGAAGCCAGAAGGCTAAATAATAGGACAACATGATACACTTTCCTAAACGAAAAGTTGTACAAGAGGCCGGCCACTGGTCCCTTCTTCGATGCATGACCAGCACAGAGGCGAACTACTTTTTATAAAAATTCATGAGGGCATCTGCGGAAACCACCTAGGAGGGAGGGCCCTGGCCCACAAGGCCTTAACGTTAGGGTACTATTGGATGAAGATGCAACAGGACGCCAAGGATTTGGTCCGAAAATGTGACAAGTGTCAGAGGTATGCACCATACGTACACATGCCTGCTCAACCCTTGTGCCCAATGACCAGCCCATGGCCTTTCACACTGTGGGGAATGGATATTGTTGCACCACTCCCCCTTTCTGCAAAAGAGGTTATTCATCGTAGCCGTAGAATACTTCACCAAATGGGTTAAAGTGGAGCCCCTGGCTAAGATAGACTAAAATCAAATTGAGAACTTCATATGGGCATCCATTGTCTGTAGATTCGGCATCCCAAGGACGCTACTCAGTGACAATAGGAATCAGTTCGAAAGCAGAAAGGTCAAAAAGCTATGTGACAACCTCAACATCAACCACTACTACTCCTCACCGAGGTACCCCCAAGCCAATGGGTAGGCATAAGTCACCAATAAACCCATCTTGGAAGCACTCAAAAGAAAACTTGATGCAGCCAAAGGCCTATGGGTCTTGAAGTTACCAGGTATTCTTTGGGCATATCAGATCACCAAAAGAAGTCCTACTGGGAAAACACCGTTTGCTCTAGCTTACGGCTCAGAAGCGATGATCCCGGTAGAGCTCGGAATTCCAACATTCAGAACGGAAGAGTTCAGGTCAGAAGGAGACAATAAAGCTTTGCGTGTCAGACTAGATCTCCTCGAAGAAAAGAGGGACGAGACTTCTGCCAAAATAGTTGCCTACCAACATAGAATGGCTAAGTACTATAATAAGAAAGTCAAGCCACGATAGTTTAAAATGGGAGATTGGGTACTCAGAAGAACCCAATAGAACACTAAGGAACCAAGGGCAGGAAAACTACATCCAAACTAGGAAGGACCATATAGAGTGAAAAAGATCAACATGCCAAGTACATAATGGTTAGAGAACGTGAACAACGAGGGTCATAAGCGAATATGGAATGTAGAACATCTAAATAATTATTATCAAAAAATTCAAGGCATTTGTTTTACTAAAGGTTCAGTGTTGTTCATTAAACTTGACTGGGAATCTAGTCAATCTATAACAATCTGACTTAGATGTCGGGTCTCCTGTTTCGATCACCATGCCAGACCACAGGTGAATTAAATAAATCATGACACCTGAGTCAGATTTATACATCTGAATCTTTTGGTCTGATCACCATGAAGTGAGTTAAACAAAGTTATCTAATAGATCTTCTGGTCCGCCCTACAGCCTAGTCCATCAAGAATAGATCAAAATGGCTAAGAAAGTGGGAGTCTAGTTAGAGAGCTCGTGGAACCTGATCAAGATGGCTTGCCACGCATCTTTGTCCCACCATAGACAATGATGGCGGAACCTGACCAAATTTTAGTTAGCTCATGCAGTCTGATGAAGATAACTTTTGGAAGACTCTACGACCTAGTCCGCTAATAACGGATCAAGATGGCTTAGAAAATGGGAGTCTAATCAAAGCTCATGGAACCTGATCAAGATGGCTTGCCACACATCTTTGTCCCACCATAGATAATGATGGCGAAACTTGACCAAAGTTTAGTTAGCTAAAGAAGTCTAATGAAGATAACTTCTGGTCCGCTCTACAGCCTAGTCTGTTAAGAACATATCAAGATGGCTTAGAAAGCGGGAGTCTAGTCAAAGCTCATGGAGCTTGATCAAGATGGCTTGCCACGCATCTTTGTCCCATCATAGACAATGATGGCAAAACCTGACCAAAGTTTAGTCAGCACACGCAGTCTGATGAAGATAACTTCTTATCCGCTCTATAGCCTAGTCCGCCAAGAACGAATCAAGATGGCTTAGAAAATGGAAGTCTAGTCAGAGCTCATAGAGCCCGATCAAGATGGTTTGCCACACATCTTTGTCCCACCATAGACAATAATGGCGAGACCTGACCAAAGTTAAGTAAGTTCATTCAGTCTGATGAAGATAACTTCTGGTCCGCTCGACAGCCTAGTCCGCCAAGAACGAATCAAGATGGCTTAGAAAGTGGGAGTTTGGTTAGAGTCAATGAAGCCTGATAAAAAAGACTTTCCCGGGATCATTGTCTTGCAATAGCCAATGATGGCCACACTTAACCAAAAGTTTAATCAGCTCAAGAAGACTAATGAAGATAACTTTTGGTCCACTCTACAGCCTAATCCGCCAAGAACGGATCAAAATGGATTAGAAGGACGACACCCAATCTCACTGATTGATGTTCTGAAAAGGCTAGGGGCCTCATGGAAGTACTCAAACAACCCACTCAGCATGATGTTTCTAGGCTGCACAACATCTTCAATTGGCATAAAGGGCAGTCTGCTAAATTGCCCCATTATTAACTCCTCTTCCGAAGAAAGAATCGGAGCCAGAAAATGCTCTGTAAAAAAGATGAGCAAGAATTCAGCACATCATCTATGGTTATTGGACCAAAAACGAAAAGTAAACTTGCTTTCAGTTTATATTTATGAGCGAACGGACGACCATCCAATGTAAAATACTGTGAATCTGAAGAGGTAACAATACTTCTACCAGAACTTGAAATCGTCTGACAGAGTAGGTGACCTCAACGAACAAACCCCATGACTGCTTAACCTCGAAGAAGTCATCGAATGAATCACCCTAGGAGTCAATTGAAGGATAGCGTCCTTCGCCCTAATCAGAGTGGCGATCAAAACTTTGTACATGTTTGGCGCCATCTAGGCAGGCCAAATGCGTAGATGCGCAAGATATCTTCTTGAGCAGAGAAATGGAGTCTCGACTAAAACATACCCCTATGCAAATCGATGAACCCTTTCGAAGGCCTCATCGGAGTATGACATGGACCCAAGGATTGTGATTTCGCGAAATTATACGAATTTTGCCTAAATTTTCTTTTTTTTAAATTACGAAAAGAAAAAGAGCGAAAAAATTACATTTTTTCGAGGGACTTTTTTCGAAATATTTCGAGGGTTTTTTGTAAATTTTTGGGTTTTTCGTAAAATTACAAAAATAGCTACTAAAATATACATTTTTGATGGTTTTTTAAAATCATTTCAGTATTTTTTCGTAAATTTCAAGTTTTTTTTTTAATTATCATTTATTCTAACTATTTATTGATTTAAAAATTTCTCTCTGGTAAAAAAAAAATTGTGTGAGAAACTGTGTTGTGTTGGGGTAGGGATGCATGGTCGGTTGGATAGATGAAAGTGACGCTCTGTATTATTAAGTCGCTTTGAGGCGATTTGGGGAGACGTCTAGGGGCATTTTGGGAAACTATCTCGAGGACCTAAAAATTGATCACAACCGTTCCTAAATCGTGGGGGCTGATCCTGGTCATTGGATTGGGGGCAGCGGCTAGGGTTTCATGGAAGCCTTGACGGCAGCCAAGGGAGATCCTCCCTTGGCTAGTCATAACGAGGGGGAGCAACCTAAACATAGCTTTGCGCGGGTTCTAGGGGTCGTAAACAAGGATCTCATGGATAATAAACCAACATATTCGACGAGGTTTAGGAAGGAAGGTGATCCGACATTATCGTTATTGGATTTAGAAGTTGCAAGGGGTGAATCCCTGTTTCAAATCACGTGGTAGTGATGAAGTTATCTAGTTTTCGTCCGTTTCTTGACTCAATTAGGGATTTAATCCATAGGTCTTGGGGTATTTTAGGCGAGTTCATTATGGGTCTTCTGGATCAACGACATGTTCTGGTGTACTTGCTATCAGAGATCGAAGTAACAAAGGTACTCTCTAAAGACTCTTTCACTATTAGGGGTGTTCACTACAAAAGTTTTGGTTGGCATCCGGGATTCAGTCTTCGGGCTGATATAGAATTAGCTCCACTATGGGTGGAATTCTCAAATCTTCCGCTCGCACTTTACCTAACGGCTATCATGAGGTCTATTGAAAATTCTTTCAGGAAATTCTTAAGGATTGATGATGGAACTCGATATTTCCGCGTCTAAAGGTTGCACGTATGTGCGTAGAGATGGATGTTACAAAACCTTTACTATTTCGGATCTGGATCGAAAGTCCTAAAAATGATGGATATTGGCAAAAACTGGAATACCTAGGATTCAAATATTGTGACCATTGTGCGTTAATCATGCATTAGAAGACTATTGCAGAAAACTTTTGGGATTGAAGAAGAAAAGCCAACAAAAAAAGGGAGAAAGGGCTAAGGAAGACATGCTGCAGAGTAAGGGGAAACAAATTCAAAATGTGGTAAAACAAGCTTATGTGCCGAATACTAAAAAAATTGAAAGATGGAAAACAAGATATTGGCACGAGTGGAGCCAAAGATAGCCAGGGTGTTGAAATATCTAGTTCTAAAGAATGAAAAGGAAAACGAAGCCGTCTAGAGATAAATCTGAGAAATTAAATTGAAAAATAAATACGAGGATCTTGTGGATGCTTTGGCGAGGATTGCTTAAGAAGAGAAGGGTTCTCGTCGTGCGTACACATGGAGTCCTTTCCGACTCATCCTAGATCTTTGCTTATTCTGGATAAAAATAGGACGACATATTTGAGAAAGCTGAAATTAGGATACAGGTGGTGATAGTGCTGTTTTTTCAGTCTGGCAAAATGCTGGATTTGTTTTGGCAGATGGCATGGAGTAGAGGATTTCACTCTGTTTTGTATAGAACAAAGCATTTATTTTTATCTCTGGCAGCAGTACAATGCAAGTTTTGTCTGTGCAGAATGCATGGAACAGAGAATTTCATTATGTGTTTTATTGAACAGAGTATTTTTTGTATC
>OY747133.1:54595324-54890784 GCA_963556465.1 Berberis vulgaris
GAGACACTTTGTCAATCATAAGTAAATCAACCACAGTATCCACCATTTTTTTGGGAACAAGTAATAATTGACACGTGCGAATCACACATCTATATCTTTGCATCATATGAAAAAACAATATGCATACCATTCGCATAAAATAAAAATACTCAAGCTAAAACAAGTGCTCAGTTAAATTCCAGCCAATATCTATTACTAGAAAATTTTCTTCTAGACCCAAACTAAATAAGGGTTTAATCATACATGAAACTAATATAGACAAGACATTATCCTTAAGCTACCACTTCTAACAAGTTGCAGAGAATGACAGGGGCAACAAATGCTTTCTAAAATGAAATATTGAGCTTACGGGCGCTACCAAAAGGGTAAAACACTGCTTACAATGTCAAGTTGAAGTCCAGATAGCCATATCAAGACTATATTAATCACAAACTCTCTTATAGGAACTCGACCAATATTAGTTGTGAAATCATAAAAAATTTAGGAACTGACATCAACACACTTTATAGATGTAGGCCACAAACCAACGTTTAAAGGTAGCAGTTATTAAAGCATAAAAGCCATATGATATAGCTGCATAGCTTTCATGATCCTGGTAGAACCCATAACTGATTCCCCTCATGTGAAAGAAGTCCATGTTAATGCCAACTCTTTTTATAATCTAACACCAAAAGTGCCCACCAAGCCCCCGAAAACCAATATAATGCCTAAAGCCAGAAACACAAACAACAAGCCCCAATATCACCAGGATCATATTTCAACACAACCAACAGAAGACAAAGTTCATTTTTGTTAAATGCCACCCGTCAAAGACAAATAATTTTTTTCAACTTTACATAGATATTATCTTCTATCAGCAAGCTAACATAACTTTGTCTGTTTTTGTTAGATCTCTCATTCCCAGTGACCACTTTGTTATGGGTCAGTACAAATTCATAACTAAAATTCAGTATCAACTCAAATGCTTCATCAAACACTCAACCATAAATATACATACATCAAAGAATGCTACTTTAAGGCACAAAACAAATTTGGAAACCACAAAACCAGCAAGGAAAAGAAAAACTCGCATACAAGAAAGGAATGGAGAAAACTCACCTCTTTTTGCAAGAATCCCAAGATTTGAGCAAGTTTCTTCCTGACTAACCTCATTTCACAATGTCTCTCTCAACTGATTCGCCATTAACAAACCTTAAATCTTCTCTTGTCAACTCAACCGGCTGAATTCTAACGTCACTTGAGAGACAAGGTCTCATGGTACGATTACCATTGGCATCCACCAAGCAGACGCACTGACCAGTAGAGCTTTTTTTTTTCCTCAATTCGAAACGTCTACCTTGCCAGATTTCATGTTATGCACAACAATCGGCCTTGCTCATCACCCCCACATGCCCTATAATGCCACATGAAATCCCAAAACCAACTGCCAGACCTCGAACTGTGTTGGCAACACTTCCCCCAGCAATGGTTGTTACAGGAGATGGTTCATTGAACGATGGAAGGATGTGGGTCTTTACCTCACTCAGTATGTGCTCCAGCTCTTCAATTGCCACCGGTTGAGAGCCAACTCTGTCACCAGGGACTTGAGCGAGCAGAGGACCAATCAACCCTTGCAACATGATCCACAAGAGCAGCAGGTTGGAGCCTACGATGAGAAAAGGAGGAGAAGCCTTGGTTGATAATTCTTCGGCCACCATTTTGTTGTTTGATAATTTGATTTTGGGTGAGAAGAAAGGACGGAAAGGAGGATCTTCTTGAACAAGAGAAGACAAGAGATGTCCTTCCCCTCTCTCAGAACAGAACAACCCCTTCTTCTTTTCTCTCTCTCTCTCACACCGCCATCAAGAGGAAACACAAAGAAGGGAAGGAGAAAGAAGAATAGAGGTTTGCACAAGAGAGAAAGAATGAAGGGTTTTGGTTTTATACTATGGGTGGTTATTCGCCCCCACTAAAATTCTGAGGGCACCCGCCATTTAACTTCACAAAATAAAACCCTAATCATTATTTTAATGAAAGCCCAAAACCAAGCCCAAATACAATTAGGTAACAACTCATCAACATTAGGGTTTACAAATTTTGGCTAAATACACACACACACTTTATCCTATTTAGCCATGGCAAACAAAACAAATCTTTTTCCCATAAATGAGATTACAATATATGCCCAAATTGATAAATAAGAAATTTTTTATTTATTTAATTAGGCGGGTATTACAATTATAGTTTTTGAATAGATACATCCTTTAGAAATCTTACCTTAGGTCACATGTTCTGTTATTTCAGTTCGATTGAACAAGCAGCATTGAGGCAAACATGTATTGTTTCTAATCTCTGCCATTTTAATCAAGCTTGTTATATTCCAAGTTCAAAAGCTTGATCATCTTGGCGACTCTCTTTGGGTGTATTTGGAAACAACCTGTTCTGTTGCTCAATGATGTTAATCCGCCCTATCCGTTGAAATGTTTTGGGAACTCTCTTCCAAAATGCAAATTTTAAATTGTGAATGATAAAATTATGAATATGTTCCAGATTATATATGTTCCACTGTTTCAGATTATAAATGTTCCAGATTATATGTTCCTAGAGCACGCTAATCCCGTCCGATCCCGAATGAACGGGATGGGATAGGGATGAGTCAATCTCGTCCCATCCCGTCCCGTGCCCGCCCTAGTTTTGACTGATGGGTTGCTAAATGCCTTGATCGACAGGGTCTTGAACTAGGCCTTATTATGGTGACTAGGTCTTATCCTTGGTGAATAAGGTCTTGATGATTAAGGTCTAACTCCTTGGGTAAATTAGGCCTAGTTTCTTCCTTGGTGAATAAGGCCCAACTCCTTGGTGAATTAGGCCTAGTTTTTTTTTTTTTTTTTTGTGAATAAGGTATGTTCCCTAGTAAGGTCTAGAAATTAGTTTTTGCTTTCTTTGTTTAGTAAGGGTTATTCCCTTTTTTTTTTTTATCAGGTAAGGTCGTAATGTACCCCTAAAAGGTGTAAATCTTTTGATAAAGTAATAAAGGTCTGACATCCCATAGTTGCCACTCCCACATGGAGGTTTAATTAAAAAAAAATTATTTATTGATTTTTGAAACCATCCCTTAATTTCCTAATTGTCACTTCTTCTACATAAATATTGATTTTTTAAACTACCCCTTGATTTCTTATTATAGGCATTTTAGTTTCATTTAATGTGTTTAATACATTTATTTACTTGCATATTATTTTTTCACATATTTTATATACCCTCGAAATTCATTATATATTTCATTATCCTCGAAATTTTTACATTTTTTCTTTATACAATTAAATATTTCTTAAAATTAGAAAACCGAAATTAACTCGAAAAGAGAAATCACAATCCTTGCCTGGACCCAATGTGAAAAGGTCCAAATCATCAGGAATCTGGTATTTGTTACGGAGATCAACCAGATCAGTCTTTTTTATCAACCTTTCCCTAAAGAATTCATAGCAATCATTGATTGACAACTGTTGATATCCGCTATGAGTGGAACCAATAAGTTCTATCTCTGATTTTTGATCAAGAAATCAACTAAAGCGACAGAGCGGAGTCTCTGAAAATTTTCAGAAGTGAAGAAAACTAACTCTGCAAAGAGGAAGCCTTATGCAGAAGTGAAAAGGTACACCTCTATTGAGAAGTCACATAAACATTTAATATACATGTGGCTTGAGGAGGCGTTTCAGACTCAATCATCGCGATTGCCTAGTTCCCTCATGACGTGACTTAGTGGCCCACTAACTCGGGGGAGCAGCTGATGATACACCTAACCATATAGTAATTAATGACGTATACATAACATGATGATAACGAACCGGTCAGGTTAAAATGAGACCAAAGAAGAACCTAGTTTGATCTAGCCCGTAAGTCAAGGAACCAAGTCCAGACCATTCAAAGCCCACTGAGGCAAGTATCTAGGAACTGGACGCAAGACAACAAGGCTTTACCCGACCCATAAGTCAAATGGCCAGACCTAGAACCAGTAAGACCAAATAAGGCAAGTATCTAGGAGTTTGACCTAGGACAGGCATGCCAGTAAGCTGTTGACTCCTATTAGGAAACAAACATCAGAGAATAAGTCGTGCATGGAAACTCTCTTGCATGGATAACTCAACAAGGAAAACATCTCCAGCAGATGTCCTTTCTTAAACGCCACCAAGGCATAGCTGAACAAGGACTCTCACGTGATAAATAGGGCACGAGGCCGAAGAACTAAGGTACACTACATAACCCTAATCTCAAGCAATACATCTTTCTCCACGCCTTGTTTGTCTTAAGCATCGGAGTGACATCGGCCGCCATAACGATTGTCATTGGCTCACGATTGTTCCTTTTGCAGGTGAAGGCTTGGGGGAATGGAAACTGATCCATCACATGGGAAATCGACTATGGCATCTCCCCTTGCCGAGTTACTCGCCATAGCCTTCTTTAATCATATTTGTGAATGATGTGTTGATTCAAAAAATACTCCATAGAAAAAACATGGAAAAATAATTGAGAATTTTTTATTTATTTAGCCTATTTGGTATGTAAAAATAAATATAGTTGACCCCCTGTAAATTTTTATATTTAGGGCATGTTTGATTACTCAAGGGAATGTGAATGGTAATGGGAATGGGAGTGAGAATGGGAATGGGAACGTTACTATGTTTGGTTACTCAATGGAATAGGAATGGGAATGAGAATGATTTGTGTCTTTACCATTATGCCCTCAATTACCAACCATGGATTTTGGATCTATGATGGGTAAGGAGGCATCTATGTTAGTTAAGGGGGCAAATAAGACAAATGGTTGGTTGACCATTATAATGGTCATTGTAATGGGCATTCATAGGGTGCTGAGAAAGAATGCCCATTACAATGAAATTTGTAAGAGCATCTCCAAGGGTAAAAGTTAAAATAGGGGATCAACCATCTCCCATTTTAACCAAAAGCTAAATTTTAGGATCCCCTATTTTTTCATCACTCCAACCACATTTCTTATTCCCTTTACCATTTTTATGCCAAACCAAACACGTGGATGGCTTAACCATTGTAATGTCCATTACCATTACAATGGTTAAACCCATTTCATTGAGCAACCAAACATGCCCTTATAATTTTGAGAGGTGATGTTATTCAAAGTCACAAATTTTATCCAACTGTTAGTTTTCCTTCCATCAAATATAACCTTTTACCTTTTAGATATAAATATTTACGAAGCACCATGGTCTGCTCTCACATGAGTTATTAGGGTCAAAATAACTAATGTGTTTGTGCACCAATAGAACTGAGATAACCCTGCTCACTTTCAACCTAAAGAAGGAGGAACTGGCAAGTAAGGGGGACGGTGGTGGTGTAGAGTGAGATGAGCGGCTGGCACAAGTATAGAAATCAGACTATTGTGGTGAGTGTTGAACAAAGACGTCAAACAGGCGAAGACGAAGGGACACAAAGTTTACGGAAAACAACAAGGGGCATTACACGCTCCTTGTCTGCCCCAGTCTGTATCCACATTCTTCCCTGTCTAGTATTTGGTTCTTCCTCTTTTCCCATCTTTATCTCTTATCGCCTCTTGGACACCAAAAACAAGACCATGCCCAACTAATATACACTACTATCATTGCGAACAACCAACTACTACCCTCCATTTTCATTGTTTTATTGTGCTCCCCCTTTGGATTTTGAGCCCAAATATTTAAGAATGTGCTCGTTGCTTGATTTGATAAAATATGTCCAAGAAAAAAACATAGCTAGGGACATGGGAGCTAGGGCTGTTAATTGGTTTCTGAAAATCGACTGAACCGGCCGAATCGAATTGAATTGAATCAATAAATAATCAAACCGAAAAATAACCGTAATCGAATAGTAAAAACCGAATCGAATCGAATGAAGTTCGGTTCGGTTTTGGTTTTTAGAATTTTGAAAACCGAAATAATCAAACCAAACCATATAAAGAAAAATTTCCCCAATTACCCTTGCAATCCTTGAAAATTACCCTTGCAACACAAGCAGATGCAATTTTGCTTTTATGTATGTTGAAATTATAGGACTATACTTTCAGGGCTGCAATAGTCCATGTTGAAGTCACAGGCTCTGAATTTATAGTACTGAATTTTGAAATTATAGGACTGTATTTATAGGACTAAATTTTGAAATTATAGGACTGAATTTATAGGACTGTATGTTGAAATTATAGGACTGAATTTCGTAAGCCCTGTGAGTTTTGTAAGCCCTGTTGAAATTATAGGACTGAAATTATGTTGAAATTACAGTGTGAAACATTTTGTGAAGAAAAACCGAAAAAAAAACCGAATTGAATCGAACCGCACGGTTTGGTTCGATTTTGGTTTTTTTAATTTAAAATTGGATAACCGAATCGAACCAAAAACTGAACTTGAACTTGGTTCGATTTCGGTTTTGGTACAAAATCGAACCATTTGAACCGATTAACAGCCCTAATGGGAGCTCATGTTGGGGTGGTGGTGGGTTTAATAGAGATAGAACGATTTATTGGAAATAGATAGACTGATAGGGAATCAAATTGCTCTCGTATGTTCAAATCTCTTCACCATTATCTGTTTGGCTCAAGAACTCTTTCCCTTCCCCCTCTCCTCTTCCATCACATTATTGTTCTCAATCAACCATTTAATGCATTACATAAACACCCTCCACCCATTTATCTCATTCATCAACCGAATCCCTCCACCCAACTATATCTTTTTTATGGATGCCTTTTCATCTTGTGTTCTACTTGGTGGCAATAGTAGTAGTGGTACTTCTTCTTTTAATAGTAATGACCATCACCAACAAGGCAACAAGGAACAACAACAACAATAGATAGGAAGTAGGGCTGGCACCAAATAGACTGACATCGCAACCACACACGTGGCAGTGAACATCCATCATGAGGATCTGGCATCCCATCTATTGGGCCAGCGAGAGAGCTAAAAGTCAACCATAGAGGCCCAAACAAGGCTCATTATAAGAAGACATAAACAAAGCCAAAATCCAGGCTCGAACGAATTAAAGCCCAAATCCAGGCCCGACATGAGTCATCTCATAAATAAGAGGAACGTTGCACAAAAAAGAGTCGTGGAGGGAGTTACGCCTCCACAGACGCATCTCCATCAAGGAGGAAACTGTTACGAGAAACACCTCCTTCCGTTGTGCCTCACATGCTTAAGTCATGCAGAGAATTAACTGAGACCATTATAAAAGGTAAAGGGAACATTCGACAAAGGTATGCAACTTTAATTGAGTTTTGTCTAAATTTACTTCATTCTTTAAACAAAGTTGCTGACTTAAGCATCAGAGTGCCTTTGGCCACCAAAAAGGTGGTCCTTAACAGTCTAACATTTGTTTTGCAGGTCAAACTCATAGGAGGACAATTTTTGGATGCATCAGTTTGGTGCCGTCTGTAGGAAACGACGAGTTTCCTTTCTAAAAAGAAAATTCACAGTGACAAAGTCCACCAAAATTTGGTTAATGATAAAAAATTATCAAAGTCAATGGAACGCTCTACAAATCATCAATCTGGCGATGGACAATACGACATGTCACCTAATATAAACCCAGCAACAACTGTCAAACCAATTCGCTGGAAAGAAGAGACCTTCAACAAGTATCAATTCAAACGTCTCTGACATTTTAGGGAACCCCCGAGTAGAGATGCTCATTGCTCAGATGAACCATGTAATTGAAATGGTGGATAGACTCATCCGAGACCTGGAGGGCAACAAACCTCGAGAAGAAATCACCCAGCTAATGAGACATCAGATCAATAACAGTTTCAAATTTAACTAAAGAAAGTTTGGAAAACTACAACCAACAGACGGAAAGCAAAAGCAAAGGAGAACAATACAAACCAATCACTGACGGATGGATATTCCGCTGTGTTGGAGCATCCAATGAGGCGGGAAGCAAAGTTGGATTAGTCATTTACAACTTGGAAGGCATCGCATTGGAGAAAGCGAAAAAATTCAAATTTGAAGCCTCAAACAACAAAGCCGAGTACGAAGTTGTGATAGTCGGGCTACAATTAGCAAAACACTTGGGAATAAAAGACATCAGTGTCTTTACTGATTGGAAATTGGTGGTCAATCAACTAAACATCGAGTTTCAAGTCAAAGATACCCGAATGAAAGCCTACCACCAAAAAACCACAAAACTAGTAGAAGGCTTCCGGAATGCGATCATACAACGATGCACAAGGATGGAGAACAAATGAGGCAACGACAACTAAGGAAAATGATAATTCGCTCGTCATGATGCAAGGAAGCTCCATACTTGAAAACCAGGTGGAAAAAGCGTGCACCACGAATCAAGAAAACAACTGGAGGGTATATATAAAACGGAGAACTCCCAACAGATAAGATGGAAGCCTGAAAATTACGAAATCGGGTGGCACTATACACAATGATCAATGACAGACTCTACAGAAGGTCTGCCACGAGCCCGTTGTTAAGGTATCTTTCACCAGAATATGTTGAATATGTTCCGCAAGAGATCCACCACGGTACATGCGAAAATCACCAGAGAGAAGAACGTTGACCCGAAAAGCATTCACGCTAGGTTACTACTGGCCAACGATGCAAGCAGATGCTCAAAAGCTCGTTCGCACGTGTGACAAATGCCAAAGATTTGCCCCGTACATTCACATGTCAGGACAAAACTTGATCCCGATGAGTAGCCCATGGCCATTCGCGCAATGGGGAAAGGATATCGTAGAATCACTATCTGCCTCCGACAAGAAGAAGTTTATTCTCGTAGAAGTAGACTACTTCACTAAGTGGGTAGAAGTAGAGCCCCACGCGAAGATAGGAGAAACGAAAGTCTAGAAGTTTCTTTGGAAAGACATAATATGTAGATTCGGGATCCCAAGGGTAATTGTCATAGACAATGGGAAACAATTTTAAGGCAAGAAGGTCAAGGAGCTATGTGAAAACCTGAATATCCAACAACATTTCTCTGCCCCCGCCCATCCACAAGCAAACGGACAAGCCAAGGTCACCAACAGGACAATCTTGGAAGCAATCCAAAGAAGAATCGAGGCAGCAAAAGGATTGTGGACATCCGAGTTGCCTGGCGTCCATTGGGCATATATAATAACAAAACGAACTCCAACGGGAGAAACACCTTTTGCCCTTGCATACGGATCTGAAGCAATGATACCTGTACAGATCGGTATGCCGACATCCCGAGCCGAAGAATTATGCACTGAGGATAACATCAAAGCACTGAGAGTTAGGCTGGACCTCCTCGAGGAAAAGTGAGAAGCAACCTCTATCAAAACAACGACCTCGACGTATGGCCGGATATTACAAAAAGAGGGTGCGAATCAACTTTTAACATTCGCGACTGGGTACTACAAAAAGTCCACTCAACGCAGAGTAATATAGATCAACATACTGATTGGAAAACAAGGATGGTGAAAAGCTACATCGGCCATCGAATGTGGAATACTTGAAAAAATATTATCAATGAACTTCTTCGCTCAATCTTCCATACCGAATTCAAAACGAAAAGAATTCAGTCAGGAAAAGGAAGTCAGATTAAAAATCCTACTCGTGAAAATACTCAACATAGCTAGAGTATCGAGAAAAAAAATATATATACCCGACGAACAAGTCAGACATAAAAACAAAAACTTCTGGCCTGATCAACCACGAAGTAATAAAGTACTAGGACATAAAAGCTGGACTTTTTCTCGTCGACTATAATGTACGACATCGTAATCCAGATATAGAATTAGATTTCGTAAAAAGAGCTTCTACACGACTAGAATGTCGAACATCGAAGCCATTCATAAAAATATAGCCTAACGAGTAAAAAATCTGCTAGGAATGTCGTAAGTAAAAAGCTGATAAGCTAGACATACTGGACACAACAAATGCGAAATATAAAATTTTTATTAATCTTCTAAAATGGAGATTACAAGATAACCAAAAGAAACAACTAAGAAAGGACATCGACAGGTGGTATGGGATCAGACAAGTGTTGAGAAGGTTCTTGACAGCTGGATCACCCAGTGAATCCGAACGACTTCCTCGACATTATCGAATTCCTGCTCAGCAAAGCAACGTATTTGGACATGTCTAAACCTTGCGTCTCAAGGAAATCTAAGAAATCGCGGCGACCATCGACCACTCTTTTCCAATCCGTAGCCTTTGTTGCCTTCAGCCTTTCGGTAACAGATGATAACTCGGCTTGGGTCGGCACTAACTTGGTCGCGACAAACTCGGAATTCAGTTGAGCGATTTGAGTCACATAAGCCTTAAGATAGGCAAAAAATTCTTCAACAGAACGAACGGCCTCGTCACATTCAGCCTTTAAGTCGGACAACTCTTTCTCAGCAACATCCAAACGGGACCGCAACTTACCTAACTCAACTTCAGACTATTCAAGGCCAGAAGAAAACGTATCACGAATGGCCTCGAGTTCCCTCAATGATGTCTATACAGAATCTGTAGCCCTTGCATACTCTATGCATTGCGCTTTCAATGAAACAAGTTGGTAGAGAACATGAGAAAAAACCAAGATATGTCCTGCCAACTTTCGCTTAATGAGTGCCACTGATCACGGGCAGCCTTAGAGTCCGACCCCATCACAGCCACATAAGTAAGATGAGTCATCACTTGGTGTTGGAGGCCCTCATCGATATGACTACATGGTGGAAGTACGGTCATAAGAGCCCTATTAGCCAAACGCCCATGACAACCGCCAATGAGAATGCAAGCATTGTCCTGCACATCAATCTTGGAAGGCCAACAGAACTCCCCGGGCACAATCAAAATAGGACAAGAAGTGGAGGGAGTAGCAGGCGATCTCGAGGTCCTAACAACAATAGAAGAAACAGAGAGTTTGAAGCCCCGAGCTCAAGTAGCATCTCGGTCCTCCAATGGATTGTATTCGAAGTCATCCAAAGTCTTAGTATCCTTTGGATTCTCAGACTGCCAAAGACCAAGTTGAATCATTTTGTTTTCAATAATGTGAAAGTCATCAATCATCAGGCCAGCGAAAATTGGCAAACCGTATGAGGCAACAAGACTTCTTCACGGTCATCTTGAGGACGGGAAACCTTCTTCTTGCTCATTTCAAGAACTCGATTTACTTCCTCACCCTCTCGAGCAGAAGAGTCATCCTCCAAACCACAACCTCTTTTTTGGAGAAACGTAAGATGAAAAGGAGCCCTAGCAGCGTTAAGAACTAAGGTGGCTAGCGTTTTCCTCTTCGAAACACGGCCAGAACTAACGACCAACATCTTGGAAGGGTTGAGAGGCCTAGGAACTATCCTTTTCCGAACAATCAAACCGATACTCCCAAAACCTCTGGCAGCGACAGAAGAAATTCGACCTACAGGCTCATCAACAGAACCTTCTTTGCTGTCGACATCCACATCACCAACACGCGCAACAGTCACTTCCAAGGCACGACCGACAATAGGCTCCGCATGACCCGCCTCACCCGATGAATATAAGTCACTACGGATAATGGCATTCGTAGTAAAGAAATCTTTCACTGAGACCCGAGTAAGATAGCCAAATCGACTATGGAACTTCTGATTTTCCAATGACAACGACAACTTGATTCTCTTGGGCTCCTGAAACGACCACAGAATCTAATTTCCACTCAATCTAAAGTAACTGGAAGTAAGGGACACATACAACCAGGACCTTGACCAACTCCCATACTCCTCCCATAGGTCCTTGAAGAATAAGGAGAGTGAATACAACAGGTGTGATTAGCGTTTGCACTAAAACCCACCAAGGAATGCAAAACCCTGACATTCATATGGACATCAGATGCGGCAACACTTGCTAAAGTTGCAATCATCACCTTCCAATAGTTAGGAACCAGTTGGGCCGGAGCGATGCCAACCAAGTCTAGGTATTGCCAGACAATCGCAGGAGTCGGAAGCCTAATGTCGGAGTGGAACATACCAGGGCACATAGCGATATACCCATGTTTTGGACTACAAGGACTATTTCCTTCTTCAGAGATAACGATTTCTAGATCGTCCGGCAACGAATAATCATGACGGATGCTATCCAGAGTCGAATGCATCGTCCGCTTAGGCAAAAAGAAAGTTTCACAAGGATCAAGAACATCACCACTCAAAACCCTGAAGCTAGACATGATTGCAAAGCAAACGCGAGAAATCAAGGAATCAACAACTAGAAATTGAAGAGTTGCAAAAGACGGTAAACCATACTCAACTTCTCCTTTTTTGAGGATGAGTAGCGAAAGGTCCGCTCTTGGGAGAACGTGCAAGATATGACAGTTGCACGAAATCCTATAAATCGCGCTAAAATGAGTAGGAGAATGTAACATCGGAGAGACGGCAACAACAACAGATAGTAAGAGCACTAAATGTGACGTAATGTTGAAATCGAAAATAAAACCACCACACAGATAGTGGATACATGAACATACCCACTAACTACGAGAAAAGTAGTTGATGATACATCAAAATAGACCGATATCGCGCTCGCATGCATGGCAGAGAACATCCATCGCGAGGATCCGGCGTCCCATCTATTTTGCCAGCTCATAAAACCCAAGAAAGTTAAAGGCCAACCATAGAGGCCCAAACAAGGCCCATTATAAGAAGACATAAAAAAGCCCAAATCCATACCCGAACGAATCCAAGCCCGGCATGAGTTCTCTCATAAAGAAGAGGAACGTTGCACAAAAGATGGTCGTGGTGAGAGCTACGCCTCCATAGACGCATCTCCATCAAAGAGGAGACTGTTACAATAAACATCTCCTTTCATTGCGCCTCACATGCTTAAGTCACGTAGAGAATTAACCACAAACATTATAAAAGGTAAAGAGAACATTCGACAAAGGTATGCAACTTTAACTGAGTTTTGCCTAGATTTACTTCCTTATTCAAACAGAGTTGCTGACTTAAGCATTGGAGTACCTTCGGCCACCAAAAAGGTAATTGCAATAAACATTATTTGAATTCATGTGGATGTTTATATACTGAATTGAACCCTTTCAAGTATTTGTATCAATAATGCACAGAATGACAGATAACACTAATATATTATTACTCATGACAGATACACTTAATACATTATTATTCTTGTCAAATTAAGTCTGTTGGTTTTTTTTATATGAATTAGAAGAATCTAAACTGATGGAGCAGTACAATTGAATTGAATTTGATCAGGTTGGCACCTAAGGTAATAACAATGGTGGAGCAGGATATTAGAAAGGTTGGATCCTTCTTAGGAAGGTTTGTGGAGGCAATACATTACTACTCAGCATTGTTTGATTCCTTAGGGGCTAGCTATGGAGAAGAGAGTGAGGAGAGTGAGGAGAGGTACATTGTGGAGCATAAACTTTTGTCTAGGGAGATAAGAAATGTGCTAGCAGTTGGCGGACCTGCGAGGACCGGAGAGATTAAGTTTCCGAATTGGAAGGAGAAGTTGATGTCATCGGGGTTGAAGGAGTTATCCTTGGCCATAAATGCCTATACCCAAGCTAATTTGTTGTTAGGGATGTTTCCTTGTGATGGAAACACCCTTATGGAGGACAATGGCGCACTGAAACTAGGGTGGAAGGACCTTTCCTTGCTTATTGCTTTTGCTTGAAGACTTATTCACACTATTCACTCCCTTGCTCATAGGTAATTTCAAGTAACATACAAACATGTCCATGTGATGCCTATTTTGCCAATGGGTTTTGTAGCAGAGTAGAAATGCAACAGCCTAAGCAACTCATAGTTAGTCTGTTTGTACAAATTTTGCATGTATTCTTTGGAACAATTTGTGTTGGCGAGATGCTGTGCGGTATTTTCGGGCTAGGAAAATTGTAGTTAGGATCTTTCCTTTTGTTGGAGATTTTCTCTCCTTATACTTAGTGTAGTTAGGATCTTTCCTTTTGTTTGAGATTTTCTCTCCTTATACTTAGTCTTTATTTTGGGTTAACTTCCTTAATTGTAGCTTTGTATAGTTTTGGTTTTCTGTTTATATGTAACCGTGAGATATCAATGAAAGGCAAGAATTTTGGATGCCAAAAATCATCATGGTATCAGAGCAATCGAAATTCCTATAAAATAAAAAATAAAATAAAATAAAATCGAAACTTCTGTGAATCGCCATGGCCGGAGGAGGTAACAATGGCAAGAGCAAGAATGATGCAATCACGCCGTATATGTTAACCTCGGCAGATCGTGCAGGCCTTCCCGGCCTTACCGAAGATCAATGGACAACGCTTGTGACGATGTTGAACCCCCAAAAGATTATTCCCACAGAAAAGCTGACTGGTAAGATCTCTGAACAACAGTGGATTTTTAACTCCGGAGCTTCGCATCATATGACCGGATGTATTGATCTTCTTGTTGATGTTTGCGAAGTGGCTCCATGTCCCGTGAGACTACCGAATGGAGATGAAACAATGACAACGAAAGAAGGAACAGTGGTTATTGGAGATAAATTGAAATTGTCACATGTTCTATTTGTTCCACAGTTGAATTGCAATTTGTTGTCTGTTGGTAAATTACTTTGTGAAGCAAAATTTATAATCACTCTTACTAATAAGTTGTGTGTGATACAGGACCGTACCTCGAAGACCCTGATTGGTGTGGGTGAACAACATGATGGGATCTATGTCTTGCGGGGTGTGACACTGGCGCGCGTGCACAAGGTGAAATGCAAGAATGATGCTGAGCTGTGGCATCATCGTATGGGACATCTGTCTTATCGTATTGTAGGAACTCTACCACATTTTAATTCAGGTATTATTGATTCGGAAAATAAAGCTTGTGAAATTTGTCTGCGTGCAAAACAAACTAGAGATGTCTTTGAACAAAGTAGTCATAATGCAAATGAATCTTTTCCCCTGATTCATTGTGATTTATGGGGGGGCTTATCGTGTCCCGTCCTCTTGTGGAGAAGTTTATTTCTTAACCATCGTGGATGATTTTACTAGAGCAGTGTGGATTTATTTGCTCATTGAGAAATCTGAAATGCATAATATTTTGAAGAATTTTTGTTCTATTATTAGTAGACAGTTTGGTAAAGAAATGAAAATACTGAGGAGTGATAATGGGACTGAATTTACTTCACTAAATTATTTCTTTGTTGAAAAAGGAATTGAATTTCAGACATCTTGTGTTGGGACTCCTCAACAAAATGGTAGAGTAGAAAAAAAGCATCGTCATATCTTGAATGTGGCTCGTGCCTTGCGTTTTCAGGCTAGTCTTCCCATTCAATTTTGGGGAGAATGTGTGTTGGCCGCTGGGTATTTGCTTAATAGGACACCCTCCTCTATTTTGGGTGGGAAAACCCCTTATGAAGTTCTGTTTAATACTACTCCATCTGATGACAACATTCGTACATTTGGGTGTTTGTGCTTTGCTCGAGTTCGGGAAAGTGATAAATTTGCATCTAGAAGTCGTTAATGTGCTATTATGGGTTATCCGTATGGAAAGAAGGGATGGAAATTGTATGATTTGGAGACAAATGAGTTCTTTGTTTCTCGTGATGTTGTTTTTAGTGAGGGGGAGTTTCCATTTCAAAAACCCCCTACTGATCCTATTTTGCCACAAGCAACGAGTTCCTAGTTGAGGATGTCGTTGGTGATGAAAATTCCACGGATCCAACGCCGTTACAGTTGGGTATAGATGATGAGTCGCAGAAGCCTAGCGACAGGGGGAGTGTTGGTATTGTTGAATCCGTGTCCATTGTTCCTAGTGCTACAGAAGGCCGTACACGGTGTCCTCCGAGCCGTTTACAGGACTATGTGTGTCACAACGCTCGCTGCCCCGATCCCGTCACACCAAATCCTATTCCTCCGTTGTCCTCAGGTACTCCCTATCCCATAGCTAATTATGTAAGTTGTGATAATTTTTCTGCACCACATCACCATTTTTTGGCAGCTATTACAGCCGAGACTGAGCCTACCCGTTTTTCTGAGGCTGTCAAACATGACACATGGCGCACAACTATGCAAGAAGAAATAAAGGCTCTCGAAGATAATGGGACATGGACTGTGGAGGATTTTCCTTCTAGGAAGAAACCCATCGGTTGCAAATGGGTTTACAAAACGAAGTACAATTCCGATGGCTCAATTGAGCGTCATAAGGCACGCATGGTGGTGCTTGGGAACAATCAGAAAGCAGGGATCGATTACAATGAAACGTTTGCTCCTGTTGCTAAAATGGCTACAATGAGAGTTCTGTTAGCAGTGGCAGCCGAAAAGAATTGGGAATTACATCAAATGGATGTTCGTAATGCATTTTTACATGGGGACCTTGACGAAGAAGTTTATATGCGGACACCCCCTAGTTTTTCTGGCTCATCTCATGGGAAAGTGTGTCGTCTACAGAAATCTCTTATGGTTTGTGGCAGGCACCCCGAAATTGGTTTGCTAAACTCTCATCTGCATTACAAACTTATGGATTCCTGCAGTCATATTTTGATTATACTCTATTTACGTTTAAACGAAATGTTGTTATTCTGGTTGTTCTTGTGCATGTTGATGATTTGAATATAGCAGGAGATGATTCGGGAATGTTGGCTCGATTTAATAAATATCTCAATGCTTGTTTTCAAATGAAAGTCGCACGTGGTGCCGAAGGGATATTTTTATCTCAACGCAAATATGCGTTGGACATAGTCGCAGAAACAGGAAAGTCGGGCGCCAAACCAGCCACTGTTCCACTGGAACAGAATCATGGACTTGCTTTAGATAACAGCCCTTTCATAGACAACCCGGAGCAGTATCGTCGTCTTGTTGGACGATTGATTTACCTGACAATTACACGTCCTGAGTTGTGCTATTCGGTTCATACATTGGCTCAATTCATGCAATCACCGAGGACCCGTCATTGGGAAGCAGCTTTACGAGTGGTCCACTATATCAAGGAAGTCCTGGGCAAGGAATTCTCTTACGCTCTAGCACCGATGTTCAACTACATGGCTACTGTGACTCTGATTGGGCTAGTTGCCCAGTCACTCGCCGGTCCATTACCGGGTATTTTGTGTCTCTTGGGTCTTCACCAATCTCGTGGAAAATGAAAGAACAACACACGGTTTCTCGGTCTTCTGCTGAGGCCGAGTATCGCTCTCTGGCAATGCTCACGTGTGAGCTTAAATGGTTGAAGGGTCTATTATCCTCGTTAGGAGTCTTTCATACACGGCCTATGCGTGTATATTGTGATAGGCAAGCTGTCATGCATATCGCAGCTAATCCGGTGTTTCATGAACGTACCAAGCACATAGAAGTGGATTGTCATCTCGTTCGGGATGCTATCCAAGATGGTTTCCTTTCTACTCACTATGTCTGAACTGGTGATCAATTGGTTGATATATTCACCAAAGCTATCAGAAAGAAATAATTTGCGTCTTTTCTTGACAAGTTGGACATTCGAAATCTTCATACACCAACTTGACAGGGAGTGTTGGCGAGATGCGGTGTATTTTCGGGCTAGGAAAATTGTAGGGATGGCAACGGGGCGGATTTGAGCAAATCCATCCCCGCCCCGCTGAAGATTTTGGGTCTCCGAAACCGCCCCGCTTATCCGTTTATCATTTTTTTTAAACCATACCCGCCCCGAACGGATAGGCGGATATCCGCCCCGCCCCATTTAACCAAAAAAAAAAACAGATCTCAAATCTATATAGATCTGAAATTGAAACCCAAAAAAAAAAAAAAAAGATCGAGATAAAGATCTGAACCCAAAAAAAAAAAAATCGAGATGAAGATCTGAAACCCATAAAAAAAAAATCTAAAGATGAAGATCTGAAACCCAAAAAAAAAGATCGAGATGAAGATCTGATCATCTAAAACTCAGAAAAAAAAAAAAAAAAAAAAAAAGATCTGAAGATGAAGAAGATCGAGATGAAGATCTGAAACCAAAAAAAAAAAAATCGAGATGAAGATCTAATCATCTGAAACCCAGAAAAAAAGAAAGATCTGAAGAGATGAAGAAGAAGAACTGACACAGACTCTGTTGTGTTTGGTCAGCCACTACCTAAAGAAGAGATTTCTTCTTTTGTCTTAGGTAAGTTTAAGCTAGAGGACATAATCATAGAAGGATACTTTTTAGCAACGAAATCCTATTTCTACAGAACAATAGATGGCACCGATGTACTCAAGTACAAGGGACCAGCGAAAAGCCAGGTCGATCCAGAATGGTTTAAGTTACAGTACGCGGACCCATCTCGTACAAAACAGGTAACGGTGGAAGAGAACTCAGATCTTCATCTCCCTCGTTCTTTTTTTTTCATCTCTAAATTTTCAACGAACTCTTCTTCCTTCTTCTTCAAAAGGTCTTCTTGAACTCCACCGAATTCCTCTTCGTTTCAAAATCGTTCCATTTCTTCAGATTTACCAAAAAAATGTGAGAGCTTGAGTCTTCTTCGAGTTTTTTTTTTCTCTGCTTCGAAAGTGAGTCTGAGAGTGAGAGATGTAACTGATCGAATGGGAAGGGTTTTTTTTTCCTTTTTATAGGGCCAGGGGTATTTATGTAAATTTCATACGTAAACGAATATCTGTGGGGCGGATATGGCCAAATCCGTATCCGCCCCGAATATTCGACGAATGTTGTTAGGATATCCGTATCCGCCCCGAAACCCGTTTAGCCATATCCAAATCCGCCCCATACGGATTGGGTGGGGCAGATATCCGTGAAAATCCGCCCCACTGCCATCCCTAAAAAATTGTAGTTAGGATCTTTCCTTTTGTTGGAGATTTTCTCTCCTTATACTGTTAACTTCCTTAATTGTAGCTTTGTATAGTTTTGGTTTTCTGTTTATATGTAACCGTGAGATATCAATGAAAGGTAAGAATTTTGGATGCCAAAAATCATCAATTTGCTTAATTTTTCTAGGCAATCAAACAATTTTCTCCTGATACAAAATGGTCTAAAATCCCAAATGATGATTGGGTGTACTGTGATGGGATAAAAAACCTTTCATATCAAAATTTAAAACCAGAATGTAAATTTGTCGTTAGGGTTTTAAGATTACGAGTATCATTTGTAACTAAATGAATTACTTGTTAAGTGACTGATCTGATTTTTGTGTCAATTAATTTTGTTCTCATTTAAGAGGAAAAGCTTCTATTGTTCTTGGAGAAGAATCAGCTTGTTGATTTTTTACATCATTTTGACCCAATATGCATTCTCGAAGAGCATGTAGAAGTTTTAGCCTGAATGTATAATCAAATATATAGAATTATGTATGATGATACATCAAATAAGCCTTTAATCACGACCTTACACGTGGCAAAAATCATACATCACGAGGAACAAACATTTCAATCTCAATACAGATATCGGGCCCAATCCAATAAGCTCGAAAAGGCAGGTCCAGTCATTAAAGCCCAAGATGGTCCTTAATAATAGATCATACCTGAGTCCAGGCCTAACGAATCTCTTCCCTTAGATAAGAGAGATGTTACAAAGGAGACAAGTCATGGCAGGAATCACTTCCCCAATGACGTACCTCAATGAAAGAGGAGACCATTGTGAAGAACGTCTCCCTTCATCACGCCTTACATGCTTAAGTCATGCTAAGAGTTAATTACGTACATTATATTAGGTAAAGGGAACATTCGACAAAGGTATGCAAACATAAAACAACTCTATTCTATCCAAATTCATTCTCTCCCACAGTTAACTGACTTAAGCATCAGAGTGTTTTCGGCCACCAAACAGGTGGCCTTTGTCAATCTAACCTTGCATGTCAGATCTCTAGGAGAACGGATTTGGACACATCAGTTTGACGCCGTCCGTGGGGAGCGACAATTTCCTCTTTTAGAAAGTATCTTTTGGTAGTAGTTTTCTTAGTGCAAATCAGTAATAGAAAGATTTGGTGCACATCGAAATTCCTAAAAATTCTCAACTTAGCAACAATCAAGGCAATCAAGGCAACCCTTCAACTAGCAAAATTGAATTACCGAACAGACATATCCCAAATACAACACTAGGAAAACCAATTATGCAAGGTAATGCAGTACCACCACATGATATGGTGGCCCAACAATCCCAAACATTTGGCGGTACAATAACAGATCCCCATGTGGACTAACTCTTTGTCCAAATGGACTATCTGGTTAAAGTGGTCGAAAAGCTCACTCAGGAGTGTATTTCACCCGTCAAATACGTCTGATCGCCACTTAGCAAAATCCGTTGACAATGCTCGAGAGAACCATGAAGCCCTTGCAAACCTTTGGAGGACGAACTTCAAGGAAAACGAACCGTAGGGAGATGGATCCCAAACTAATGGAATTCTCCCACAAATTCCATTCAGGATTGGAGTTACAGATCCTAATGTGTTTTACGAATTGGCCAGGCCACCATTCTCTGATGCAATCATGAATACCCCTTTGCCGAAAAAGTTAACTCCGCCAAAGTTTGAAACTTATGATGACACTACCGATCTGTCAGACCATTTACGATATTTTCACCACATGATGGCACTGAAAGAAAGCACGGAGTCCAATTTGTGCAAAACCTTTCCAACCAGCCTCACGTCTACAATAATGAGTTGGTTCAATAGTCTTCCACCCAGATCGATAGATTCTTTCAAAGTATTGACCACTACCTTCATTACAAGGTTCATTGGCTGTCAACGGATTAGGTCTTTACTATTTGCTTCACATCAAGCAAAAGCCTGATGAAACTATTAAGGAATATGTTACTTGTTTTACTAAAGAGTTAACTATGATCGATGGATGTAGTGACGACACAACCATGGCCACTTTCATTTCCAGACTAAGAAGAGGGTCATTTTACGACTCTCTGAATCTGGATCCTCCAAGAAACATGGAGACCTTATTGAAAATTGCTAAAAAAAATACATCACCCTTGACGAGATGTTGGCTGTAAGAAGAAAAACGAATTCGAAAAAAGGTCCTTCCCAAAAAATTGGGAAAGGAGTGAGGAGACAAGAAGAGATGATAGGCCGAGGGAGGAAAGTGCCAATAATCGAATTCAGCAAACATGAATCGAAAATTTGCAATCCGAACAAGCTAAAGATGAACGGTCAACACAAAGTACAAACCGTTTATTGCTCTAAAAACAAGTCTGGAAACTATTTTGAAGTCCATGGAAAATTGGGAAAACCTCAAATTGCCACTCAAACTAAGGGGAAATTCAGCTGGACGAGATAAGAGCAAATATTGTTCTTTCCACAAGGACCACGGACATGATAAGAAGGACTGGTACAACTTAAAGAATGAAATCGAATACTGGATCCAGAATGGGCGACTCAGTGAACTTATTGGGTTGAAAGACAAGTAGTCCAAAGGGAAAGAGAAAGTGGACTCTACCACGGGGTCGAATGAACAATCCAGAAAACTTATATACATCCAACACGGTGTAAATTGAGAAAAAAATGATCTAACCGAACACAAAATCAATCTATCCGAGATTTACGAATGAGGATACGATATCCAAACCTTTCTGTTCAGCGCCAGAATTGACCACCCAACTCTAACTTTTTTCCAAGTATGATGTACAAGGAATTCATTTCCTGCACAATGATGCCCTAGTGATCTCGGTTTCTATAGCGAAATGCGAGGTCAAAAGAATACTCATTGACATGGTTAGCCTGGCCAACTGCCTATTCCTGATAGCATTCTACAAAATGCAGATCATCGAAAGACTTACACCTATTGACCAACCCATGGCAGGTTTCAGTGGGGAGCAATGCCACCCACTCGGGCTAATCTGACTACCAGTCATAGTAGGAACACCAGGGTGACAACGAGTCCTATTAGCAGACTTCTTCGTTCTTGACGCGCCTTCAACATACAATATGTTTTTGGAAAAACCCTGGCTGCACGAAATGGGTGCAGTATCTTCCACCTTACACCAATGCCTGAAGTACCACGTTGGCGACAACGTTGGGGTCGTCAAAGGGGATCAGCCGGCTGCGTGTGAACGTCATTATGCAGCAATGAAGGCCCCAAACAGATAGCAATCACAATCACGACCAGAAGAGCCATTATAGCAACCCGGTCAATTACAGATGGATCATACTTGATGCGTCCAAAAATTGTCCTCCTGTGAGTTTGATTTGTAAAACAACTATTAGACTACCAATGACCACATTTTTGGGGGCCGAAGGCACTCCGATGCTTAAGTTAGCAACTCTGTTGGAAGAAGTTAATAAATCTGGACAAAACTCAGTTAAAGTTGCATACCTTTGTCGAATGTTCCCTTTACCTTTTATAATGGTCGTTGTTAACTCTCTGCGTGACTTAAGCATGTGAGGCGCAACGGAAAGAGGTGTTTCTCATGACAGTCTCATCCTTAATGGAGATACGTTTGTGGAGGCGTGACTCCCTTCACAACTCTTTTTTGGTGCAGCTTTCCTCTTCTTTATGAGAGAACTCATGTCGAGCCTGGAATCAGGCTCTGATTCATTCGGGCCTGGATTTGTGCCCTAAAACAACTGTTAGACTGCCAAGGACCACCTTTTTGGTGGCCAAAGGCATTCCGATGCCTATGTCAACAACTATGTTGGAAGAAGGAAGTAAATCTGGACAAAACTTAGTTAAAATTGCATACTTTTGTCGAATGTTCCCTTTACCTTTTATAATAGCCACGATTAACTCTCTGCGTGACTTAAGTATTTGAGGCGCAACGAAATGAGATGTTTCTCGTAATAGACTCCTTCTTAATAAAGATACGTCCGTGAAGGCGTAACTCCATCCACGACTCTTTTTTGGTGCAACGTTCCTCTTCTTTATGAGAAAACATGTGTCGGGCCTGGATTCAGGCTCTGATTCGTTCATGCCCTGTTTGCGTCTCCTCATTGGCGAGCCTTGTCTGGGCCTCTGTAATTGGCTATATTCTTCCTAGGCTTCATGGGCTGGCCCAATAGGATGGAGGCTATATCCTCGTGATGAGTCTCTATGCCACGTGTGGCTGTAATGATTGGTTTATTTTGATGTATCATCAATACTAGATGACAATGCAACTCCAATTAGTCCAAGAGGCCGACCAAATACTGCACAACCAGAAGAAAAATCAACTTCAGACCATCTGGATTGTGAAGGGGGAAAAAATAGTCTGGATTGGCACAAAACTTCACCTAGAACTAACTAAGCAGCTGATCCAACTGCTGAAAGACAACCATGACTTCTTCGCCTGGACAATGAAGGACATGGCAGGCATTGACCCTTTCATCATCACTCACAAGTTGCAAGTCAACCTCGATAAGAAGTCAATCCTTCAGAAAAGAATGTCAGTAGCCCTAGAGCATAACTAAGCAATCATTGATGAAGTGCATCGCTTAATGAATTCAAGGATGATCAAAGAATCCCACTACCCGGACTGGTTGGCAAACATAGTTCTGGTCAAGAAAAAGAACGGGAAATGGAGGGTATGTGTAGACTACACGGACCTAAATAAAGCCTGCCCAAAAGACAATTTTTTACTCCCACGATTAGATCAGATAGTGGACGCCACTTTCGGACACAAACTCCTAAGCTTCATAGACGCATACTCTGGCTACAACTAGATACAAATGCACCCACCAGGCCAAAAGAAGACATTTTTCATAACGGGAGTTACATATTGCTACCGAGTGATGCCAATCGAACTAAAGAATACGGGAGCCATGTACCAACTTCTTGTGAACAGGTTCAGAGACCAAATTGGCAAGACCATGGAGGTGTACATTAATGATATGCTAGTCAAGAGCCTACGTAAAGATGACCACATCAAAGTTCTAGCACAAAATGAAGTTGAACCTAGAAAAATGCACGTTCAGAGTAGAATAAGGGAAATCCTCAGGTATATAGTTAATTAGAGAGGGATTGAAGCTGATCTGAAATAGATACAAACACTCCTCAACATGTAATCGCCTGCCAACATTAAAGGTGTAGAAAGGTCAATGGTAGGATAACATCCTTGAGCATGTTCATCTCCAAACCAGAGCTGTCCCGAAGAATGGTGAAATGGGTAGTAAAGCTCGGTCAGTTGGACATCAATTATGCTTTCAAAACTGCAATAAAAGCTCAAGCATTAGCAAACTTCATTGCTGAGTTTACAGACTTCAACAAATATCGACCGGACAACAATCAAGAGAAAGAAACCATGGAACCAATTGCTCACGAATGGATCCTGCGCTACGACGGCTCATCCAACAAGAAGGGGAGTGGAGCTGGAGTAATTCTGTACAACTCGGAAGGAGTGATGTTGGAAAAGGCAATAAAATTCAGTTTCAAAGCCTCAAATAACATAGCCGAGTATGAAGCAGTAATAACCGAATTACAATTGGGCAGACACTTCAGAATAAAGGAAGTCAATGTTTTCACTAACTCCAAATTGGTAGTCAACCAGTTAAACCGCAAATTTCCAAGTCAAAGACACATGGAAGAAAGCTTATCATCAAAAAGCTAGCGAACTGATTGAAAGTTTCAAAGCAATAACCATTCAATAATGCATAATAACAGAAAATGAAATAGCATACAGCTTGGCTAAGGAGGCATTACGTGCTAAAGAAACTAACAATCCACTCATCACAGTACAAGATAGCTCAATCCTGGAGCACCAAGCAAAGGAAACATGTACAACGGATCAAGAGAGCAATTGGATGACTCCAATTCTGACGTACATACAAAATAGAGCACTGCCAACGGATAAGATGGAACCCCTAAACTAAGAAACAAAGCAACACGATACACACTGATTAACTACAGACTCTACAGAAGGCCTGCCACAGGTCCACCGCTAAGACACCTTTCACCTAGCGATGTCGACTATGTTCTACAAGAAATTCATTTTGGCATATGCGGCAACCATCCAGGAGGGAAAACATTAGCTCATAAAGCCTTAAGATTGGGATACTACAGACCGACAATGCAACAAGATGCAAATGAAATAGTTCAGGCTTGCGACAAATATCAACGATTCGCTCTGTATGCCCACATGCCAGGTCAAAACCAAATCCCTGTGAGTAGTCTGTGGCCATTTGCGAATGGGGAATGGACATCGTATGGCCATTCCCAGTGTCCCACAAAAAGAAGTTCCTCTTCGTGGCAGTAGATTACTTTCACAAAATGCGTAGAAGTAGAACCATTGGCAAATATAGGAGAAGCTCAAATTGAAAACTTCCACTGGAAGGACATAATATGCAGATTTGGAATCCCTAGAGTAATTGTCACTAACAATGGAATACAATTCGAAAGCAAGAAAGTCAAAAAGTTGCGTGAAAACTTAAATATCAAACAACACTTCTCAGCACTCGCCGACCCACAAACTAACGGACAAGCGGAGGTGACCAATAGAATAGTTCTAGAAGCAATAAAAAGGAAGCTCGAAGCATCAAAAGGATTGTCCAAATTGCTAGGCGTCGTTTGGGCCTACAGAACAACGAAGAGAACTCTACTGGAAAAACACCTTTTGCCCTAGCATATGGATCTAAGGCAATGGTACCAATAGAAATTGGCATGCCAAGATTCAGAACAGAAAATTTTGAACATAATATAAATATGAAACACTACGTGTCAGACTAGACCTTCTCGATGAGAAACGAGACAAAGATTCGATTAAAGGAATGCCTACCAACAAAGAATGGCCAGTTACTACAACAAAAAGGTAAAACCCCGCACGTTCAACATTAGCGATTGGGTGCTCAGAAAGGTCCAACTCAATACAAAAAAGCCAAGCGCAGGAAAATCGAATCTAAACTGGGAAGGACCATACAAAGTGGTGAAAATCAACAGACCAAGAACATACTGGTTAGAAGATTTGAAGGGCGAACAACTCAAAAGACCATGGAATATCAAACACTTGAATAAGTATTACCATTAAAGTTCCAAATGCCAAGAACCTTTTGTCTCGTCTTCCTATAATCTGATCCAGTCAAGACACCAAAGTCAGACTAGGAATTTATTCGTAAACCTTCTAACTCGACCAACATGTCGAACTCAACATGTTGGACCATGAAGTGTACTTCAAAGTCAGGACATATAAGTTAGACTTACTCGTAAATCTTCTGGCTCGGCCAACATGTCAAACCATGAAGTGTACTTAAAAGTCAAGACGTATAAGTCAGACTTACTATAATAAATCTTCTGGCTCGACAAACATGTCGTGCCATGAAGTGTACTTAAAAGTCAAGACGTATAAGTCAGACTTACTCGCAAATCTTCTGGCCCAACCAACATGTCAGACCACGAAGTGTACTTAAAAGTTAGGACGTATAGACAGACTTGTAAAGTATACTTGAAAGTTAGGACGTATAAGTCAAACTTACTTGTAAATCTTTTGATCTAACCAACGTATCGGATCACGAAGTGTACTTAAAAGTCGTGATGTATAAGTCAAATTTATTCGTAAATCTTTTGGTCTGACCAACGTATTGGCTATGAAGTGTGATTAAAAGTCAAGACATATAAGTTAGACTTACTTGTAAATCTTCTGGTCCGACCAACATGTCAAACCACAAAGTGTACTTAAAAGTTAGGACGTATAAGTCAAACATATTGTAAATCTTCTAACCCGACCAACATGTCGAACCACAAAGTGTACATACAAGTTATGACGTATAAGTCAGACTTACCCATAAATCTTCTGACCAGACCAACACGTCGGGCCATGAAGTGTACTTAAAAGTCAGAACATATAAGTCAGACTTACTCGTAAATCTCCTTGTCTGATCACCATGTCGGACCAATAAAATATACCTAACAAGTCAGGATGTATAAGTCAGACTTAATCAAAAGTTATAGGCTGATTACAATGTTCGACTGCAAGACATATCAAAGTAATCAGGATAAACAACTAAGAAACAAGTTCAAAACAGGAATTCAGCCAAGTCTAAACTACTAAGTTAGACGAAAATATATATGAAACTCGAACTGCCTAGTCAAACTATATTTACTATCTACGACTAGATCACAAGGTTAGCCTAGACGTCAAAAGTAAGGCTACATCTACGACATTTTCCAAAGACACAATATATCATAAAAGACATGCAAATCGGACAATGATCATTACGAAAAAGACAAAGCAACAAAAACACACAAGTATCAACAAAAAAAAAATATTCATTCATTTTCTATTCTATTGCATCCGGGGAGGAAGATAAAACAGTTGGAGAGGAGACAATCGAGGTAATCAAAGCATCACTAGCAAGGACAGTTGGAGGAGGTTGAATATTGCCTTCAGCAGAATGGTCAGCAGGAAGAGATGGAGTCTTGGCTTTAAAAGAATATGGAGCCTTTTCTTTAGTAGTGGGAGCAGATGGCGGTGGAGCTCTATTTCCACCAACAGAACCAATCAAATGAGACAAGGTCTCGACGACAACGACAAAATAAGAAGGAGGAGAAGACATTTGACCTTCATCAACTGGATCACTCAGCGGATCCGAAACATATTCTTCATCATCATCATCCTCAAAGACTTGGCCAGCCAAGGCACGATATTTAGACATATCACGACCTTTCTTTGATTCAATAAATTTGATGATGTCAATCCTTCCATCGACGATCTTGGTCCATTCTGCAGCTTCTGCAAACTTCAACTTAGTTGCAATCGATGAAAGCTCATCCTTAGTTGAAACAAGCTCTCCTTCAACCACAGAAAGCCTCACATAAGTTTGCGTTTTAACATAAGCTAGCTCAGTGGTCAGATGGACTACTCACTCCTCAGCGGTCTTACGACAAGAAGAATGTTCATCAGCAATTCACATTATTTTATCATGACCAGCCTTCTCACTAGATAACTCCCTCCACAACATCCAACCGATCCCGCAAACTGTCCATCTCCTTCCCCAAGACAACAAGTTCTACAAGAAACTTGTCTTGGACAAACTCTTCTTTCTTTAATGAATACCGAGCAGCATCAACAACCTTCTCTTGCTCAAGATGTTTGTCCTTCAACTTATCATCTTGGCATAAGATGTGAGAAAGCAGCAACGTCTGCCCCGCCATCTTCTTCTCCATGACTGACACATGATCACATGCAGCCTTGTAATCCGACCCCATCATCCTAGCATAAGTTAGATGATTCATCCTCTCCATTATCTGTTTAAGACCTTGGTCGAGGTGCTCACTAGGCTGATGCACTAGCATCGAGACTCTTTCAACCAACCATTTATGCGACGAGGTGATGAGATTACGTGGTGTATCCTACACATCTTTCTCCGAGGACCAACTAAACTTCCCATCTGAGTTAATACAGATCTCTCCAGGGATAGGCTCCTTCCAACCAATCTATGGATGAAGGACAGTGGGATTTGAAAGAATCGAAGCCCCGTATCTGTTAACCGGTTTAACGGTCGGTACCATAGTGATGATGAAAGCACCACTCTTACCGTTCTTTTTCAAAACAATAGTAGCAGGCGTGGGACGAACAGGAGAACAAGTAGGCAACTCCGCTTCATCAGTCCGACGAGTTGGAAAAGGAGGATCAGACTTGGAGCTTTGACCACAGTCAACTTCAACCTCGTCAAAAGCAGAATCGTAATCAAAATCAACAATGGTTTTCTCGCTGTTTGGATTACGAGACAACTTCATTGCAACTTGTGTCATCTTATTATTGACGACACAAACATCATCATCCCAAAACTTGGTGAGACCGGGCACGCTAGCAGTAGAAACAAGAGTTTTCTCGTACTCATTTAATGGACGAAAGACTTCCACCTTACTTTTCTCCACAACCCGATTCAAGTCTTCAGCCTCCTAAGTAGCAAGATGAGTATCGTCTTCATCACCTTTCCCAACAGAACTCAAGCGAGAAATAGCCCAAGCAGCCACCAGAGTAGAACTGACAAGTCTCTTTAGCATTGAAATACGACCAGGGCTAACCAAAGTACTAGAAACTAGCTTCTTTGACGAGCTGGCAGACCTAGGGGCCTTCCTCTTTCTGGTAGTCGAACTAGTATCACCAACAGCAACAAAAGCATCGAGATCCGTATCTTTTACGGCAGAACTCACTTTCCCATCAATGCTAGCATCACCAATGCTAGCAGGAGCAATATGCTCCTCCGCCTCATCAGAAATGATGAAAATGCCAGCACGAGCAACACTGACTTCTAAAATTCCAATGCTCATGAAACACAATACGTTCTGCGTCATTCGTATTGTACAAACCATTATGCTCGACGACATCCGGAGCAAGAAAATCTTACAAAGCGACAAAAACTACTCACAGACTCCTTGCTTCGCTACAACCACATGCACTTTAGTCCACTTTTTGGGCTCCCAAAACCTTCACAAAATGGGCTGGTTGCCAAGCTTGTAATACCCAGAATCCATGGAAGTATAAAACCAAGGCCTCGCCCAGGACCTGTAATCCTCTTTAAGCTTCCCCATACAAGTAGGTGAGCGAAAGAAAGCAAATACGGCTCATGCTTACCGTAAGCTTTACCACAGAGTGCAACGTCTTCTCGGTCAAATGAATGTCGGATTAAAGGGTATGCACCATAGTTGCAGCCATTAGAGCTAGCCATTGGGACCCATCTGAATAGGAGGGATGCCAATAAAATCCAAATAAGACCAAAATATCTCCGGAACTGGAAATCAAATACCAGACCTAAACAATGTAGGATAGAGCGTAATGTAACTAGGCCTCAGACGAGCAGGGCTCTCACCAACCCTGGGCACAACAAACTCCAAATCAGACGGGAGAGAGAATGTCTGAGGGACATAGTCTATTAGAACCCATGAAAAAGAGATTTGGCAAGATAGAGAACGAAGAAAATGAGAAAAATAAGCTCTGAAAATGGAGATTGCATAAAAAAGGAAACACGGATCTCTTCCAGGCAACCAAAAGACAATTAATGGGACGACGTGCAATACATGATGGTTGCACAAAATCCCAAAAATTGCACCAAAATGAACTGACTTATGGGGCAGCGGAATAAAAACGAAATCAACAACTATTAACGCCATTTAATGTTGTGTAGAAAAACAATGATGAATTCAAAAATCCAACCGCCGAAGAGTTAGTGGCCACACAAGCATGCCCACTAACTAGGAGGAGTATCTAATGATACATCAAATAAGCCTTTAATCATGACCGTACACGTGGCAAAGACCATACATCACGATAAACATGCACTTTGATCTCACCACGGGTAACGCCCGATCCAAAAAGCCTGAAAGGGCAGACCCAGTCATTAATGCCCAAAAGGGTCCTTGATAATAGATCATAATAAAAGGCACGAGTCCAGGCCTAACGGATTTCTTCTTTTAGAGAATAGAGACGTTACAAAGGTGATAAGTCATGGCGGGGATCACTCCCCAAGGACATACCTTAATGAAGGAGGAGACCATTGTGAATAACGTTTCCCCTCATCACGCCCTACATGCTTGGTCATGTAGAGAATTAATTACGTACATTATATAAGGTAAATGGAACATTCGACAAAAGGTACTCAGACATAACACAACTCTATTCTGTACAAATTCATTATCTCCCACAATTAACTGAGTTAAGCATCTGAGTGCCTTCAATCACCAAACATGTGGTCTTTGGCAATCTAACATTGTTTTGCCGGTCAGATGTTTAGGAGGATGGATTTGGATCAATGTACATATACATCCAAAATTTGGGGCATTTGGGGATCCCTCCCTATATAGACCTCCACATAGTTTTTCTTTTTATATGGCGGATCATGTGCAACGTATGATTGTAGAAGTTGAAAATGTTTAAGCTTACAAGGGTGCCAATTTGAAAATAGAGGTTAATTATACTAATGGTTGTAGAAGTTGAAAATGTTTAAGCTTTGGAGGGTGCCAGTTTTAAATAGAGGTTAATTACACAACTATATTTAAGGAGTGTGATTAGTGAACTATGATGTGTTCGTTCAATGCATTATTAGTATGCTGTGAAATGTACTTTAACCTATATGCAAATTGTGAATTTCATGAAATTAGTTTATAAACATAAAAACTTAGTTCATACATTAAAAATAAAATACCTTAGCTACACCTACGCCTGTTTTTGAACATTGGCACTCCCCTCCAAATAGTTCGGTCCCCAAGCGTCGCCCAACTATAACTCTTGTTTGTGACCAAAAACTTTGAATGGACCAGTGTTCATTACGTAACCATCTCAAAGTGCTATGGAAGGAATCCCATTGGCCACGTGTCATTGTAATGACATCTCTTTCATAACGAATATTGGGTGGAGGAATAGTGAAGTTGTTGCCTCAATATGTCATGTCATTTTCCCCAAAAATACCCCTACTCATTTGCTTTAACTACAAAAATGCCCCTCGGCCGTTTGACATGGTACTCTCTCCCATGCATGCTGGTGTACAGCTGGTCTCATTCACCAAAATATCTCTCCACACAAATGATAACATCTTCCTCGTCCAAGAAGTCTTCCACACAATCAAACACTTTAGAAATAAGGGTGGACTCATGGCGAGTAAGCTTGATCTCGAGAAAGCTTTTGACCGCATGAAGTGGGACTTTATCGAAGCCCTGAACCGACTTGGTATCACAGGAAAATGGAATCGGTTATCTATGACATGTGTGACAGTCTCCAATCAGCCCACACTAGAATCAAGGTCAATGGGGAACTCATAAAATTCTGCACCCCCACTCTGTATGTGGAGAAGAGAAAAGATAGCAAAGAAGGAATGGAGCATTTTATAGAGGGGGTGGTGTTTGAAGTTTGAAGTGACTAAGGTATTAAAAAGCAAATATTACATAGCATTTTATAATCATTTTTTTTTACAGATTAGATCTATAACACAATCCCCCAACAACATTTTGGTATCATAATTTATATTTCTTTTGAGCAACAATGATCCAATCGATAAGCACCGTACATTGACTGGGCAGCTTACATCACTCTTATACCATTTGGTTATTTTAGCAAAATGAGCTTCATAAAATAGAGCTACTTAAGAGAGTAAGAGATGTTCATTCTTGATCTCATGCTCAATCTCATATGATCTTGGTACCTTATGCGAGCAGCTACTATTAAACAATGGTGGAATGCTTGCTTAAGTGGGATTCTATCACTGATGATTTTTTATTTTTTTTATGAATTTTTTTTTTTGCTTGCATGTTGAAATGAGGATCTTAATTCAAGAATGACATACAATATGTAGGTGGTGTATCGTGGTCGTGACCCACGAATATACTTAACATGGGTAGATTGTTCAATCCAAGTATCCGACTATAGTGGTAGTTTATATAAGGGTTGACATCGGCTGCCAAGGCATATAGTAATTATGACTTTTAGGTTCGCTCGAAAAGGGGAGAAAGAACTGTGAGGCAAGAAAAAATGATGAAGAGGTGAAAAATCATGTTCGCAATCGTGATGGTGAAGCTGGAGAAAATAATGATATAAGACATGAAACTCAAGAAAACAACGATCATTGTGAATTGACAAGGGAATTGATCAATATACTACTGGTAGTGGTTATTACAATAATGGTAGTTGTTTTGTTGAAACTTGTGGTTTATTGAATGTTGTATAAGTCTTATTTTATGTGAATGCTATGTTTCCAGTTGTATGAATGGAACCCAAATGCGAAATTTTGATTGCTATTTGCCAATTTTATTTTTTGTGTGAAAGACACGACATCTTTATGTGTAGAAATCAAGGTATACTCAAGTTATTATCTTGAGCTGACCAGAATAGTGTTAATTAAACAAGCATGAGCTGATACAGGTATGTTGGAGGAATGACAGAGATGGCCACGAACGAGAGTTCCATGCCTTGTACATCTAAAAAAATTATTATCAAATATACTATTACTGTTCAAAAAATTTCAACAAAGACATTCAAAAAAATATACATAGAACCAAAATAACTGATTTTCTGATTTTGTACATCGAGGGATTGGGGTTTTGAACATTTATCAACATTTGAAAGTATAGACATTCTCTTAAAAAAAAAAAAACCACCATGCACTGATGCAATTCATAGTCACCTCACTTTATTGTCCTTGAGCATCTCCATTTCATTCGTATTTAGGTGATGTATTGGTATGCCCTAATCTCAGCCATGAAAATACAATATGCAAAAAATGGCACGTTAAAAAAATGTAAGACAAACAAAGCTAGGCCTAGCTAAGAAAGCTTTGAAATTATTTGAAATACTTTTTTGAACAACGACTACTCAACATCCAACAAACGGGCAATCAAGAAATTACTTACCTGAACCAATCGAAGATGGAAGTAGCAGAGAAGATGGTTGGAGGAGAGCAACAACTGAAGAATGGAGGGAGGAGGAGCAGGTAAGCAAAAGAAGTCAGTGCACAATGCTCATTGATTGGATATATTTGTTCAAAAAAAGTATAAATTATGACACCAAAACATGTTTGGGGAATTGAGTTATAGATCTAATTTATTAAAAAAGACAATAATTATAAAATGAGTTTGTTCATGAATTATATGAGGGGAAAGTGACAATCTTAAGATAAGATTAGCGGTCCGAGCCTAGTTGTGGGGGTGAGGGCACACGGAAGAAAAGCAATCAAAAAATTGCAAACTTGAACCAATTGAAAGCCGCAAGCAAGGGGGCAGAAGGAGCAAGCTGCGTGAAGAAGGGAGGGAGGAGGAACAACTGGTTGTTCTTTGAAGATGGGAGGTGTTTGGAATATAGGGGATGAGCAATTGGTTGTTATCTAAAGCCCTAATTGAAGAATGCTTCTGTTTGGCTATAGTGTAAGCCCTAATTGAAGAATGGTTGTGTTTGGCTACAGTGTTAAGCATTTGAAGTGTACATGTTTAGAAAAAGTTGCTATCGAAAAGCAGGGGCGACTCGAGAAAGCCTCCGCCGAGAGGGCCTGCGAAGAGCCGCCGCCGAGAGGGCCTGCGAAGATAGCCTCCGCCGACATCATCTTCTCATATCTGCATAACAGGCGAGAGGGGCTGCGAGAAAGCCGTCGCCGACACCAGATCTGGCCTTCGTCGTGCACTGGGACGCTCTGGCCGTCGTCGTGCACGGCTGTTCTCTTTCGCCTAGCGCGGTAGGGTGCGAAGCACAAACGAGAGAGGGTGCGAGAGGGCCTGCGACCGGCTGCGCTGACCGGACGCCGCTCTGTCTGGCTGCGAGAGGGATACCTCTGCCTGGCCGCCGCTCTTCCGCTGTCAGGACGCCGCATCGCCGCAGAACTGCTGCTTGCTCTGCCTGTTCTGCAAGCCTTCATCCGCCCCAAACACTGACGTGCGTTTGGTTTTTGTGCGTAGTTGGTTAACGCTGGCAGCAGGACTTGCTTAGCCATCCTATGGTGATGTCTGTGCCTCCAGCCGCCATCCCCCCTCCATGGCGGGGGGACCTGGCAATGGGGGAACCGTGGAAGGATCGGCTAAACCATCTTTCGCCCAGATTTTGGGCAAAATTTTGGTGGCCGAAGTTGCGGAGGCTCAGGTAGAAGGAACTCGTTTTCGCAAAGATGGAGCACCAGCAATTGGACTTACGGCCACGGATGAAGTACGTGGCGAAGCGTTCATGGAAAAACATGTGATTGTCTTAAAGTTCTCTAGTTATCGACCAACATTGGAAGATATCCGCGATTCAATCCACAGAACTTGGGGAATCCTAGGCGATTTTTTGCTTGGTTTGCTGAATCAAAGGCACGTGTTAGTTCGACTTCAATCTGAGGTGGAAGCAAAGAAAGTTCTATCGAGGGATTCCTTTTTGATTCGTGGCGTTCGGTTTAAAGCCTTCCGTTGGCATGATGGATTCAGCTTGAAGGAGGACCCGATATCGGTGCCATTGTGGGTAGAGCTTCCTAACTTACCTTTGCATTTATTTCATCCCCCTATTTTAAAAGCAATTGTGAATTCTTTTGGTGGTTTCTTGCGGATGGATGATCATACCCGATGCCTATCGCGCCCGGGTTTTGCCCGTGTTTGCGTGGAGATGACTTTGGCGGAGAAATTACCAACTAGAGTTTGGATTGACAGGGCTAATAATAGGGGCTTCTGGCAGAAGATAGAATATCCAGGCTTCAAATACTGTGATTTTTGCTCCTTGATAGGGCATCAGGAGGATTTTTGTAGAAAAAAGTTGGGCCTAAAGGGCGGTGGAAGAGTTTCTGACCTAGGTCAAGCAGCGAAGGTAGTCAACCCAAAAGTCGAAACCAATACTGTCAAGCAACAATACATACCAGTTACCAAAAAAGAAAAATTGCCCATCCAAGAGGTGGGTACGAGTGGTATAAAAAATGACACGGGTGCGGAGATTAACGAGGAAATTGGGGATAAGAAGCCAGTGGCCACCGCTCCGGCAACGGTGGTGTTGTCAAACAAATTCGAGTCATTTATAGAGAATATCGATGAAGATGAGGGTGCTCAAGAGGATAAGCAGCTAGTGGGCACGACAATGGCTCATGACAGTGCCGCGGTTGTACCAGAATCTACGGAGGATTGCCTCTTGGAGGCGGGGTATACAGTTTCGGAGATTGAGAATGTTATTGGTCCACAAGCACAGTCGTTGCTATAGGAGGATACTGTCGACTCAGGAGACACTAGCAATCACCTTGCTCAGCATATTCTTGTGGCAGCGTCGCGAGACGCGGCAAGCGATACAGTGATGCATGCCGATTCAGGGAGGCCGAGGGATGCAAGCACCAAGACAGAGGCCATGGCCTCTTCCCTGCCAGCGCCCCGCACCAAGGCAGAGGACGCGGCTTGCCCCAATCCGGCACCTGGCACCATGGCAGCGCTCTGCATCACACCAGAAAACAATGATGATCTTCAGGCTGTGATCAGGTTCAAGAGACGTTTTGACAAATACGGTATCAAAACTTCCCCGGATTATAAACGAGTCGACGACAACTTGAATAAGGCTATATCTCTCCTCAAAGAAAATAGGCAACTTCGACTGCCGAAAATCGATACACTCGAAATGACTAGCGAGGATAGTGATGAAGTCAACTCAGAATCTGAGCAAGGTCCACAGGAAGCAAACAATGATTTGGATTTAGGGGCTATGTCAGACGGAAAGATGAATACGAGGCGTTACACCAAAGATATCAGCACTTGTCCCCGAAAATCCAATAGAACTATGAAAGAAAACAATAGGTACAAAGATTGAGTTTTTTTGTCTAGGTTTGTTTTGGTGAATCCTATCTTTTGTGAGATTTGGTTTCGGCCTTTTAGTTAACCCTATAGGGTCAGTCATGTAGCCTTCGGGCGTTGATTTTTAAATGAATAAAATGGGTCACCATCCCAATTTGATTAAAAAAAAAAAAAAAAAACACAATCATGAATGCCACGTCAACATTCATGTGTTGGCACCCTCCCCAAGCATAAAACAGGCACAACGACCATGTTGGGTAGATTTGTTGCTAAAGTATTGTAATGACCCATTATTATGCTACTAATATTGTCTAAACTTAACTACTCTTATAGATGTGAAATTTTTAACTAAATCATCCAACAAATTGGATCCGACATGGATTGATCCCAATCTGTGATACCACCCATCAAAGCATTTGCCGTTTGGCTGAAAATGCCTTGATGTCATTACTAGGGGTGGGCATCCCATCCCGCGATCCCGATCTCATCCCGATCCCGTCCCGTCCCGTTCCGATTTTTTCGGGTCTTAATGGGATTGAATAATTTCATCCTGATCTCGTCCCGTCCTGTTCTAGAATGGGATGGGATGAAGATTTTCAATCCCGCCAATCCCATCCTGTCCCGAGCTATTTTTTTAATATTTATTATTAATATTTTTCTTTATTTATTTATTTTTATTCATATAAACTTACAGATGACTGACAGAAACTCATGGTGTTTGCAGTGGTAACAGAAATGTAACTTCAATAAATAAATATTCATTAAACAAGAGAAAGATAGCAGACTGTTGCTTGGATTCCCAATAAAAGTGGCTCCAATTATTTAACTTCCAAATATTGATAATACCCAGGTGAAGATGAAAAATGACAATTAATTGAGTAATACATATTCAGAAAGGAACATTCAGGGGCGCAGCCAAGAATTTGAGATGCCCAAAACTGTAAAAATAATTTTTTTTAATTACAATATATGTATTGATGGTAAACCATTATGAATATGTTAGAGCATCACCAATAAATCTATATTTCTTCCCTAACAAAAGATGAAATGTCATTTTGTCAAGGAACCATGAATTTTGTTTCCCACTGTAATGAAATTGTAAAATCAGTTGGGAGGCCATCACAGCGACACAATACTCTTAGTGGGTCCCATTTATCATGTAATTTTCTAAAAGTCAAACCCACTCGACTTCATTGTTAGGGGATTTAGTGGCTACGCTTATATTTGCATGCCACATCTATATCTAATTATAAGAAAGTTATTTTGACGCTCTTATATGATGATAATCTTCGCGGCAGTCACAGGAAGCACGCTGATCCCGTCCTGTCCCGATCCCGTATGAACGGGATGGGATAGGGATGGGTATATCTCGTCCCATCCCGTCCCGTGCCCACCCCTAGTCATTACAGTATAAGTCCATATTTACAAATCTGCCCTTGGATGATTGCCTCTGTGCGTCACCTCCTAACCCAATCCTCACTCCTCGTGCTAAGCATCTTTCCAACACACTTCCTGGAACCCGTCTAAGTGTCGAGGAAAACAGCGAGGGACCCCACAGGGGGGTGGGGACCGTCCATCCCCCCGAGATGCACGCTTGACTTTTCAAAATCAGACCCCCGCGCCAGTAGCAGTTGCGGCGGATGCCAAGGTGGATCAACTATCAACCCAGATGTAGCAAATTGCACGAGTGGTGGAGATGCTCACTCAGCAGAACCCTCCACCCGCAATGGAAACTGAGAGCAACGAAGATTTGCGTCCCTAAAAAACACTAGAGAATACGTTTAAGAGAGCCATGCTGCCCCTGCGGGCTCTTAGTGGACCAGAGGCAAAGGAACAGCCAACGAATACCCAGTGTCTAGGGCAGATAGACAAGTCTCGCAGAACCCCCTTCGGCTAGGGGCCACCAATCCTGATGTGTTGTTCAACCTCATTGTCCCTCCATTTATGGATCATATCATGAACAAGCATTTGCTGTAAAATTTCACTTCGCCAAAACTGGAGTTCTACGACGGGATGACACATCCGTCCGACCACTTGCTCCACTTCCAGCATTAATGGCGCTCAAAGAAGGATCTGAAGCAATAATGTGTCGGTCGTTCCCTACCAACCTGAAGAAGTCAGCGCAAACCTGGTTCCACAACATCCTTCCAAGGTCTATCAACTCATTCCAGACACTGGTGACAACATTCCTTACACGTTTCATCGACAGCCAACGAATCAAGGAGAACCTGCATTATCTGCTCACCCTAAAAAAGAAGCCGAACGAGATGTTAAGGGAATACGTCACACGCTTCAACAACGAGTTGACTCTCATCGACAACTGCAGTAATGACATCGCGGTCACGACCTTCTCTTCGAGACTGAGAAGGGGCAAGTTCTATGATTTCCTCACTCTGGTGCCTCCAACCAATATGGCGGACTTACTGAAGAGTGCCAAGAAATACATCACGCTCGATGAGATGCTGGTCACCAAAAAGGAGGCGAAGTCCAAAAGAAACCCTCTGGATCCAAAGATAAAGAGGGGAAGAAATAGGATGACGACCACAGGAAGAGGAATCGCAATGACAGCAAGCCCAACTCTGGCCGTGCAAGGCAAAATAAGGCCTCCCAACTTCGTTGAGTCTAAATCCATCACCCCCTCAACTCCAGTCTGTTCGAAATCCTCAACTCTATCAAGAATTGGGGAGAGCGTGGCTCGCCAAAAAGCGAGGAGACTCCTCCCGGTGCGATAACAACAAATATTGCTCCTTTTACAACGAGGGCAGCCACGATATTGAGGACTGCAAAAGCCTCAGGAGCGAGATAAAGTACTTGATCCGAAAGGGGAAACTCAAGGAGTTCCTAGCCCAAGACAAGAGGCAGGACCGGGCAAAAGAAAATGGAAGATTTTGTTAAGGAGATAGAGAAAAAAAAAACTCCTTGCATCATATATGTGTTTCATGGAGTCAGCTCCGTAGGCGAGCAAACCAATAGGTCCCTCAAGAGGATGCTTCTCAAAATGCGAGCACAGTCTACCTGCGAAAATAGACAAGTGCAGTATGCACGAATTCATAAACCGATCCCACCTCTGACATTCATGGACAAGGATCTCCAGGGCATTCATTCTCCTCACAATGACGCCCTGGTCATCTGGATCGTCATTATAAAGTGGGAAATAAAAAGGGCCTTGGTGGACATGGGAAGCTCTTTAAACGTCATGTTTCGCAATGCCTTTCACAATATGTAACTCAAGAAGGACTTAACACCCGCCAACCACCCCATGGTCAGGTTCAGCGGGAAGAAATGCTTCTCTATTGGGAAGATCAACCTAATGGTAGTGGCGGGAGAGCCACAATTATGAAAGTACCTTGTCCAGGAGTTCATGGTAGTTGATACTCCGTCTGCCTACAACATCATCCTAGGGAGGCCTTGGCTCAAGCATATGGAGGCAGTAGTTTATACTCTGTACCAATACATCAAGTACACTGCCAACCAAACCTAATAGACTATTTGTGGAGATCAAATTTCAGCGGGAGATTGCCACTACGCAGCGCTGAAGTAGCTAGACTGCTAGCAATTATAGCTCGGGCCCGAGAGATAAACGTATCAGACACCAGGTCCATGTAATGAAGAAAAGTCACCCCGTGCGGATAGAGACAAAGCTCAGACAACCAAGGCTCAACTATTCGAAGAGCTAGGATTCAACATTGGAGACATTATCCAGTCCAATACAAAGCTAAGTAATAACACTTTGACAAACATGTGCCTACTCCAAATGCTGACAGCCAATGAGGATCAGCCTGCCCGACTGACTAGTACAACAGTTATACACTACAAGTATCTAAGTCCGACGCAAATATCAATCTGTTGACTTCGCTACGCCAATTTGTCTTCCAAAAATGATTCGGAGGTGAAAGTTAAGTACTTGATGAAGGCTGTAAGAACGCACTTAATTCTTAGCTACGTCGATCTGCGCAAGCATGATATAAAAGTGGCAGCAAAGACACTCAAAATTGACTGCAGACATCTTTGCTCCACCAATATGTCTAGCAAAGAGGATTCAGAAAGATAGCAGAAGAAGGCAAATGAAAACATCCTTCAAACGAGGGATGCTTGGGGTAATGAAGAGTTAGCACCCCACGACCGCAGACCACGTCCTCCAGAGCTTTGCTCCGCCTATCTGTCTTCCACCTGTGGCATCATGCATGAAGCCCAATAGATACAATGGGAAAATTGTCCTAAAACTAGATGTGGGTATCATCTCCAAACAGCGGTGATGGATGGCAATTTGGGGCCCACAGAAGGCGAAAGACGGACTTGTCCCCTGAGGGAGAGTACGTACTTCTTCGAAATATAAGAAGAAATTACAAGGGCCCCTAGAATTAATTGGATGCTCACCAAACCAGGTGACACCACATAATAGCAGGTCTTGTCAAGACTCACCGCTGCAAATGTCAGAACATTCAAAGACTGCAACAACGAAGATCTTCCTTTAGCCTTTGGAATGCCCAAAGGATATTTTCTAAAAAGATGCATTTCAAGAACATTATCTACAGCATTCATGTCAATGCTTGAAATGGCAAACACTAGCCTATATATAGGAATGACAGTCCATAAAACGAAATCAATCAACAGTTATGTCAGCATTAAATGTCATACGAAAAATAGGGAGGCGACTGTTTTAATTGCAACTACACGAGTCCACATTCATTGAATTAATGACACTGCACAACCCCATTAACTGGGGGAATAATCGGTGTTGAACCGTCTAGCAATCTACGACGTACACCTGGCATATTGTATTTACAACATGGCCCACCAACTAATAGGCCCAAGCAAATACCCTGCCAAATTCGGCTCAATACACGTGAAGACACAAACGGCGATGGCCTAAAGCGCCAATGGAATATAGAGCACGCCTACGGCAATATTACCAATAAATCCAAGGTATTCACTCTATTAGGGTTCCGTTGCTGCTCATTAAACCTGGATAAACTCAGTCCGATCAGTTTATTTCGATCCGACTCCAGAATCAGATTTATTGGTCCAACCTCAGTGTCGAACTACTAGGCGAATTATGTTAGGACACTTAAGCTTACCAAAGCTTAGTCGTGCAACCTGATAACGATGGCTTGCCAGGTATCATCGTTCGACTGCAGACAATGATTGTCGTACCCGACCAAATCTTAGTCAGTTTCGAGTGATGGTGATAGCTTCTGGTTCGCTCTAACACCTAGTGTGTCTAGCGCAGATGACAATGAGTTAGAAAATGGGAGTCTACTCAATGCTCATGCAGCCTGCTGACGATGGTTTGCCAGGGATCATCGTCCAACTGTAGACATTGATCGCCGAACCCGATCAAAGCTTAGTCAATTCTGACTGATGACGATGGCTTCTAATCCCTCTAAGACCATAGTTTGTTGCGCTCGAATGAAGATGGCTTAGAAAGTGGGAGCCTAGTTAGCGCTCCAATGTCTCATCAAGATGGCTTGTCAGGGATCATTGTTCAACTACAGATAATGATCAACAAACCCGACCAAAGTTTAGTCAGTGAGGACTGATGACGATAGCTTCAGGTCCCCTCTAATGCCTAGTTTGCTAAGTGCGAATGTCGATGGCTTAGAAAGTGGGAGTCTAGTCAGCGATCTCAACGCCTGACCGCGATGGCTTGCCAGAGATATTTCCCCTATTAAGGGTAATGATCGTTGAACCCTACCACTCTAAAATCGTAGCCCACCAAGCGCGGGTGAAGATGACTTAGAAAGTAGAAGTCTAGTCATTGTTAACACCTGATCATGATGACTTGTCAGGGATCACTGTCCTTACGCAGACATGATTGCCAAACCTTACCGTTCTAAAATCGTAGCACACACAGGTGAAGATGTCTTAGAAAGTGGAAGTCTAGTCAGCGTTCTCAATGAATAATCACAATGAATTGCAAGGAATCATTGTCCAACTACAGACAACAATCACCGAACCCTCCCAAAGTTTAGTCAGCCCTGACTGATGACGATAACTTCTGGTCCCCCTTACAGCCTAGTCCGCTAGAAGCGGATAAGGGCGATTTAAAAGCCCAGTTAGAGCTCCGGAAGCTTAACTTGGAAACCTCACAAGGACCATCGTTCGATTATTTACAATGATGCACACGCTTGGACGCAGTCTGACCAGTTCGCTTATAGTAGCAACAACAGCTGCTGGTCCAATCAACATCTTGGTCCGTATATGACAGATTATAGTGGCAATTCTCAAAGTCAGTGAACGACCATGTACAAATTATCTATCACCAGTCGGGTTCCCTCGCATGGAGTTTTGCCAACTTGTAAGACTTAGCCAACACAACTCTCCAATTTCTAAAGAGTACTAACCAGGGTTGCCTAGATTATCTCAACATAAGTAGTCAGGACTCTCACCCACAGATCAATCATACGACTTCCTGACTCAGCACAACCTCTTGTCTATAAGCTAGTAGCGCTATAAGACAAAACAAAAAAAAGCCAACAAGGAAAGTCAAAGAATACATAAGTGCAAAGTGTTGTTCAACGTATTATCTTTTATTCATAAGTCAATATACAAAGTTCATTCCTCGTCAGGAGGAGGTTTACATACAACAGAGCTAGATTTAGCAGGAGAAGAAAGAGGGGATGTGTCCACATACGCTGCCGCTCAGACGCTCTAGTCTTGATCACTTTCTTTTTCTGATTGTTCACCCTCTTATTCTGATTAATCGGAGACTTCCCCAAACCCGCGAAAGACAAATCTTTATAATGAGAGAGGTCCCATTCGGGATGTTCCTCCTTCATCTGTTGCAATAGCTCCAGTCGTCCATACACAACCCTATTGAACTCGAACGTGCCCTGTGCCTTCAAAAGTTTTTCCTCGCGCACCCTCGACTCAACAATATCTCGGTCCAGTTGCTCCAACTTCCCGACAGCGTATCAGTTCTGGACTGCTCGGCACTCAAGTTGTCTTTCTCATCACTTAGCTCATTCTGCGCCAAAATGATCTGCTCTTCTTCTGTCTACACACTCTTGGCATTGGAGTCAACATTGGCTTCTAGATGTTGACATCGGGCAGTCCACTCAAACTCCTTTTCGACCTTTTCAGCATTCAAAGCTCGCACTTCAGCCTGCACCTTAGCTGCAGCCTCTTGAGCAAATTGTAAGTCGTGACGGGCAAGGTTAAGTTCTTCCTCGAACCTGTCCCTCGCGGACATTTCCTCTGCTAACTCGGACTCAAGCGTTTCTAAGCGAATCCTCTGAGCCTCTGATCGTGTCTTCCAGACCTCCTTATCAATAATCGATTGGACAGGCCTCCCTTCCTTAAGTTGCTTCTTTAGTGATTCAATTTCACAGAGAGCATTGGAGTACCACTTCTGCAAGTTCGCAAAAAGACTCGCTCCATAATATACACTCTCATGGGTAGCCTCAACCTCCATCCTAGCGATGGCGACTTGGTTTAAATATGACATCCCCATAACGAGATATTTTTCCCCTTATCCATACGCTCCCCCGACGTGTCACCTATTGGCATCGAATCACAATTCACCAGCCAGTCAATCCACCAAATGATATGATTCTTGGAGGCATAAGAAATATCAATCTCCTGGTGCCAGGCTTGGTTGTTAATCTTCAACACATCGGGATCGAATAGTTGATCCCCGCATCCTGAGGGAGGTCCTCTGGGACCGAAAATACTCCAGCATCGTTGTCTTCACCGCATTAGGGCCCTAATCCAACGTTTTGCGCTTGTTCACAACGATTGACCCTCTTTCACGAGCCGACTCAGAAGCAGTTGATGGGAAAGAAGGAAGTGAGTTATCTCTCGGACCAGTCGTCACCTCAATATGTGGACTAGATCGGGGTGCGGGACAATATGGGCGATGCGGATGAGACTTCTCACTGTAATAGTGACATTAAGACGACTTTTCACCAAGCCAAAAGACTCACGATCCAAAACGGGGTCGTTAAAGTCCTTCAACGAGAAAGGACGAGTCAGGCATGCATCTGACGAAGCTGCCACATCTGATTGCAGTAACAAGTCGTTAATAACCTTCACCTGATCGGTGCTAAACTTTGTTGCATCTTCAACTCCCACCTTCTGCAGATACTCCTTCTCCAAGTCGAGAAGAGAAATAGGGGCCCTTGCATGAGCATCTTGCCACTCTGTCGTCCCAGCGAACGAGTTGAGAACTTGCCCCACAACTTCACGTCCCCCTTCTAAAGAGGCTGAAATCTCATGAGCGGACTTAGTTGCGGCACGAGGCTTCTTTGACTGCACAAAAGAACAAAGCACTTCATTCAACTCCGCTGTCCTTGACAGGCTCGGGATCTTAACCTTCGGAAGCTTCCTTTTCTTCGAAGAGGTCTCGCATTTGAACTTCGGCTTTAAAAGTCTAAAAATAATGGGAGCCTCATGCCAATGAGCACACGATCCGTTGCACTTGATATTAGAATACTGAATGACATCCTCTACCCGCATCTGAAGCATGTCACGAAATTTATTCATGGCTGTTTTGTCCTCAAAAGAAATGGGCGTAGTTAGAAACCTCCCTATAAAAGCACAAATAACAATTCAATATGCACTTAACACTGGCAGGATCGAGAACGAAATTAAACTAACTCAATTACCTGAACTCTTGCTCGATCGGACGACCAACAAGCTCAAAATACTTCGAATCTGCACAGGCCATGAAACGGTACTCCTGCTAGAACTTGAAGTCATCAGGCAGATTGCCAAAGCAGTCTGACGACGTTAACACACACACAACATCCTCATTTATCCGAGGAGAAGTGAGCAGTTGGATCACCCTAGGAAACACTCGGACACCAGCGTCCTTCGCTCTAATCAGAATGGCAATCGACATTCTATACCCGTTTGGCACCTGCTGAGCGGGCGCGATGCCGAGGTAAGCCCATAAGCTCCAAATTTCATTGATAACAAGAAAACAGATGCCCGATTAGAACATACCTCGGTGAAGACAGATAAATCCTTCTGGAGGAGACAACGGCGTCTGACCAGCACCTAATGTGATGACCACCGGATCGTCAGAAATCCCATATGTTTCACGAAGGCCTTTTACAGTCGACTCAGATATTAACCTATCCTCGAAGAACTTACGGCCTTTAGCAAACAGCTCATCAAAAAGTTGATTCTAGCCCGACATTGAAGAACGTACAAACTTTTGATCAAGAAAGTTTAGCAAAGTCAAAAGCACAAAAAGCGATACGACAAAGTAGAATCTCTAAGATCGAAGAGTAAAGAAAATAAACTCTATAGGAAACTGAATTCCCATTTTTTATTCGAACTGACGCACGCCCATTTAATGAAACGCGCCGCTCAAGAGACGATTCAGACTCAAACCAATCATGACCTCTCAGGTCCCCTATGATAAGACGTGATAGACCGACGAGCTAGCCCACCAACTCGGGGGGAGTAGCTAATGATACACAAAAATGTCTTTCAATCCGCGTCATACACGTGTCATGATAATCTCGTCAACAGATCAAAGCGGGCTTAATTGCTTACCCAATCTGGCAAGGCACAAACAACACTAAGCCCATATTGGCAGAATCCAGAAGGTTGGATCCAAATTGCAGTGCCCTATTAAGCCCACGTGTCACATGGCAAAGCTCAATACCCGTAAGGCCTAATCAGGCAAGTATTTGGGGGATCACCTAAAACGAGCAGGCCAACAATACATTGGATCCGACTAGATATACCAGAGTATAAGTTGTGCAAGGAAACTTTTTTGCATTGACAACACTCCAAAAGGGAAACCTCTCCCACAGATCCAGATGCACTAGTCGTGTAAGAAACTCTCCTACATAGACGACCCCCAACTAAGAAATCATCTCCAACAATATCTCTTTCCCTAAACTACGCTACCAAAAGCCTAGCCGAGCGAGGACTCTCGCATTATTAATAGGGCACGGAGTTGATGAAGAAAGGTACATTAGATAACCCAATTTACAGCTTTAAGCCTTTCTCAAGCCTTGTTTGACTTGCCAATGGCATGACAGCTCAATGGTTAGAGCTTGGCAGATGGTACCACTAGGTCATGGGTTCAAACTAGGGGTGGGCATTCCAAACCGATAACCAGACCGATCGGGTCGGTTCGGATCGGTTTTTTATTTATTATTAAATTTTCGGTCTTAAAACCTGCCCCTGCCCGATGTTTATGGTCTGGTACTCGGTTACCCTTTCTGAAACCATCGAGTAGCTGGCCCGACCCGGTATGAATAAAAATCCTCAAAAACATTAACTCCTTTCCCAAATTCTAAGGGCCTAAAGAAAACCAAATATTGTGCGACTCCTCTCTTCCTCGGCTATTTCTCTCCTCCTTGGCTACTCCTCTCTTCCTCGACTCCCTGTGCGACTCCTCTCCTCCCTTATGTTGGCTTATGTTTGCTTATACACCCACACCCATCCTCTTTCTCTCTCTTCTAGATCTCAATTTTGAGATGGATAGTGATGGCTTTGGAAATTCTTTGGCTTTGGTAAAGAGAAGAATGATAGTGATGGCTTTTGGAAATTCTTTGGCTTTAGTAAAGAGAAGACTGATAGTAATGGCTTTGGGTGGGTAAAGAGAAGACTGATAGTGATGGCTTTGGTAAAGAGTTGGGCTTTGGAGTTGGAAATTCATATTTGTTTTGGACCGAGACCGGCCTGAAATTCGGTTAACCAAGACCTCAGTTAACTGGCCCAACTCAGTCCGGTCTCGGGCCTCAGAATTCTGGGCTTACAAATATCGGTCCGGGCTTCGATTTTTAAATTTTTGGCTGGTTACCCGGACTTGCCCAGCCCTAATTCAAACCCAGCTTGCGACATCTTTATCAGTTTATGGTGTGTTGACCAGTTCTGGTCTTTAGTGGATTCTGGGATCCTATAAAAAACCATGTTTGCCTTCCAAAATAAAAAATAACAAAAAATTTGTGTCTGACTTTAGCATCAAAGTGTCATCGGCCACCACAACGGTGGTCCTCAGCGCACGTACGTTCCCTGTCCAAATCAAGGTCAACAAAAGCAAGATTCGACTACACCAACTGTCATACAATATCTTTTTTGCTAGAAATAAAAGTTTTTACAATCTTAATAATTAGTTGATAAGGAATTCAAAAATATCGATAACAAGTAACAATGGTTATCCTTGTAGAAATTAGATGTTGTAAATAAAGTTTTTTTTTTTATAATTTATGTCTATAAAGAACAATTCTCATTAAAATAACAATTGTTAACAAATGTAGAAGATTGTTAGTAAAAATAAGGGTAATTTGCACATTACCCCAACAATAAATAACTAATTCAGGTTTACCTCCATAATAGAATTGCATTGCATTTTCCCTCCAAAACTAGCAGTCAACGTGCTTTAATCGTCTGTTTTCAAAGCAGATTACCAAAATAAATTTGAGAAATCAAATGCTGAGATTGAATCTTTCTAATCTCGAACATCTCATCTCGAGAAAAATCCTAATGCTTAACTAAAATCGTAATCACATCTCGAGAAAAATCCAACAGTTGATTTTAAAAAACAATCCATCTCGAGGAAAATTTAACGGTCCAAATTTAATTGTACACACATCTCTAGGTAAATCTAGTAGTCCAAATTTAACTGTGTACACATCACGAGGTAAATCTAACGATCCAATACGCACCTCGAGGAATGTCTAACATTTCAGATATATTTGTGCATGCATCTCGAGGAAATCTAACAATTTGAATTTAATTGTGCAAACATCTCGAAGAAAATCTGATGTCTGACCTTAAACGTATACGCATCTCGATGAAAAGTGGGATGACCTTGTATTAGTTATCTTATATAGGGGCATACTGCAAATTATAAAAAAAAAAATTCCACGTCTTCCTCCTCTGTATTGCAGCCCGCCGCCACCTCCCTCTTATGTTTCACAGTTTGCCGCCACCTCCTCCCCTTCTTCCTCCTTTGTCTCACAGCCTCGCCACCACCACCCCTTTCATCCTCCCTCATCTTCCTATTTCCTCCTCCTCCCTCCACCTTCCTCCTATGTTTCACAGCCCCTCCTCTTCCTTCTTCCTCTTGTGTCTCCTTGCCACCTCCTCCCCCTTCATCTTCCCTCCTCTTCCTCCTTCCTCCTTCCTCCTTCCTCCCTCCTTCTTCCTTCTTCCTCCTTTCTCCTCTTCTTCCCCCTTCTTCCTCCTCTGTCGATGATGACGGGGCTGTGAAACAGAGGAGGAAAAAGAGGTGAAATTTTTTTTGTGTAATTTGCTGTATGCCCTTATAATAAATAGGTAATACAAAGTCACCCCAGATTTCCTTGAGATATGTGCACGATTAAATTCATACGTCAGATTTCTTCGAGATGCGTGCATGATTAAATTCAGACGTCAAATTTTCCTTGAAATGCATGCACACTTAATTTTGGACTGCCAGACTTTCCTCAAGATGCATGCTGGATCGTTAGATTTACTTTGAGGCGTGCACGCAATTAAATTTGGACCGTTAGATTTACCTAGAGATGTGTGTACGATTTAATTTGGATCGATTTCCTCGAGATGAGTTGTTTAAGATGCAATTTTTTTAAAATCAATGCAATTTGTTTACGATTTCATTTGAGCCTTAGGATTGTTCGAAATACGAAAGATTCAATCTCAGCCTTTGATTTCTCAGGAATATTTTGGTAATCTGCTTTAAAAACAGGCGATCAAGGCACGTTGACTTCTAATCTTGGGGGAAAATGCAATACGAATTTATTATAAGGGTAAACCTAAATTTGGTATTTATTATAGGGGGCAAAGTGCAAATTAATATGTTGTAACAAGTTATTTCTTAAAAAATTAATTTTTTTTACTGTTTTCTTAGAATTTTCAACCCAAAAAAAAATTAAAAAATAAAAAGTGGAAATTTGAGTAATTGAGGTTGTGAAAAGAAAACATAAATGTGTACTTTATAATCGAGAGTTGAACTCAAAAACTCCCGCAAGAGGTGCTCTAACGAACTAAGCTATGAATGCTTGGTCGCTATCAAAGGGGACAATATACAACTTGTGAGTCATTTTTTAATGAGACTTCTAACAGTTATAAGTTTTGAACTGATATCAAGAACTACAATGCATAATAATACTATCCACTACTCTTACCAGAGTTAGTTGTTAATAGCGAGCTACTTAAAACTACGCTTGACAGAGTTTGTTAGTGGACTAGTCTTGCTACTACATGGTTTGGGAATAAAATAGGAAGTTAAAACCTTGAATTAATGAAGAATTCAACCATAAGAGTTGTGCCTAATAATCATCCGTGTTTTAGAGGATATCTATGTGTTGAGAATTGAGAGTATATTTAAAAATCCCTTAAAAGTTCAAAGCATGATCATCCTCTGAGAAGCCCTATTAATCATTTTCGGTGGCACTTTTGAAAAAATTTGACTTTGACAGTCAATGTTCATTTCTTTCCGGCTTTTTCTCTAAGGATTTAGGGGGGTTCGTGTGCACTGTGCACAAGACCCCCATCAATTACAGTAGTTAGATTTCTCTAACAGTAATCTAAGGGTGTGTTTGGTTGCATGGAATCCCATGTCATGGGAATCCATGAGGGGATCACTACATTTTAGGCTAAATTGATATATCACTCCACATCCACCATTTGGTTTTGTGATCAATGGTAGGAATGAAAGTCTCATGAACATGGGAATCACATGCCTTGGGGGGGCCAAGGAGTGGAATTTCCATGTTCATGGGACTTCCATTCCCACCATTGATCACAAAATCAAATGGTGGTCAAATGGTAAATGTGGAGTGATATATCAATTTAGGCTAAAATGTAGTGGTCCCCTCATAAATTTCCATGGCATAAGATTCCATTCAACCAAACACACCCTAAAGTTCTCCTTCCTTCCTCTCTCTCTCTCTCTCTCTCTCTCTTTTCATTAAATTACAAATTAAATCAATCTATTTCTCTCTTTACAAATTAAATCAATTTTTTCTCTCTCCACACATTAAGTTACAAATTAAAACACACGTCACTTATCTCTCTCTCTCTCTCCACAAAATTATTACAAATTAAATCACACATCACTTATTTCTCTCTCTTCACTAAATTATTATAAATTAAACCACATTTTTCACTTATTTTTTTCACCAAAATCTACACAATTCAACACACATCTCGAGAATAATCAAATAATCTAAATTTAATATTACACTAATCTCGAGAAAAATATAATGGGCCAAATTTAATGGAACACACATATCAAGGTAAATGTAACAACTCAAATTTAATAGTACAAACATCTCGGTCCAAATTTAATAGTACATACATGTCAAATTTAATTATACACTCATCTCGAGAAAAATATATGATTCAACAACGTACCTTGAGAAAATCTAACGGTTCTGCATGCATCTCGAGAAAAAATAGATGGTTCGAGACTCATTTCGAGAAAAAATAAACGATTCAAATTTAATAGAACACACATCTCAAGGTAAATCTAATTATCCAAATTTAATAGTACACTTATCTGGAGAAAAATCTAACGATCCAAATTTAATAATTCACATATCTCTAGGTAAATATAACTGTTAGGTTTTGGTGAAAGATCAAACTAAAATCTGACGGTCCAAATTTAATAATTCACACATCTGTAGGTAAATCTAACCATTAGATTTTGGTGAAAGATCAAACTGTTGCGAAATGAGTGTACTATTAAATTTGGACTGTTAGATTTACCTAGAGATGTGTGTTCTATTAAATTTGGATCGATTTTTTTTCTCGAAATGATTGTCGAACCATATATTTTTTCTCAAGATGCGTGCAGAACCGTTAAATTTTCTCGAGGTATGTGCTGAATCATATATTTTTCTTGAGATGGGTGCATAATTAAATTTAACATGTATTTACTATTAAATTTGGACCGAGATGTTTGTACTATTAAATTTGAGCTGTTAGATTTACCTTGATATGTGTGTTCCATTAAATTTTGTCCATTATATTTTTCTCGAGATTAGTGTAATATTAAATTTGGATAGTTAGATTTACTTAAAGATGTGTGTTATATTAAATTTGGACCATTTGATTATTCTTGAGATGTGTTGAGTTGTGTAGATTTTGGTGAAAAAAATAAGTGAAAAATGTTGTTTAATTTGTAATAATTTAGTGGAGAAAGAGAGAGAGATAAGTGATATGTGATTTAATTTGTAATAATTTAGTGGAGAGAGAGATAAGTGATGTGTGTTTTAATTTGTAATTTAATGTGTAGAGAGAGTGAGTGAGTGATTTAATTTGCAATTTAATGGAGAGAGAGAAAAGAGAGAGAGTGATTTAATGGAGGGGTTTGTCTAAACAACGAGGGAACGAGCGAGGATACCAGCGAGGGAGGGGGTGAAGCCGTTCATTCTCCCTCGAGATGCGTGAAAGTGTCTCAAGATACGCGCTGTCATGCATCTCGAGGGAGATGAACGGCTTCACCCCCCTCCCTCGCTGGTTTCCTTGCCATTTTGAATTTCCCTTAATGGAGAGAGAGATAGAAAAATCATTAGCAATCTAACGGCTGGAATTGATGCACATGAGGGGTCGTGTGCATAGTAGCCCTCTCAATCCTTTTCTCTAAACCCCATTGAATACCGAGTTAACTGTGGAGATATTCAAGCTTAGGCTTTAATTGAAAACTCTAGGACTAGCTGCTCCAGCAAACACTGAGTACCAAGTTAAATCTAGAAAAGTTGCAGGTAGATAGGTAAGTTTATTATGATTTTGATTTTGATTCTGATTCCAGTAGTTTTGTCTCAATGACCACAGAAATCCACAAATCTCTTTGCATCATAAAAAAAATATCTCCCCTGAAGAGGTGTTGTCTTTATTTAATTATTTTGGCCATCTCACTCCATATGAATGCATAAATCGAACATTATCTAAACTCGTTATATAAGGTTATTTATGTAAGTTTTTAGACCAATAGATGTGCAAGTTTAATTGTGTCTTTTAGGAGGAGGTACATAATGTTTCATTTGCTATTAATAGATCTCAAATTGGTCATTTGAAATATTCAAAATATTAGCAATTCATCATTACAACAACAACCTAGTACACAAAAAAAGAGCTTACATTCAAATCAAACAGGTTTTTTCCTATCCATCTCAAAGTCATTTCTTATTTCTATTCGCTCGAGTTTCTGTCCTAAAGTGCATTAGGAACATAAACGAATATGTTGTATCTTGGAAGACTAACGACCATCAACGTCACACCGAGCCGAGTCGAATATTGTCTTAAGGACATTGCATTAAGCAAGTCTCAGATTATTCTATCCCCTTACTATTACTGTTATAGATTGTTTCCAACAATCTTAAAACAATATTATAATTTGTATCAATTTCATACTTTCATACAACTCTAGCCAAACATATCCAGAGTACTAAAAACTCCAGTCAAATCCAAAGTCTAGAACTTTGGTCAATACATGTTTGGTTTCCAGACTTTGAGTCTGTGTTGTAACTAACTCAAAACCATGAGTAAATTAAGACTCTCAGTTTTACTACAACGGGAGTAAATTCAAAGAATGAAAGAAATAGTGACTATTATCTTTCCATTATATTAAAGTAGTCTCTTTAGCTTCCCACCCATATCTCTATTTTATATTGGCTTCATTTCTCAAAACCGCTAAGAAAAATCCATTGTTTCAGAGACATGTTGGTCTCTTGCGCATACTTTGATGTTTGGCATTCTAATTTTCTTAACTTTTTATGTATGGTCTCTTTATCCAATTTTTAACAAGGTGTTGGGTTCTAAAGGAAATCAGTGAAAAATATAAACAACGTACACAAAGATATGGGAGTTCCAATAGAGAAACATACTGGAGATATTTGAGGTTAGTCCTCGTGAAAATGCCTATAAATTGAACGTTATTTAATGAAAATACTCTAATAGTTTGATGACAAACAAATTAATTTGAAACCATAAGCAAGCTCAAGAACTTCATCAGCAAGCTCATTAACTTCACCAGAAAGGTACTTGAGCACGACGCATAGGTATACGAGGGCACCAGTGCTGATGAGTTTGGCGTGATTTTCGACTTTGAGAAATCTAGCAATTCTGCCTATGGTGAGCTGAAGTTCGGCCTTAAAAACCTCTAGATGAGAGTCGACGTTGTTGGCTAGCCATGCTCACCTTTCGTTGTTTCTTTAGAAGGCAATTTTGGAGACTATAAATTGTCAAGAGAAGAAAGGGAAGAAATCGATGAGGTATTAATTGTTATCTCAGTTTTGGGTCTTTCTCTTCTTGGTTATTCTGGTGGGTTTAATTTTTCTCCTAATGTGAGTGGTGTACATGATAAAATTCAGCTTATAATTTGTCCAATTATCAGTACCGCCATCAATGGTATCTACTAAATACCATATGAGTTGAAGTGAAAGACTTTATTGTTTTTCTAACATTTATTCCAACACATGTGTGATACTGTGATGTGTGTGATGAGGGGTCTGAGATTTAAACAAAGTTTGAGCATGAAACACTGTTATAGAAATAATGTTTTCTTTTGAGGCAATATCCACTGGATGTAATATATATCATGGAAACAATCACTTTAAAATTCAGGAAAATATAAGCTCTAGTTTGAATAATTCACCTCTAAACTCTTTTGAATAAAGAGTTTGGAAAAGAAAAGGCAGAGAAAAATTACTCGAGCCGAGCTTCGTGCTCAAATGCCCTTATATCAAAGTAAAATATAATAATCATGTCTTGATCAATTAATCGAAACTTCATACCCTCAATTGGTCAAAGCTTCCTGCTGATCTAAGTAAACAAAACTTTTATCATGTTAAAGAGGTTTCTCTCAATAAGTTCTCTGTATGTATCTTATTCTCTGTATTATACACTACCCTTATACATCTTACAAAATGAAACAAATGTATGCCTAATCAGATAATCATTTGACACCTCATACCATTGTGGGCTTATACTATGCCACCTCATAAGCATGAGGTGGATGGAGGTGGACATCTACCAAAGCCCTAAAGATTCTACAACAGGATTCTTAAATTTAGCTCATTTTCTTTTTAAAAATTATTGTCCTTTTTGCATTTCAGTATTGCACATTACAACATAAAATTGGGGCTTTGGACCCAGCCTAATAGGGACAAAGTCAACAGTGGGATAATTGGAAGGCTAAAGTAAAAAGGACATCATCCTTTTCTTTTTCCAAAATTTTCCAGCTCCAAGGAAACAGAAGCTGCGAAAGGCACAAGGTAACTACGAAAATTACAAATGAGATATGAGAATAATTTCACACTATGCTGCCTTTGTTTCAAGAAAAAATATTTTTGGAATAATTATTTTTTCTGATTTTAAATTTTTTAGTGTTTATTCATGGAAAATTATGGATCTTTGAAAAAAAAATTATTCCAAAAGAGTCTCATAGGTGGAAAATTAGAATACCAATTTTAAATGGGATGTTAATTTTCCATAATTTTTTATTCTCACAATTTCAACTTTAGAACGATACCTCGATGCCACAACTAACGCCAACACCACCACCACAATATCACAGTGGACCAACACCACTACACTAATATCACCACTACTACCACCAGTAATACTTCCACCACCACTACCACCAATAGCACCACTAATAACATCATTTCCACCACCATAACACAACCATCACCCCACATTACCGTTAATAACACCACCATGGATGACCACAACCACAACTTACTCCCGCCACCATAACAACAAGGCAACGCCTACCTCGCACCACCATTTCCTCTCTCTCACACCATTCTACTCTCCCACACCACTCACTGACTTTCTCATTTCAAAATATTTTCAAGTGATTTAAATTTTGTTTATTAGATAAGTCATAGTATTACAATTGTCATGTTTTGATGAGCTTGAGAATCGGTCTCAATTGAGGGTTTAAATTAGTCGAAAGTTACCCTATTTTTCATTTTTATGTTTTGAGTTTGGGTTTGTCTGTTATGCATATTTATCGAGTTTGGGTTTAATGGTTTCGACTTTGAAGGGATTTTGAGAGTTTTTTAGGGAGGGAGGAGATTTGCAAGAGATTTGAGTGTGAGGAGAGATTTTGAAGAGATTTCGAATGGGGAGGGAGGGAGGAACCATTGTAGATTTGAATGGTGAGAGAAAAAAAAAATGGAGATTTTTGTTTATATAAGTGATGTGAGAGAGAGGAAATGGTGGTGCGAGGTAGGCATTGCCTAACAACAATACCATTTCTACAACCACATCAACGACAACATTTACCAGCACACCTCCTTTATTTCCAATAACACAAGTTTTATTGCACAAAACAAATATACGATCTTCTAAAAATTAACTTCCATGACACAACCAAACAACATTATAAAAAAAATAATAAAAAAAAGGAAAATAAAAATACTTCAAATTATATTTTTGAAAAAAAATATTCGAAATATTTATTTTCCGTGAAACAAATATATAAGCTACAAAGTATTCATAAATTGTCTACTACATAAACATAAGAGCATCTATAGTAACTTTTCCAACGCTGAAAATGTGTAAATTTGTTCATCCGCCCATCCAAAGCTACAAAATAAGGTGCAAATGTAATTATTAGCGGATTGTCGAATTTAACAACCAACTGATATGATGCGTAATGCTCTAGGCAGTAGGCACTAAGGCGTGACAATGTCTTAACCCTGAGTAATTCTAGCCAACCTTTTTTGGTGGCCTTATTTTGGTGTTTTTACACTTTTTGTCCCTCCTCTTTAAAAACACAACCACAATCACTATTTATATAAGGGGTAAAAGTGTAAAAAAAAATTCAAACAAGGCTGGCTAGAATTTTTGCTTAACCCCACAGTAAAGGGAATCACACGGTTAATAAAGTATTTTACTTCTTGTGCCATTTGAGATGGAACAGCAAGCTAGGCTATCGTGGGTGAAGAACAATTTACACAACCAAATGGATATTATTATTATTATTATTATTTTAAATGCGAGTTTGCCACTCCATACTGTGGATGCTGTAATGGACACTTGGTTTGCTTTTGGGAGAGGTTGTATGCAAAAAATGGTGCCTTGTACTATGATTTTGAAAGTGGCCTACCACTACTTGTAGTTTCACGGCTTTTGCACATTCAGCTTCCTAGAGTCAACTAAGCAATAGCACGAGTGTCAACACAGGCCAAGAGCAGCCGCAGCAGCCTTTAGGTGAAATTAACAGTGTTACATATACCAGTTCCACACAAATTAGTCTAATATCATCATCCCCAAAAGGATGCCAATATTTTGGTTTAGCTTCCGCTACGTAGGATTCAAAATGTGTGAAGTTCACATAGCTTGATGTTCTTACAGTTCTCGTTTTCATGCATTCTGCCAATGCTTGATTATTTGTAACAGCCCTTATATACTTAAAACATTTTAGGACTAACAACTTACTTCCTGGCAGGTAAAGCAGAATTGGAAGCACAGATTGTTCTAACGCATAAAATTGTTTCAGAGAAAAAAAAATGATATACAAAATAGATGGTGCTCTTGCTTGTGGCGTATATTCACAATACAGCCTCCTAAAGAGCAATTAACAAGTGCTCACGACTGACATATTAATCAGCCTCAATGTTACAATCCTATATGAGAGAATATAGAAGGTACAAGATCAACAACTGACCATGCGAGTCCAGCATATTGGAGGAACCTTATTCCAGTATCAACATCAAACGACTCCTTGGAGAAGGCAAAGAGCTTTTGTAGGTAGCTTGATTGCTTGCTATTATACGATTTTTTGTAGTTAGTGGATCCATTTAGCGATGGGACATATGCAGTCGACTTGATTGGGATGCTCAAGGTGTTGGACACCACTGGAAGTATCCATTTAGCAAGAACCTTGCTACAAAACTTCACTAGTAATATTGTCGGAATACCAACAATAGTTCTTCCCACGAACACTTGGGGTGTGAGATGCTGCTGGCTGAAGATACGGGGAACGTCTTCATGGTGAAATTGATGATAAGTTTGCTGCACTCCGCTAACCTGGATAACAATCCATATCAGTTCCGATTCATGGAGTTTAACAAAAGCTTAAATGAAGATACAAAAAAGAAATGACATACTTTCTTATTCAAGAAACAAAATAACTTGAACAAAGCTGGGAAGATGAAATTTACACCATACAATATGTAGCATCCATGCATGTGTCTTATGTAAGACAGACACACAAACATGTACTTGCACATTTAACAGATCATAGCACACATTCCTGAAACACATGTAGGCCTTAAGCCTCCCTCTTCTCTTGGTTTACATACATCAGCCCACTTCACGAGATTAGTATTTTCAGAGAGTTGTCATCTGGAACCCAAATGAAGTTTCTGCATATCTTTCCAATATCACTGGCTATTGACACGGGTATAAAGGCAGTGGACTTCATAAAGATTGGAATGCTTGCCAACGTGCTCATACCTTGAAAAAATGTACTTCCTTTTCCAAGCAGCCTACTTGAAGTTGAATATCAATTGTTCCCTCCCGCATCTGCTTGTATTTGGCTCCAACTCTCCAAGAGGCATTCCCAAGTACTTAGTCCGGAGTTTCCCTTCACTGCAACTCAAGATCGAACCAATGAACTCCAAATTGTGGATCTTTCCCCCAGGGTAGATATGGTTTTAGAAAAATTAATACCAATGCCAGAAACAATCCCAGAGGAGGATGGAGTGGAGGAATACAATAATATCATAAGAAAACTGATAGGAGTATCTAATTCCTTGGCTTTGAAGCCTTGAATGAGATCAAAATGTTGAGCTTTATGGATAATTTGTGTGAGGGGTTCTGCTAGCAAGGAGAAGATGAGGGGTGAAAGAATATCCCCTTGCCTAATTCCCTCAAGGGGTTGCCATTAATTTAATGGAAAAGGTAGTAGGGCGGAGAAGGGTAGAACCTATTTTCTCCATTTTGAACAAAAACCCATATTGTCAAAACATTCAGTGACACCAATTGCTAAACAAAACTCAATCTAATCTATGGGGGAAGAAGATGGATCTAAAAAGCTACTGTGTAGGAGCACAAAAGACAAATATACAGGGGACAAATCAAATTGGTATATAAAGTTAAGCGGCAAATTTTTATGTTTACAAAAAAATTGGGTTATTTGCGATTTATTACCTATCAAAAATAGCTAATTAGAGGTTATCCCCAACATTAATCACTATTGCAGTATCCCCCAAGACTAGTAGTCAATGAGCGTTGATTGTCAAAAATCTCACGTTATTACCAAAATGCCCTTCAAACAATAACCCATAACGAACCTCGAGAAACAAACATGTATCTTGAGGAAAAATTAAATTGGTCGAATTTTTCATGTATCTCCAGAAAAATCCTATGAATAAAATACAAAAGTAGACCTCAATTTACGAATTCATCTCAAGGTTGGGGTTGCTAATTGTTGGTGGCTGGTGGCGATGGCAAGTAAGGGAAATAAATCAAGCAAAGAGGGAGGGAAAGGAAGTTAAGAGGAGGGGGGGCGGTCTCATAGTAAACAAAGAGAGGGAGCAGAAAAGAAGAAAGGGGATGGGCAAGGTCGTCAGTGTCGCAGAGAATAGGAGAAAAGGAAGGGGTGGGGCGGGGCAGGGCAGGGCGTCATTGACGTCGCAGGGTGGGCAAATCGCAGATAACCCAATCTTTTTTTTCAAACCCCCACTTGCCTCCATGTAGAACCGTGCCTTGATAAATTCCCAGATCGCAGTGTCAAAGGCTTTAGAGAAGTCTAGTTTGCAAACAATGACAAACTTTTCTTAGACTTGATTTCTACTGAGTGCAATCAATCGACTAGTTAGCAATGAAAGATCAACTGTCTGCATTCCACTGATGCTGTTTGTAAAGGGAAGGAATTCACCAAGATGGTCATGAATTGCTTAATTCTCAGACCTAAGACTTCTGAAATAAAAGGCTAATGGGTCTGAATTCCTTAATGTGCAAGCACCCTGCAATTGCGGGATAAGGGGCAACAAGACTAGAGTTCAATCTCCAATCCAAGAAAGCTTTAGTGCTAAAGTCAGAGAGTACCGCCATAGATCCAATCTATTACTTTAGTACTTATTGACATTCATTTTCTCTCACCAAAATCACAGCCATTTTCAGCTACACTCCTATTTAGTGAATAACCTAGTAAGGACGACAAGATTCATAATGTTCAGCTGCAATAATATAATGCGACTATTTTCACTCTTCAGTAATTCTTTCTATTTTATTTATTTTTAACTATAAATTCTCATTAAGCAAAAACTAAAAAGAATACAGTGGACATATTTTATCAGAACATGTATTGACCAAAACTAAGAGCAAAGGATACAATAGTTAGAAAAATTGTATCCCAACTATGCTCAATAGGCTTCTTGTTTAGGAGCAGGGATTCATTTACACGTCTGGTCTGGAGAAAATTAACAATGGCTCTCAATCGTGGCCCTCTGGAGCAGAGAGCAGTTGGAAGCTGTAAGCTTCGACTTCGAGGATCCCTTTGGGCTTGAGGATGCAGCAAGTTGGTGGTGTCCTCTCAATAGGAAGGTAATCTTTGACAAATAAGAGAATACACAGAGTTTCTCCATTGATGAATTCTTGAAGCTTCTCTATTTGCTCAGTGGATGTAAGTGATCTTGCCAAACCATGTTATATTTCTATTGTGGTATGTGCTATTACTTTAATTTCTTTTTGCATTCCTGAGGACCTTGGATTTTTTAAAGGTGTAAGAATTTCAGTTAACCTTGTGTGTTGACGGTTGGGGAATGAAAGTTATAAAGAAAATGGCAGTCCTTAAAGTTCTAGTTAGAAGGTAGTTACCACTATAGTCGGTAAGTTCGAGAAATCAATTTAAAGAATAATTTCCATATGTGGCAATGCAAAGTTAAGAATGTGTTAGAAAAGATGGTATGGAGGATAGGGGTGGGCACGGGACAGAATGGACCTTGTCCTTATCTCATCCCGTTTATTCGGGATCAGGACGAGATAGACCTTATCCCGATCTCGTCACATCCCAAACTGGTTTGGGACAGGATAAGATGAGCATGTATTAAATAGTCATTAAATGAATAACAACAAAAGAGGTTCATCTCACATTGCTCAACACCAATAATACAAAATGTATGTATATTTAATTTTCATCGTAACAATATTAAATGTCATATAAAATTTACGGTCCAATGAACTTACATTTTTTTTATGTTAAGCATCATTTGTTTAATACACTAACCAATAATTCATATAACCCATAGTGCAAAATTAAAACAAACTATAATTTGTAGAAAAATAATTGTCCTATAACCAATCTAAAATGTGAAAACATAAATTTTCATGGATTCTATTTGACCTAAAATTTTCAAATTGAAGTTTCTATCTAAACAAAGAGTACCAAATCAAACAAATTTTCTAAATGTTTTGATTTAATTTCAACACATCCTAAACTTTCCTTTAGAAAGTAGTTTGATTAAAATTAATAATAATAAATATAAAATAAATAAGTTGAGGACGGGACGAGATGGGCAGGATTGAAAATCTCTATCCCGATCCCATCCCACTCAAGATTGTGACAGGATGGGATCAGGAAGAGTTTGATCAATCCCAAAAGGACCCGAAAACATCAGGACAAGACGGGATGGGATCGCAAGATGGGATGCCCACCCCTAATGGAGGATGGTTGAGATGATAAGTCGGAAACAAAAAATGAGGATTCGAACAAGTTAAAACTCAACATGAATTGAGGTCTAAACTTTATTTCGCGAATGAGAACAAAAAATGTCACAATAGAAGCCATCGTCACGAAAAGTTTAAGCATCAGTAAAAGAGTATACAAAATAAGGTTTTCCTTGTGAAACATCCAACTTTTACATATGAATCAGACAAAGTATTACTTTGTTTAAGACCATATACTAGTTTACTATGTCGACCTATTGAATCAAATTGTGATGGGAAGTTCTAAGGATCTAAATATCAAATGGTAAAAGACAATCCAAATCAAGAAATGGGTCATTATCACTAAAAGGCACATTCGATGAAAGATTGTCTCGAAATCAAAGCCAAATAAATATTAAAAAACCAATGTGAATGTTGCCAAAAAGTGACGGTGAACTGAAGACTAATGAGTATTTTGTTATCCATATCATCATTATCGTGTTCTACTGAATAATGGATTGTGATTTTTTTTAATGGGTGATGATTGTGCCTGCAAAGCAAAAGGGATAGTGATGAGTTCAGCAGAAGCTTACAAACCAAATTAATAAAATGATAAAATCAACTCCAATATATTAGATAGTTAGAACCTCCAAGGTGACCCGACTTGCATTGTTTGATTCATTCTTGAAAATTCTTTTGTTTCTCTCCAACCAAATTGCCCAACAAATGACATATGGAATAAAAGACCAAATCAACTTTGGTAAACCCCTTTGAAAGGCCCTGCATCTCCATGCCCTTAACATTTCAACCACATCCACTGGAAGCACCATACTAAGCCCAACACTACTAAAAAAATCAATCCATCAAAGAAGGGAAACAAAAGGAAAAAAGTGATTTTGATCTTCCATACCACCATTGCATAGTACACATTCTTGATCCACATTCATGCACCGCCTAGCAAGGATGTCCCTAGAGGCAAGCCTAGTTCATACAAGACCCCACATGAAGAAAGAGATTTTTGGTGGGATTTCTCTTCTCCAAACCAAACCAATTGGAAGGTAATATGTTCCATTGGGAATCGGAGCTTCCGCAAAGCAATCATAGAAAAAGATGATACCATGCATGTCCCTTGTGCCATTTCCAACACCATTCATTATAACTCTTACGAAGTGAGATTTGTAGATTCTAAGGAATTTAATTTACTTATCCCATTTTTAAGCTATGGACGTCCATTTGATTATTCCCTTTTGGGAACACAACTTAGAAATCATTAACCCTCCTCAGTCATCTTCTCAATTTTGAAAAGTTTGTTATCTCTATTTCTGGTAGAACCCATGAAAACCACCTTTCTCTCCACCCTCACCACCTTATTGCCCCGATTCAATAAATAGTTTAGAAATCTTTTTATCACACCACAACAGCACATCAGGTTAGCCAAGTAAAAACTATGACGATGAGAGCCCAACTTTGGGGGCACTGATCAAGCTATGTTATAGCAAAAAAAGAAAAGAAAGGAAAGGGGTCAATAGAGAAACAATGGAAGTTTTACTGCGATTGCGGGCTAAGGGATTGATTACACAATAACAATGCTTCTCCTACTTGGGTCTTTAACAATGGGAAGTATGATAATCTTAACTTTAGTATATCTAAATTATCTTGAACTTTTCAGAAGCCATGCCACTGAAAAAATCAATGTAACTGCATGTTAATTCAAACATCCAGAACTTGTTATGAAATGGTTTCCATTTCTTTGATGTTTTCGATAATTTATTTCCTCATAATTTTTGGAGGAAAAGATGAAATACGTATGCCAAAATAATTCTCAGTAATATGGACAAACAAGAAAACAATGCTCATAAATTTTTTCCATGCAGAGAGTGGCAAAGATGAGTGTTTGTGCTTACTATTCCCAATGCCACACCACTGAAAGCTGTGTGGAACTCAAAGCTTGGAGTTGGAAGCTCAGGTCTTGGATATGCAAAGAGTTGTAAGATACTAAGGGCAACCCAGAAGGGCACAACTGCCAAGACAGTAGCATATGTTAAAATATTGAGAGAAGTAAATCACACTATGAAGAAGCTTCAAAGTTACACTACCATTTTGTTCAGAGATTATGAAACTGTCCACATATTCATGAACCATCAGCCAAAATGTGAGTATCACCAACCCAAGAACAAAGCCACCTATGACATCAATCATGCTGTGCATGCCAAGGTAAATCCTTCCTAACATAAGCAACATTTCGATTTCAGCATTAAAACGGGATGAAAACATAGTCTTTTGAACAACTGTTATAAAGATTGCAAATTTACCCAAAGCAATGAGGCCCACCAGCAAACAACCCACAACAAAACCAGCAAGTACTGATGCACCATCTTTATGCTGAGTGTAATTCAAAACATAGCAAAACAAGTACCTGCAAGACTCTCATAAATAATAAAGTTCAACTACAATTCGTGTTGTCGGCCCAATTCGTTAGAAGGGGAAAAATGAGCACAAAGAAAAGAAGCAGGAAATACCCAGAGAGACAAACTGTGTTAAGTGTGTGAGAAGAAGGCAATCCGTATTCTAATGCATTCTCTTTCTCATCCTCAGTAGCTGTCACTCTCCTAACAGGTGGTGAACTGGGTCTAGGAGCTGATACCAAATCCTGTAATCCATACCAACCCAAATATCAAAACATCCAATTCCATTATGTCTTAAATTTTAGATCAAGTTTAGTCTAACAAACAGTCATACAGTTCATACCTTTATGCAATTCCCTAAATAATCACAAAATGTCATCAATAGAGTCATCTGCCTAGCCAATCTAGTATGCCCACTCTACAACATCACAGACAAAGTATGACAGATTGTTGAAAAAATTAACCAAGGAACAAAACCCAGATGTCAAAATTGAAGCTGGCAACAGAGGGAGGAGGAAGAACACATACCCAGAATAGCAGAGGGAGGAATGCAGTATAAAAAGGGACAGAAACAACACAAGAGAGAGCAGAGAAAAATTTGTCCAAGAAACCATGTTGCAAGCCCTGCATAATCAACAACCAGAATCCCTTTCAAAATCAACACAAACAACTGAAATAACAAGATAAAAGGAGAAATCTAAAACATGGTTTTGCTCACCTGGATCTGGAGAATAAAAGGGGTATCTTTGATGACATAATGAGTGATCCATGGTTGAATGACAGATCTGACTTTCTGAGTAAAGTTGAAGAATGAAGAAACCACAATCCACAAGGCAAGGCCGGCGAGAGACACCACTTGCCACGTACATAATATACTCTCCATATTTCTTCTTATTCTTATCTGGATTGAATTGAACCTCTTCTTCTTCTTCTGGGTTTCAATAGGACAAGAAGATTGAACGCAACCCCTCACTGAAAGGGAAGGAAGAATATTCTCTTCTTCTCCACAGATGGGTGAGAGAGGGAGTCACAGTTAGCCGGGATAGCATGTTTTTCACACCACTAATAAGTAATAACTAAATCTATAAATAAATAAAAAAGTAAATATGCAATTATTACCTGTAATTATTACATATACTATTTTCTCTCCTATATCAATCATGTTTTATATTTTAATGAAAAGGGTCTTAACTCGAGGAAAAAAAATGGGTTTGTGAAAAAAGTGACCATTCACAAAAAATTTAGGATCCAGCCAGTATCAATATCTTTTGGCAACGATTACTCCACGCCACTAAAAGTACTGTCTCACAATATCAATTAATTTTTCTTTTAAATGACTTTTAAGAGGTATTTTTTTTTATATAATAGACAATTTAGATACCGCAGTTGATGTAATAGTTAATTTGTGCCTAATTTTATAATATGACCAATATTGACTCTTTCATTAACTCATGTTAATTCATAAAATTATATGACATATTTACCCTTTCTAAACAAATAAAAAACCTAATTTTATACTTTTATAACCAATAAGTATTATTTTATTAATAATTCTAGTTTTTTGTTATTTGTACTTTTTCTTACCTTTAACCCTTCCCATTATTTGTAGACAACAGATGGATACAAATAATTTCTTTAACTACAGTTTGAGCAATTATTTTATGTCATTTGTTAGCTACAAATGACTGCATTAATATTTTCATGTTAGCATTTTTTTTTATTCATGAATGTTTTGTCACTCTGAATGTGTTTATATTTGACAAGTTGTGAAAGTATATCTGAGTTTGAAGAACATTTTTTTTGTTTCAATTAATGGTTGCTTTAATTTTCTGTCAATATTTAGTTTACATGAAATTATCTTGTTCAATATTGGTTCCCATTTTACCTATGAGGCTATGATCATGCTCTGTGGTTGATAACTTGTGGCTAAATAGCGACAGAGAATAAAATTTATTACTTTACAAATACTCATGCATTGAAGAATAGGAAATCAAATTTCAATAGTGGAAAAATTGATTTATGAACTACATTATGGAATAAGAAGCAATGATAACTAAAATCAATTTTTTAATCATCATCAAGAAAGGTAATGCACGGGCACCTGTAAACTTTTCTAATTAAATTTATGACAAGTTAATCAAATTCATTTGTTAACTAATTAAACCCAAATTTGTAATCATCATTAACTATATTATGAAAATTTTACTAAACATTAGCATAATAATTTGATTAACTTGTCAATCAATGAAAACTTATAATTAGTTGGTTATAATTAGAATCATTAATATTGATACATACCAGCAGCATGGGTGGGAGGGGTTAAGGGTAAAAAATTAGAATTATTAATAAAATAGTCTAGGTTTTCTATTTGTTTAAGAAGGGTCAAGATGTCCTATAGCTTTATGGCTTAACTTAGGTTAGTAAAAAAGTCTTCGTTGGTCAAAAAAGTATAAAAGTAGGCACAAATTAGTCATTACATTAACTATGATATCTAAATGATCTATTTTGTAAAGAAGTAAGCCTTAAAAGTCATTTTTCATTTTTTTATCCCTTAACCCCTCTCACCCAGATGCCACCGGCTGAATTCGACCTCGTGACCTAGTGGTACTATCCGCCATTGTTCAACCACTGAGCCATCACACCTTTGGCTTTTTCTTACTTACTCACACCACCAAATAAATATGGAAAACCTAACCCAAAATCGAAAAAGACCCCAAAAATTTGCAAAACTCATCTCCCTCCCTCGATTTCCTCTCACTCCTTGTTGCATCTCATTTGAAGCTAAGCGAGCAAACTCTACTTCCTCGCAGCTTCCTCATCCTCGTCTTCCTCATCTCCCCTATATCTTCATCTTCGGAAAAACCCTTGTTCTCCTCGTCCTCTCCCCTATCTCTCTCTCATCGATTGCATTCCTCTATCTCTTCCTCGCATTCCACTGCATTTCCCTTGGAGGAACTTATCTTGATTTTGTTAGATAGAAATGAAAGGGTTTAGTGGAGTTGATGATGTTAGAAATGAAGATTTTAAGGGAGAACATGAGGGTGAAGAAGATTATCAATTTAAAAATCAAGAACAATCTATTCCAATTTAGGTAATTTGCATAAAAAAAATTTCATCGAATTTGCATCTAAATTTTTTATTTATTTTTTCAAGATAATTGTTTGATTATTGTATGATGCATTGGTGCATAGGCATTTCTAATGGATGTAATAAATATGGACGTGCCTATAAACGATGTTGAGAACCCAGAGACAAACCATTTAGAGGTAACCGTCATTTTATTGTTAAGTAAATTAAAATTTTAATTAATATATGACTAATTATAAAATGAATCATTATGCAGAATGATGATGATAATGTTGATGGCAAGTTACTCGATGATGAAAATGGTGACATTAACAGTGAAGAAAGATCAATGGAACTGGTACTTAATGATGGTCACTTATTTGGTACGGACGAGGTAAGATAGTTTCGATGTTTTCGTTTTCATCAGTTTCCATGTGATATTGTTATAAATATGTTCTTATTAACAAGTTTTATATTTTTTTAGGTATTCTCATCAAGGTCTGCGTTGATAGCTTGGGTCCAAGGCATCGGTAGGGATAATAACATAGTTGTTATTATCACTAAATCGGAACCTGCTAATCACAGACAGAAGAGAATGATCCATTTTGGTTGTGAAAGGGGAGGGAAGCTCGACAAAAAGATTAAAAAATTATGTTCAATCAAACAATACAAAGAAGTGTGGCTGCACATTTCAGTTGAGAGATATCCCACTAGAAAATGACCATTGAATGTTGCAAGTGACATGTGGAATCCACAATCATCCTCGAGCAAACTTACTTGTTGGTCATTCATTTGTTGGTAAACTGAATGAAGAGGAGATGATATATGTGCAGAATATGACGAAGTCGTGTGTGAACCCTCGCCATATCTTCTCGGTTGAAAGAGATGTATCCGAATAATATCTCGAAATTTGAAGAATATTTACAATGTAATTTGTCGGATAAAGACAGTCCAACAAAAATGCAGGACAACTTTGCAACATACTCTACACTTGTTGAGGGAGCACAATTACATAGAGTTGAATATTGTTGATGAGGGGAATAGAGTCACTAACCTTTTTTGGGCGCATCCTGAATCTATTCAATTAGCAAAGTGTTTTCCACAAGTAATGCTTATGGATTGCACATATAAAACGAATTGTTATAGGATGTCGTTGTTTGAGATTGTTGGTGTCGATTGAAAAGACCTTCAATGTTGCATTTTGTTTTATGTGTTCTGAGAATGAAGAGTCATACTCTTGGGCATTAGAAAAATTTGTAGAAATCTTTGACTCAGACAACTTACCAAACATGTTTGTGACCGATAGAGAATTAAGTTTGATCAAGGCAATTGAGCGAGTTTTTCCCAAGGCAAGGAAATTATTGTGCACATGGCACATAAACACAAATGTTGAGAAGAACTGCAAAAAAACACTTTGAGGATAATGACAAGTGGTACGAGTTTATAGATTCTTTTTCAGATTTGTATAGATCAAATACAGAGGAGAAATGGAACAAGGCCACAGTTGACTTTGATAAAAGATGGGCATCACATCCAAAGTGTTTGGAATATGTAAGGATGGTTTGGTATCCGCAGAATGAGTACTTTATCAGTGCATGGACCGTTACATTTATGCAATTTGGTCAACAGACAACCAGTCGCATTGAAAGGGCACACTCGAAGTTGAAGAACTCGTTGAAAAATTCACAAGGTACATTCCTGAATGTATGGACAAAGATGCATGATATGATCCAAATCCAACTGATAGAGATAGAATCGTCATTTCAACAAAGTCTGATGAAGTTGAAGAATGAGCATGTGTCCAGTTTATTTGGCAAACTTCATGGGTCAGTGGCGTACAAAGCTTTTGATTTTATTTTATTAGAAATTCGAATGTGTGAAAATGTGGGCAATGACCCTGTCAAGTGTGGATGTGTGCTTTGAACCACTCATGGATTACCTTGTGCTCATGAACTTATAGGTTATCTAACTCCCACAGGACAAATTTCATTACGCACCATAGACAAGTATTGGCTTCAACTTGGTACAACACATATTCGTGAATGTGGGGATGTGATTATAGATACAGTGGTCGGCGCCCTTATGCATAGGTTTAATGATTCAACTCATGATCAGAAGTTGGTGTTGAAAAGGAAGCTTCTAGAGTTGAGTTGTTTGGGTTCAACTGTAATGATTGAACGAGCACTTTTGGCTGACAATCTAAAAATAAGAAGTTGTCTAAGCACGAGAGGTCGACAAAAAAGGATCCATCAGGGCACGAATATGCCATGACTCAAGAGGAACTCAAAGGCAAAACTAAGAAGTTGTCTAACAAAAAGGAGAAGCCGAAAAATCGTAACACTAGATTGATGAGCCAAATTTCGTCTTGGATACGGGATTATATTGACAACCTTGAGAATGTTCTAGGTGATGGAAATTATGGATTTCGATGCATAGCCAAATTCCTACATTAATCGAAAATGGTTGGAAACAGGTACGGAAAGACCTACTAATGGAGCTTGAAAGTAATGAACAATTGTAGGTTGGAATGTGGCACGAGTCAGGGGTCAAGGTTGTCAATGATGTTTTGCTAATTTCAGAAGGCCAGGTGCGGATAGACAAGGAAAATTAGTTTATCGACTATGATATGTTAGAGCTCGCAGCGAACCGTTACCAGTGTGTCTTTGTTTGTTATGGAAACCAAAACAAGACCTGTTTCCATATCTTTATCTGGCATCACATTTTCACGACATACCAATATGCTTCATGGCACACCTTGCACAGAGTAGTGACTATGTCTTGCTTCATATGCAATCCAAACCACCATTCCCTCCGATAGTACCAACATGGTCGTTTCAAATATTTCCTAAAGCAATCTCATGGAAGAGTAGTTTCGATGCCCAGCTCGGGATTGGTGTCGTAATGGTGACGAAATTCAATGAAAAGAATGTCAAAAAGCTAAACGAGATCGTAACCATATTAGATTGATGCACATATTATTTTTTGCATTTAAATATTGGGATGAAAAAAAATGTAAATGGCTCATTTTTGTAAATGGAGACATAGGAACCATTTTTTTCTTAGAAAAGTTACCGTTTTTGTATTTACTGAAGACTTGTATGGTTCGAGTTTTTGTTAATATATTATATATTATTGATTCTATTTTGTTTATGTTTAGTTTGATGACCAAAAAGGATCATTTAATGCGACATAACAAATAGGACAAACAACTTATACAAATTAGCACATTTATTTTTGCCTCGAACATAGTAACTTTGTTTATGCCTTGATTTGTTTCTACATTTACTTCCTCCACCACCAATTTCACTACTGCCAATACTGGGTCATACGACATGCTCTTCTTCCTCTTGTTCCAAGGTAACGGGCATAGACATTTCTTCTAGCAAATCTCACACTCTATTTTCCCGTAAGAGTAATGTAACCTATCAATATTCCCTAATCTTCAATAGAGCTAAGCGAATAGGGCTGTTAGCGAGAAGCGTTGAGCATCTTAAGAGCCTGAGCAACCACAATATTCTGCAAGAAAACATTTGATGTTAGTACAAACCATGTAAATTTTAGATCTTTCATAAGTGTAAAATGTTTATAATTACCCGCTTGTTTGAAAAAAAACATGTCTTCTTAGGGGATGAGTTATCCTCTTGTTCGTGGGTTGTACGAAATGATGACTAATGTCGTAAAATCAGTCCAAGTAATACTCCCTACAATCTCATGGAAGCTTCACGGGTGCACCTTGTTGGTTAGTTGACATGAGATGATACTCCCACCTTTCAACAAACGAAAACAAAATCTCGTACTTCACGGAATAGTGCTTGCCAAATCGAGTTCTATTCTTGAATTTGGCTCGAATTGGGGGATTTAGGATGACTTGTACATTTTTCATTTGTCTCATAACTCTATCGACGTGATAGGGTTCTTCTACGTCGAGGCATAACAAACATTTTGGGAACCATGTGATGCCATGAAGGGGAGTGTTTCATTGGACTCCACGTAAGGGTCCCAAAGTATTTGCGAATTATAAAAATTAAAACTTATTAATATATGACACATCATACAATAAATTTTATTGAACTTAATGATGCATATTTACCTCTTTAGGAGACATGTCATCGAGATGTTCCCTAAGAGTGATGATTTGTTCGTCCAAAACCCCTAGAATCAGTGGGGGTTCTCACTTAGCCATGGTGGGGAGTCTAGCATCCGACTTCAGTTTTGCATTACCCTCAAGTTTGAAGTAATCATATATTCATGCCTATAAACGAAAACAACATAAATAAATATTAAGAAATTCATATATATTATGAGGGTAATTAACAAAATATAAAATTCGAAACATACCTCCAAAAGAGGCAAATATCCTGAAATTTGTTTCTTACCCTCTCTGCTAGCACCGCCCAACGACAAAACAAGAATGTCAAAGCTCCTGCGCCCCATGCATACTTTTGAACATCATCCACCTTCATCAGCATCTTCAAATATTCAATCCGAACATTTGTTCCTGTTTTATTGACAAATATAGTCATACTTAGAAGAGATAACAAGTAGCCCTAACCCTACACACTTGTTCTTTCCTTTTAAGTGAATTAGTTTTCGTAGCTTTTCTACAACAATTGTCCTGAATAAACTTCATTTCCACAGATCTGTCATTCTTCTTGACATGGTCATTTTTTTTTTTTTCAATGCTCAAACCAGTCACCAATAATGTAACACATTCATCTGTCTTTATCTTCATCGACGTTCTTACTGGCTTACCAACAATTGGTAAATGAGTTATACGGTAGACGTCGTCCAGGGTGATGTTCATCTCTCCAAAAGGTAGGTGAAATGTGTTGGTCTCAGGTTGATAATGTTGCAAGAAAGCACAAATGGCCACCTTATCAAAGACGATCCTGACAATATTGAATCAATGGATACAGACCACTATTATATATCATTCTATTTACTTCTTTCGGCTCATGTTTCAACTTCCAATCTAATAAGTTCTTATATTGATGTCGATATCGCAATGCGCCTCTTTCCTAAATACAAGAAACATACACATTAAGTAATTCAATTTCCAAATATATATAAATAACATGTTTATATAATTTAACCAACTAAAAATATTAACTTACATGTTCACCATCTCAAATGGCACGAGAAATATGTCCATGGTAATCGTCTAATGTGGAACAATCCTTGGGACCATCGGGATAAGAATCTCTACCACCTCCTTTTTCTTTACCCTCCTCTACTGATATTTCCTCATCATCCACAAGCACAGTGTCACCCTCCTCTAACTCTCCATCTTCATGTCCACCACCCTCACTATTCCGACTTGTTTACCCTTCTTATTGGGGTTGATTTTGTGATACAATTACTAGTCTACCTGCTTCTTGAGCATCTATTTGAATCCAAATTTGATCCTCTATCATTTTCTTCTTCACTTATGTCTCCCTATTTTTTCATTTTTTTTTTTTTCCGTTTTTCTGCCTGTTCTTTGCCCTTTTCTGTTCTCGCCTTTTGGTGAGACACCGTCATGGGTCGTCTTTGACCTCTATCACCCCAGTCATCCCCACCACCATCACCAACGCTAACAGAGGACATCCACCACCATCACCAACGCTAACAGAGGACATAATAAACCTTCAAATAAAAGGAAAAAAATTACATTCAAACAAATACTTTAAGTCAATTTATTTATACAATAAAATCTACTATTTTTTAAGAAATACTTTAGCCAATGCGAGGGTTACCAACCGCTCTAACTTACATGATTTCGATGTAAAAGAACTATAAGTATCTCATTTCCCTACTTCTAATAAGAAAAATATCAATTTGGAGACTTAGTGTTCACCAAATTCACCTTCGCAACTACTTTCATTTCCAAGAGATGAACTAAATGATAAATGCACAAAAAATATAACAAGTATACAATTCTACTTTAAAGATAGAAGAAAGAAAACAATGTATAGCTCACTTACAATCCAAACAAAAACCCTAAACCCAAAATTGCGTTCAACTGTAAAATTGGGAATCAAAGATAGAATGGATGGCTCACTTATAGAAGAGTTGAAGTCAAAATCTGAGACTTGAGGGGTTGTGTTTTGCGTTTCGATTTTGAGGGGTTAGAGAAAAGTTGGAGTTGAAATCTTATACAAGAGTTGCAAAACGCCGGAGATTTGCAAGAGGATCTGAGGGGTTGGTTTTGCGTTTTGCAAGAGAGACTTGCGTTTCAATTTTAAATGGGGCGGAGAAAAATGATGTTTCCTTGTTTATATAGATGGTGTGAAAAACATTAGTGGTGTGAAAGATAAAGCAGGTGGTGTGGGATAATATAATGGTGTGAGACAGTAGTTTTGGTGGTATGGAGCAGTGGTTGCCATATCTTTTTAAGGAAAAAAACCTGGTCAACAATTTTGATGTTATATTACGGTTTTGCCCCTATTTACAGTTCAGTCAGTATTCATAATAATTTCTCTTTTCATTTCTTCTTTCAACAAAGAGACTCAGAGAGCGACGGTGGTCTAGGACAGCGGAGGTGGTGGTGATGGTTGACAGTGAAGTTGGTGTTCTCCCCCTCTCTCTGGTATGATTTTTTGGTGGATCTCAAATCTGATATAGTGGTATCGGTGTTGGGTTTCTCCAATCGGAACAGGTGGTGGTGGCCCTGGTGGGTCTAACATGAGATAGTGGTAGGAGGCAGGTGGCTGGTGGAGATGGGGTATGATCTGAGATGGAGTAGAAATGAGGGTGGTGGAGGTAGGCGGTCGCTGAAGCTGGGTCTAATCTGAGATGGGGGAGGAAGGTGGATGGTGGTGGTTTTAGGTCTGGTCTGGGATGGAGACGAAGGAGGGTGGAGGTAGGTGGCTCGACTGGAAGTGATGGTCTGATTGAGGGTGGGGGAGGTAGTCACTGTCACTGTCACTGAGGATTGTTCAATTTTCAGTTTGCAAGCACATACTTAGGGGGGTGTATTGTATCAGGATTTTGTGGGCAATTTAATAAATTCCATGGATTCTGAAAATCCAAGTGTATTCAATTTGGATTTTAAAAAGTCCACAAAAGTCTAGGGGTATTCAATCAGGATTTTAAAAAGTCTTTCTGAAATCCACAAAGTCTAGGGGTATTCAATATGGATTTCAGAAAGTCCACAAAAGTTTTAGGGTATTCAAAATATCATTCATATTTATGGATTTGGAAAATCATGGATTCTCATGGACTTTGTAGTGTTAGGTATAAATAACAAAGTTCAATAGTTTGCCAGACTCCATATCAAAGATTTCAACGTGAAAAAAAGTCTCCCAAAATTCTTCCTTATGCCAGTCGAGAAGAGGTTGATTCCCATCCTTTTGTTTTCTCGATTCTGCAAGAAAAGAGAAATGACATTCAAAACAGAGTAGACAAGGCATCGAAGGACTCGAAACAAGCCAATGAAGAAGTGGCTGAATGGCTTAAAAATATTGTCGACATTCAGTTGACCATCACACGCTTAAATGAAGAGAAGCTAGGGCTAACAACGGATGTCTCAAGGGATTGTATCCAGATCTAAGTTCACGTTTTTGGCTATGTAGACGAGCAGTGTAGGCATCACTTGAGGCCAGTCTTCTCCAAGGAGCAGGAATTTCAGTGACATTGCCCACAATCCACCTCCACCAAGCGTTATACCAGTGCAACAAAAATGGGTTGTCAAAGCTTAATCTCCAGGGATGAGATTATAAATGAGGTCATGGATGATGTGATGGATTTGGCTAGATTGTCCCAACTTATCAGATCAGACAGATTGTTCCAAAGGTTGGATGATGTGATGGATTTGGCTAAAATTGTATTCCTCATGGAACTGCACTTGTAAGTTGCAAATTTAAATTGACCTCAAGTGATCAGAAAGTTTGCATTGGAATGGCATGGGAACTCAGGAAGAGATTAAAGTGAGCCTTCTCTCAGAGGAATCAATGATTATGTTCAAAGAAAAACATGCAATGTCACTCCACTGTCGCGCCAAATTTGAAGCCCATTGTGCAGGAGATTGTCACAAGATGCAAGGGCTCACCATTGCCCATTTCTGCTATTGGATTGTTGTTGGGAAAAAAAGTAAGGAGTTTGTATGGCACGATGGACTGCAGGCACATTTACCAACTTTTTTTTTATCTTGCAAATAATTAGAAATCTGTAAAAGTCGTTCATACAAAGTTCGTGGATTTTCATAAATCTTTAGAAAGTCTGTAGCAAAAGTCTATTGATTTAAGAAATCAGCAGAAGTCCGTAGACAATTTAAAGAGTCTGTGGACAATTTAAAGAGTCCGTGGACTTTTCAAATTATTTATCAATTCCATAAGAATCCATATACAATACACCCCCCTTAGGTGTAATTCCTTGCAATTTTTCAGTTTGCAAACATTGATTTGGGTATAAGTTGCTGAAATTTCGAATTTACAAGCACAAATTTTGATATAAATTCTACAATTTTGAGTTTGCGGGTCCGAATTTGGGTATGGTGGTGGTGGTCCGATCTGCCTATGTTGCTTCATAAGGGAAGTTGTGATGGTTGAAGGTAGAGGTGGTGAAGAAAACACTCATCTTTTCAATTTCTCCCAATATAAGTACAAGGCCAAATACAAAATTATGTAAAGTTAAAAAATAGTCAGTCAAAATTAAACGGGGTTAATTCTAAGAATATTGTTAAACAAAGTTTTATTTTTATAATAACTACCAAACTTAGCCCAAATTTTTTTCTAAAGATTTGTATGAATCAGGGGTGGAGCCCAATTCCATAAAAAAAAAATCTCGGTGGAGCCCAATTTTTACTAAACTAGGTTTTATATGAGGAGGTTTTATCCAACGTTCTCAAAAGTAATGTCTATCAAATTAAATAAATGTGAAGATGTTTGTGTTTTCGTAATTTAAATTTTTTTTTACATATAAATTGAGTGACAAATATCCAATCTTTGAATGCTTTACTTATGAGTGACATAAGAGATTTGTAGTCGAAAGATATTTTCTAAAGGCCATTGAGTCGTGTCTTTACTATGAAATGAAGAGTTATGTTGATAAGTTTATGCACATGCACTTCGAGTTGAGAATGATGATGATGAAACTTATTGAACCTTTGTATGCTATTACATTGTTTTCAAAGTTTGTTGATGTACTAATGTGACACTGTTAGTTTGTTGTTTTTCTTGAAATATTTGGCAATTAGATGATTACTCTAAGGAAAATAAAAGAGAGTGATCATGTTTTTTAATTCTTTTTTAGAAAGTAGGTTTTTTTTTTTTATTGAGTCAGTAATGTTATAGGTAATATTTTTGGAAACCCACGAGAATATAACCCATTTATTAGATACAATCTAGGGTTTCAAAGCCTTGATGCACATCTAAGGTAAGTGCAATCGATGATTCCTACCAAAATCAGTTAGGATTAAATTATTTTTTGTTTTGCTTGAAACTAGTAAAATATAGGTTTGGGGGTATTTGATATTAACGTAATTTATACATAAATTACTTTATAACCTATATTTGATAGTGTTTCAAGTATTGTATAATTATTTTGTTTTCATGTTTTTTGTAGGATTCAGAACTTAAATGATGAAATGACATTAGTGCGGCGAATTTAGAAGAAGTACTGGACATTCACGAAGATGCACAGACGGTAAAGCCCAAGCCCAGTGACGGAGCCAAGATTTTTGTTGAAGGTGGGCGGAGTGATAATATAATAATTTAATTATTTTAACATATTTTAAAAAAAAATTTGAACAATACATGAATAATTATACAAAACACCAATTAACAAACTCCATCTAATCTATGGGGAAAAAATGGATTCAACAATTTGTAGGAGCACAAAAGATAAATAAATGAGGACAAATCAAATTGGTATATAAATTTAAGGGGTAAATATTAATTCAAATGTAAAATTATATGTTTACAGAAAAAATTGGATTATTTACATTTGTCCCCTATAAAAATAGCTAATTAGTGATTGCTCCAAGGCCCCCCAACATTAATCACTATTGCAGCCTCCTCCAGGACTAGTAGTCAACATGTGTTGACTGTCAAAAGGCTCACATGAAATAACCAAAATGCCCTTCAAACAATAACTCACAAAATGAACCTCGAGATACAAACATGTATCAGGAAGGAAAAATTAATGGGTCGATTTTTTTTATATGTATATTCATAAACATTGTGATACCCTTGTGTGGGCGGACCTGAGGGGTAGGGTGCGAGAGAGAATTTGTCAGCCCTAGAGCCCGTGGATCCCAAGAGGGTTGGACGAGCTATCAATGAGAGATTATAGTCTCACATCACCTAGGTGGGGGAAGGGGATGTGTTATATATGTACGAGTTTGTATCTACAAAGTACTACGCGTTTTAAAGTCGTGCGGGCCTTGGGCCCAAAGCGTACAATATAATACTCAGTGGATCGGGCCGTTACAGAGTGATATCAGAGTCGGACCTAGCCGGGAATGTATCAACAAGGACGTTGGGCTCCCTAAGGGGGTGGATTGTGATACCCTTGTGTGGACGGACCTGAGAGGGAGGGTGCGGGAGATGATCTGTCAGCCCTAGAATCCGTGGATCCCAAGAGGGTTGGGTGAGCTACAAAGGGGAGATTATAATCCCACATCGCGTAGGTGAGGGAACGAGATGTGCTATATATGTACGAGTTTGGATCTACAAAGTACTACGTGTTTTAAAATCGTGCGGGCATTAGGCCAAAACGAACAATATAGTACTCTGTGGATCGGGTCATTACAAAAATCTTATGAATAAAATACAAGATTATACCTCAAATTCATTTAGAGAAAATACTTAAAAAACCTTCTTCTTCCTCAAAGCGGATAAGAGGGGTTGTGGTTGCTGGTGGCGATGATGGAAAAAGAAATAAATTAAACAGATAGGAAGAAAGCAAGAGGCGGATGAATGTTGGTCTCGCCAGCAAATAGATAGAAGGAGCAGAAAAGAAGAAGGGACGGGATGGGGTCGTCGGTGTCGGAGATAATAGAGGGAGATAGGAAGGGGTGGCACGAGTTGGCGTCATTGGCATCACAAGTTCGAAAAATCGCAAATAACCCCAAAAAAAATCTAAAAGTGAGTGGGAGCAAATGCCCCCACTTGACCCCACATGGATCCATCCCTACCAAGCCACAGTCGACTTAAATCTCCAATCAGAGCCCTTTTTATTAGCGAGGAAACGGGCGAGGGAGGGGGTGCAACCCTCCATCCCCCTCGAAATGCGCAATGGCACACATCTCGAGGAGGATGGGGTTGCACCCTCCTCCCTCGTCCATTTCCTCGACATTAAGAAAAAGAGCTCCGCCAATGGTGTTATGGTCGAGTGGTTAGGGCTGTGTGGGTTTATCCCCGTCCTAGGTTCGAGACCCGCCGGCGGCATGGTTACTTTCTTTTTCATCTCGTCGCGCATTAGCCACCATGCACAAGCCACGATCGGCCTCTCCTCTTTTACACACAGTACCAACACAAAGAGATGCTTATTTTCACCTTCACGTTATCCACACCACGCCGTTCTCTCTTGTACTACCATGGATAAACCACATGCTTGGGTGAAACATGTTCGTCGAGGAGGAATGGATTTGATCGAAGCCCCCGCTGCGATCACCTCCTCCATGAGTTTCTTAATCCCGCGTCGAGGCGAAGATGAAACCATGGGTTTCTAGAGTTTGTTGAATTTAAGTAATGTTTTATTTGTACTTCATTGTTAAATAAAATCAATTTTTGAATATTGATGAATTGCTCTCATCGAATATCGGACTTGATATCCAAAATAGTCGGTAGTTAGAATACTCTATGTTAATATTCGAACCATGTTTTAATTGATTATGTTAAACCTATGATTGTTTGTGTTGTCGCAAGACACTCAATGCTAGGGGTTTAGACTTTTGTTGAAATTGATTTGCAAATTTTGAAAAATCATAATGTTATTAACAATCACATCATCGATGCAAGCAATGGATTATTCATCCCTAGTGCTTATCATTTATGAAAAAAGTAAGTTAGGTTTAAACAATTCTCGAAGAACCTATGGTGGATTTGATGCCTTGGTTTACTTCCCAATTACATTTACTAAATTTGATTTTTAGTTGTTTAATTTTATTCCATTAGTTTAGAAATTTTCAATTGCAGTAACCTCCATTTTAAATTAGTCTAAATAAATTTTACTTTTCGATTGTGTCTTCAATCCTCATGGATCGACCCGTATTTGTCATTGTCTACTAGTTAATCAACTGTGCACTTGCAATATAATAATTAGGTTATTAGCCTATTAAGTTAAATTAGTAAATTCCGTATTAGTTCACCACTTCTTCTAATGTACCCCCGAACCAGACATCGGTCCTAGTTATTGGAGCTGAATCTTGACTTTCCTTTTTCTACAACATAAAATTTTCATCAAGCTTAAGTACCAACTTCTTTAAAAAGTGACTATTTCTAGTATAATGTTTTATATTGTGCAACTAAGTGGTTTCCTACAAATTAGAAAATGAAGATATACCATATATCCTCCATTCTTGCATATACCATTCTTCTTCCTGTGTACGGCATATCGTCCTGTTATGACCTGATTTCCTTGAACTTTTTGTTTTTTTTTTCTTGCAGTAAACGTTCCATTTATATTCAACAAAACAATGCAAATGCATAATCTTGAAAGAAAATACCAAATTATACTCCCCACAAATGTTTTAGATGACATTTTTTTTCACAAAAGTCTGCCATTAAGGAAGTTCAATGTCATTGGGCTTAGTTTGCAAATCATTTGACAATCTTGATTTATATGCTTTCCATAGTTGTCTCATCTCTTGTAGTGTATATTTTTTCGCTTCCTCTTCATCCACTTCAAACTTTTGCTAGAATTCCAAGTAAACAATATAAATGACAATATATAACTAGTCTACATGCAGAAAAGTTATAATTTCTCATTATCTTAAATACAAATTTGCATGTAAAACAACCATAAGAATGTCAAAACTAGCTATTGGAGTAAATGCCATCGAATGGACATATCGAACATGTCCTGCCTTGGTATTAGGTTGCATATTACAACTTTCAATTTTTTTCCTAAATGCTTAGTTAATGGTCATGGTGATGAGATCATGATTTACATACATGGAAGAAAGAGAGAGCTAACTACATATATGAAAACCATCATGACAGGAATGGACGTCTCTTCATGAGAGGATTGGGCTCCATCCTCTTTGGAACCTCCATTATGTACATGTATCTCATTATAAGGGACATTCATAAGTGCAATCCTAACATATAAAAATATCCTTATTGGTTCTCTTGGTACCTTATTTTGACCTCTGTAAACCATGGCCAAACAACATTATAACTTTCATTTGAAACATGAATTCTCAAGAATTTGTATTCAAGTAACAAAAGTTGAGTGTTAACATTATAATTGAAACTTACTTCTGGCTGGTACATAATCCTCAATTTTTTTTTGTTCCGCCTAACCCACAAGAAAAAATCCTCAAAATCTGCATAAAAAACAATAATGATTTTTTTTTTCATTTAGTAAACAATGTCATATGTAAAAAAAAAATGTAGTAAAAGCAAGATATATATATATATATTTACCTTAATTCGAAATTTCAAAAAAAAAAAGTGAACTACACATACATGCCCTCACAATCATTTCTAGCATAGCTATTATTTTCCACATCAACATTTTTGTTGATCGAGTTTTGAGACATTTAGTGGTGTCGAGTATGTCTCGAACTCATGGAAACCTCTTGGTGGTGCCTTCGGTACAACATGCCAACTTGACAAATCATCTTCATTTGAATAAAACACTTGTTTCGTTGTGATGTTAGACTAAACGAGTCTCTCTCAAACTGATGTTGCCCTTTAAGAAAATTAATTAAAGTAAATCCGTCCTTGATTTTGAAACCATGTATTGTGTTTGCTCAGTCATAGTCAAATAAAAAAATTTCAAAGTTATAGTAGTCTATTAAAATTATATCCTTAACGATGCCATAATAAGGAGACTCCTTCGAACTAGATGTACCACCAATTGCCTTGATTGAGACACTATTATTTTGAGTAGATTTGTCAACATTTTTTTCATGAAAAGGTCGTCGTTGACTATAAATGCAGAATATGATTTAGCATGCTTTTTAGGGCCTCTCGCAAGCCACTTCAATGTTCTTTGTATGTGTTAATAAAGTCCAAGTTAGAAATACAAGTAAATATACATGCATAAATGCACATATCAATGACCCACTCAAAAATAAAATCATTAATGAAACCTTAAGTTTTAACCTAAGTGCAAATTCTTCTGAATGTTTCTTTTGAAGCAAAGTTTCATTTCTTGATAAACGCTTGTCTCAAAGTTTTAATTCCTCCAAGGGCATTCTATTAGAAAAAAAAGGTTACATGAATTTTCATCACAAAATTGGTTTTAACACATGAATAGTATTGAAATTTACTCCACGTATGGCTCTACTTTGGCTATATTAAACAACACATATCGATGAGCATTGAGCACTTTGTAACCTTTCTTCACTCAACTCTACTATGGTACCTTTAGAAATTCGTTGACCTTCAAGTATTGCATCATTCTTAAATTTTTGGTTTCTACCTCCGTGATCACTCACAGTAGCTATTTGTTTCAAGGATCTACCAAAATAAGCCAAACATTCATTTGCAATAACTCTTCGTGATGCAACCTTCCGATCACGCATAATTTTTAACATATCCTTTTAAGTGTTTTTATGTATCTAAAAGCAAAATCAGACACCACATTAATATTTACTAAAAATTCATGTTCTAAGAACTTTAATAAAGGACTTAAATTATAGTTTATCACCTTTCAGATGGATACATCATGTGAAAATGAACTAGTCCACAGAGTCGCGCTTCACGTCCTAAAAGAATTGTCCAATGAACCATGCCGTCAAAAAACGAGAAAGGAAAAAAATCTTTCCAACATGCACAAAGTCTCCACAGGTTCTTCCTCAAGCGCTTCTAATCTCTTTCTATCAGTAACTCTTGTACACAATTCACTGAAAATGAGCACAACCTCAATATTGCATTTCTTGACCCTTTTGGGAGAAGACCTCAGTGCTACTGAGAACAAATATTGCATTAACACGTGACAGTCATGAGACTTAAGACTCGTAATTTTACATTCTTTCATCGGTATGTGTTTCCAATATTTGAACTATAACCACATATAACTTTAAATCGAATAACCTCTTGCAAAAATTATTTTCTCCATCTCCGATAGTGTGTGTGGTGTTGGAGGAAGATAAATTTTGGCCCTTGTAACACTAGATGTAATTCATTTTTCAATCATTTCTTGCAAATCCAACCGAGAATTAAGTCCATCCTTTGATTTTACCTTTATATTAAGCAATGTCCCAATGGTACTCTCACACACATTCTTCTCTATGTGCATTACCAATTTTTCTAGAGAGCCAGGCCCGCACCAGGCCAGCCCAGTACCATCCATCATCCTAGAGATGTTGGAAATGGCCAAATCTCTAGGATGATGGATGGTATTGAGCTGGCCGGGCTTTCTAGATTTTTTGGTGCATTACATCTAAAATACGTCGAATGGCCAAATTTTGAAAATCAAATAAAGTACATTTTTAACAAATAATTGTACCCATTAACTTTTAATAACAAAAATATTCAAGAAAATATAATTTCATACCTCCCAATATGGCAAGTAAACAAATGTTGATTTTTAGGCTCTTCTTCTTGTCATTCCTCAATCCTTTTCCAAATCATTTTCAATGTTTTTTTTACCTCATTCCAAATTTTCAAACCTGACATTATTCTAGGTTTGCTCATGTGTTCACATTTTCCATTGAACCATTTTTCAATCGAAATCTATGATTAGGTGGAAGGAAAAGTGACCCATATAAACGATTTTCTTACTCGATTTAAACCATTGCGAACATGTGTTAACTCCACAGATTGAACATGACATCTTTCCCTTCACTACAACAAAATTGGCCTTTTATGGCATTGAAAGAAAGCTATGAAAGATCATAGCATTTAGTGCAAGTCATAGTAGCTCATGTTATCTTTTTGACATACCACTATGAAAATGTTATCCCAGCATAGCATTTGTGAACGCTATGAAATGCTATCCCAATATAGCATTTGTGAATGTTATCCCAACATAAAAGTTGTGAATGTCATGACATTTTTCAATGCTATTATATAATAATTATATAAATAAATAAAAATTAATTAGCTAACAATAATATACATACATAAATAAATAATAATGTTAGTAACAATAATTTGTAAATTTGAAATGAATAATAAAAGTATAATTATTTTATTCAATTGACTAAAATCAAACTACGATTCCAACAAGTCAGGGGCATAAAAATGCCCCATCTATTTTATGCCCCACCTACCAATATACAACAATGTGAAGTATGGATCACAATCAATAAACATAAAATAAATATAACCTCCATGGCATGGGCATAAAGTTTCCTTGTCAATTCAACAACATTTACAAACTTCGTCCAATTAAATAAGTTACTTTAATTGCCTACAATGCTTTTTCACCGAGAGACGGACAACATTTTCTTCATTTGAGATATTCGACTCGAAATCTAGTTGTTTTTGCCCATTGATTTACATTGAGTGACTTTCGTACCCCTTCCAAGGACTTCACCAGAGGTGTCCCTTGTGACAGTGAAAGACTCACCAGCTTGGGACTCCCACACACACTGTTCATCATCATTATGCTTGGAAGTGACAATCACCTTAATCTACTACCAAATTGTCCAATCATGCTAACATCGGCACCAGCTGCCAAAGTCTCAATGAACTCCTTGGTACCAAACCTAGCAATGGTACCAAGATTGTTCACCAAATCTGCAGAACCACGACAAAAATGTAAAAAAAAAAAAAAAAAAAAACTTACTAAATTCTACAATACCAACTAAAGGGCACACAGAGAAGTGGACGAATTAACTCACCATACTTGGTCATCCCAATCCCACTGTGGATAATGGAGTGTGTTGTTGGCCTTGTCAGGAACAACGTGAATGAAGAGCTCGGGTTGACCAACAAGCTTGCTCTTGTTAGTCAAGCTCTCAAATGTAATTTTGTCCAGAGCCTATAACATTGTCATAACATCGACAAGTCCAACACCAAAATAAATTACAAATTAGAATAACAACACAGCTTAAAAGCACACTAGTATAGATTACTTCCGTTACAAGCAAGCAAATACAACACAGAGTTCCATAAAAATAGCCATGTACACTAGTAATTTGTTAAAAGAACAAAATCAAAACCTAGAATGCCCAAACTCTCAATGAAAACACCAATCAATGTCAGCCCCAAACATTTTATGCAATTAGAAGCATGAAGAATACAATTTTTCAATTGCCTAGTTTGGTGTACTACATTGTAATATTTGGAGCGCAACATTCTTTAGGAAGTTGTTGATTGAGATCGCCTTGATCCATTCAAAAGAATAAAAGATCTTGTAAAGTGAAAATTAGAAAAAGTATGAAGGATGGCTTACTTGGTAAATCTGGTTTCAGATCAGTTGTTAGCTGAGCAACAATTAGTTCATCATCTTGAGCACAGTTCCTAAAATTGCCCTAGAGTTTCCAAGATTAGCGATGATGAGGCCTTCACCCTGCACAGGGGAAGGAGAAATAACAAAACAAATACCCCATCAGTATAACATTCAATCATTCGTTCAACAGGGAAATACGCTTGGATTCATGTGTTCGATAAAAAAGTCATTTATGAATAACAAAATCCAAACTTACCTGCATTATGATGGCTGTTGCAGTAGAACACTACAAGAACAATCCAAATTGTCACGAAGCTTGAGTTCCTTGTCCATCCACTTTGAAAACACTAACACAAGCTCTCCTCCACTCATTACTTGATACTGCTTCATTACTAATGTTCTCTCCATAATCATCATAAGCAAATGCAATTTGCTGGTCTAATACCACTGCAGGCAACCAATTTCTTACTAACTTGCTTACTTCATGGCCATTCGATCCATGACCATCAAATACACCACAAAGAATTCTCTCTTCATTTCCAAATCCCTTCATAGAAGAAAAGAAATGTTTGTTACGCATGTTGGTATTCGTCTTGGTATCAGTCCAATATATACATAATATCTACATAACAATCGGTTATTTGTATACACAAGTTGACAGACCTGAAAACAAGAGAAAATGTCATGACACAAAGATTTGTCCAGGGATTAATAAGAGCATGGCTAAGGGATACACACCTGGTAAAGAATGGCCTTATCTTGGTTTGTATGTTTGCTCCCTTGCTGAGAATAAACTGAAGCAAGTCTTGGAACTACATGATGATTAGAGGGCAGAGTCTTATCAATCGCTGTAGCATTACAATGTTGATAATCAATATCTTGAACTATCTTTGATCCACAGATTCCCATCACAATGTTGATAATCAGTCACTTGAACTATCTTTGATCCACAGATTCCCATATCAACTGATACAAGTATATGCTCTCAGTATCTCCTCAACCAAGTATTTAAAGATCAAATCCTACCAGGCAAGAAGCTTATGATTGAATAAACTTCTCAATCAAAACCTAGAATGCACCAACCATGCATGATGTTAGGATAATGATATTTTAGATGAGTGTGCATAAAATACACATGGTTTAATTGATGTTAGGTGCCTAGCAGCCACCACAAAAGCAACAATAAGCTTATCCACCATGCATACAAGGGAAAGTAATCACAAATAAAACCTGTAAAGCATTAGTTCCAGGAATTCAACTAATGACATCAGTAACCAAACTAACTCATAAATAACATAGGGTAGTGCTCGTTTGAGAAGGAAACTTAGATCTTCCTGCAGTTCCTTGCTCCATCAATGAAGTTGTTGATGGAGTCGTACTAACATTAGCAATTGTCCCCCAACTATGATACTGGTGTTGAAAGCATGATTGTTTTGGGGCATATTTTTTCTGGATTATCACCACCACATCATCATCTCCATGTCCCAAACCTAAACACCTGCAAGTCAAAAAATAATTCAGAAACATGATCGCCGTGCAGAATTCTATGCAGTTAAATGGATAACGGACCCATAACGGTACAAGAGCATGATAGGTTATAACGGGATATATCAGGATATAACAGGATATATCAGGATATAACGGTATCTAACGGAATAGTATTTTAAATATATTTTTAATACCCCCACAAAGTATTAATGTATTATAGAGTAAAAATATAAATCATGTTTATAACATTAAATTCAAAAACAAAAAACATTAATAAAAAAAATCTTCCCTTCGTATGAGTGTGAGATCGCAATAGAGATTGTGATCGAATCTTCCTCGTCTTCCCTTCTTTTTCTCTTGTTCTCTGTCGATTGGTGACAACAAGCTTTGGTTCTCCTTCTTTCCTACGAGCCTAAGGTTCTGGTTCAATCGAGAATGAAAGGGGTATTTGTTAAAAAAAAAAATTAATGTATTAGAACAAAACATTAAAACAGAGTTATTGAAAAAAAAAAACGTTATCTCAATAACGGTCATATAACGTCGTTGTATCGGAACTGTGATACCATAACGTGATAATGTCATAACGTAACGGCTCACCCCCGTTAAGCATTATATCGACATTATAACGTCATTTTAACTGCACAGGCAGAATTGTTGATTGATCACAGAAGTCAAAAGCAAATAAACATGAAAAAAAAGAAACAAATTTGTTCAATATTTACCTATGCATCAAATGAAAAAGAGAAGAAAAACTCCTAAATTTTACGTCCCTGGAGCTTGGAACTGGACACCTGGATAGGAAACTTCAAAACAAACACCAAAATTAGTTTACAAAAAAACACAGTTTTTCCATACATTCGCAATTTCACACAATCTTCTTAACATGTCAAACACAAACATTATTAGCAAAGATAAAAATCAAACTAAATAAATTTGGAAAATAAATAAATAAGCTAAAAAACTAATCAAAATAACCAACAAACCACATTTGATTTCCAGTAAAACCCATCAAACAATACTAGTTTAGAGTCTAGCAAACTCTTTATGACCCATCATTATAAACCCATACACTAATCATAAACCTAATAGCTAGTGAATAAAAGTTGAAAACTTTCAACTTGAACTTGTACAAATTTTTTTTACTATGTACACATCAGTAATCACTATTATATAACTTCTAGCTGAAAACATATAAATTTATAAAATTGGGTAAACACAACTAGTCAAAATGGAGAATAGGTTTGATTATACTTGAATTTGGAAGGGAAATGAGGTTTTTCAGGTTTTTGTAGTAACAATAAAGTAAAGACCTTTACTGCAGAATGAATGAGGAGGAAAAGAAGAAAAGTAGAACGATCATAGAGTTAGTTCATTCAAAGAATAAATGTATATGTTTTCCTCGAGGAAGACCTAGGTTTGAAGAGTGTAAAGGGGTTCCATTGGTATTCAAGATGGAAGCTGGTTTAAACATGTCGTCTAAGGTTAAACCATTTCCCTGAGATGATAAGCATCGTTTATGCAATCAGAGACCAATCTTCCAGTTATTATTGTGCCTTGGATGTTATTAATATTTATAACATTTGAATCATGAAAGGTTTAATCTAAAAATGTGAAGTGTTGGTCAATCCTTTGTATAACATTTGCAATGACAGAAATATAACAAAGATTAAATTTGTGAATAAAGGTTTAACGGGTTGAATTTTGAAGGCAACAGAAATATAAATAACATTTGTGAATTGATGGGGATAATCCATAGAATAGAAAGAATTAGTGAAGTGTACAAAACTACAGTGCTTGTACCAAATCTGTTTCGGAAGAATATTTGTCTGGTCCAGGTTCCCCTGAAACAAATTTGGCCAAGAAAAATTTGTGTGACTAACTTGGGTGGAAAGAGGGAGTTCAAATGGGTATGAGAATGCTTAAAGTCTGAGGTTGGGATCTGTTGAGAAGGATATGTGACCAAATGGATAACGAAAATGATTCTATAACAAATATTAATTTTTTGTTTGAATCTCAGTGAAGTTTCAGTAAATTCTTATTAATTTACAAACTGCTAACCTGTCATTTAAGAAAATACACGAATGATTTTGGAGATCATTTCAATTGGTGTGAGCTATACCATAACCTACAAGCAAGTGATACAGATCAAGACTATCAGGCTTACCTGCTTCAGTAGAGATATTGGGTTACCAGTAGCTAATAATAACTGGACTCAGTAGTCAGTACTCGCCTTCGTTTGCTTGTTCTCCTATCAGGTTTTAGGGTTTATAAATCCAATCTATCAGAAATCAAAATCAACACCTAAACATAATCAAATAATCATAATAGTAATCGTTCATCACAAAAAACACTTTAAATACATTTTGTGCATGAAAACAATTAGATCAGAAGGAACACCTCACAAAGCAATCTACAAATATTCAATATCAGAGAAGAAGAATCTCTTCGCTTCAAATCAATTACTCTTAGTATTTTATAAGCAATTTTGTTCAAGAAAAAGAATTCGTCAAATCAAGAAGAGGAGTATAATTTACCTTTCCAACCTTGATGGAAGCGATTACAGATTTGAGAGCTTCTTCATTTCTTTACTTCTCCAAGCAACCTTGTCGATGGAGATGCACAGTGAAAGTGATGAAGCAGGATGTCACGTCTGCAACAGATGAAAAGAGCCAATTATCGCGCGAAATTCAAATTAGAGAAGACAATGGCAATTTTGTAATTTTGTACTTAAAGTTTGTTAGGACCGCTGTTGTGCGCCACATGTTTTAATGTGAGTGGCTAGTTCCAAATTTCAGTTAGGACCCCCTTTATAAAAAGGGGACAACAGAGACTAATTAGGGATATTGTGTATTGTTGAGTTTTTTGGCTCGATGTAGATATTGAAAACCTGTAATTGCTGAAGAAACCTAATCTTTCATCTTCTTCTATTCAATTCTATTTTTTTTTCATTTCCCCCCTTTGCTTGTCAAGGGTTTGACAATTGGTATCAGAGCAGTTATGATCCAACACACTCTATTTCGATGGAGACAAGATCGAAGGAAATGGAAAAATTTGTGCGAGACACCAAAAAATATCAATCGGAGAACACAGAGAAGGTGGAAGTGATGCAATTGGAGATGAGACAAATCGCTCACCACAATGAGAACCAAATCAGAAGGCTGGATGACAAAATAGATCAACTAATTACCTTGATGAAAAGAGGGGCTACTGTAGAACAAGCTTCAGATCCAAGCAGCTCGAAGGGTTTTGGATATACTCTCAATCAACCCAGATCCCCCACCCACCCTCCCATGGAAGGAGGAGGTAACTTCTATAAGCTCCCTAAACTTGATTTTTCCTAGATTTGATGGTTCTAATCTGTGTGCATGGGTGAAAAAGAATGAACAATACTTTTAGTTGCATCATGTCTTAGAGGATAACAAGGTTGCTATTGTCTCCATTCATTTTCAAGATCGAGCTGATGTCTGGTTTTTAGATTACCACATAAGTAAACCTAGAGTTCAATTCCCTGAATTGGTGCAAGATCTATGTATCCGTTTTGAAAATCCTACAACAAATAACTATGTGGATACCTTCAACAAACTGAGCCAAGATCAATCAGTTGATAAGTACTATGAGAAATTTGAAGAACTCAAATCTCTCATGGTTTTTCATAACCCTTCACTCTCAGATTCTTATTTCACCTTGAACTTCATGAGTGGTCTCCGTCCAGACGTCAAAGCTATGGTCCAAATGTTTAACCCTACCACAGTCTCTTAAGCTTTTGCCCTAGCTCGAATGCAAGAAGGGCAGCTTGGAAACCTTCCCCAACACTCTTCTTCCCCACCATCTCAACCTCTCATCAAACAATATGGTTATTCCTCTTCTCATTATTGCCTCGCACCAACACTACCACTTCTTTTCACAGTCTTTCCAACTCAAATTCTTCCTTCTATATTCCGGCTAAAACTACAACTTCTTCCACTGCCTCATCTTCTTCTTTAGTCCCACCTTTGTCTTCTTTCCCTCATATCAAACGATTAACTCCTGCTCAGCTGAAACTTCGCAGAGAAAAGGGTATTTGTTTCCATTGTGATGACATTTACAAGCCTGGTCATCAATGTAAGAATCCTCAATTATTCCTCCTTGTTTCTGAAGATTCCACGCAAGAATACCCTCCTCTTGCCATCCATGAGACTGATATTCTGACACAAGAAGTGCCTTCTGACATGGAGGTTTCTATACATGCCCTCCATGGTAGCCTAGCTGCAAACACTATCTTACTTAAAGGATTTATTAAGAAGACTCCTGTTTCTATCCTTGTAGATTATGGCAGCACTCACTCCTTCATAGACCCTAGGGTGATCAAAATAACCAACTGGCCAATCACCCTTACACCTCAGATGCTTGTTAAAGTTGCTAATGGCCAACATTTGGTAAGCCATGCTATTTGTAGTTTTCTTCAGTGGTCTATTAATAACACCCCTTTTGAAGGCTTAGTTAGAGTCATGTCCTTAGGCAACTATGACATGGTCTTAAGTGGGGATTGACTACAAACTTTAGGTGACATACTTATGAATTTTAGAACACTCCAGCTTTCCTTCACTTATAAATGACAACATGTCACCTTACAGGGCCTATCCGAGTCTTTCTGCCTCTAAATTCTCCAAGTTCTTCAAGAATCATACATCTTGTTTTGTAAGCCAGTTCTTCTCCATTGCAGAATCTTCACCTGACCCTGCAATTGATCAAATACTACTCACCTATAGTGATGTTTTTCAAGAACCTACTTCCCTTCCCCCTTCAAGAAGTATTGATAATAAGATTCCCTTGAAGCCTAATGCTGCCCCTGTGTCCCAAGCTCCTTACAAAATCCCACACTTACATAAAGATATTGTGGAAAAACTGGTCCAGGATATGCTTAACACAAAGCTCATCCAACATTCTAACAGCCCCTTCACAGCATCTATCCTCTTAGTCAAGAAAAAAGACCTTTCCTGGAGATTTTGCGTTGATTATAGGAAACTCAACTCCTTAACAATTAAGGATAAATTTCCTATTCCTCTTATTGATGAACTCTTGGATGAACTCCATGGGGCCACCATATTTTCTAAGTTGGACTTAAGATCAGGGTACCATCAGGTCTTAGTGAATCTACTTGATGTTTATAAAACAGCCTTCAAAACACACCATGGTCATTTTGAGTTTAAAGTAATGCCCTTTGGGCTTACTAATGCATCGGCCACATTCCAATCTCTCATGAACCAAGTCTTTGCTCCCTTCCTTAGGAAATTCATACTAGTGTTTTTTGATGACATTCTCATAGACAACACATCTCTCCATGATCATCTCCAGCACTTGGACCTTACCTTGGCTTTATTAAGAAAACACTCCTTGTATGCCAAGATGTCTAAATGTTCCTTTGGCCAGTCACCCATTCAATATTTGGGACATATTATTTCTTCAACAAGGGTTGCAGCTGACCCTTCAAAAGTGGAAGCCATGGTTCATTGGCCAACACCTACTTGTTTGAAATCTCTACGTGGATTCCTTGGTCTTACAGGATATTATAGGAAATTTGTGCGACACTATGGTACAATAGCTAAACCTCTTACTGACCTCCTAAAAAAGAATGCATTTCATTGGTCTGACACTGCCCAAAATGCCTTTGACTTAAACAGTCTATGACATCCACACCTGTTTTACAACTCCCCAACTTTTCTGAACCATTTAATATTGAGACTGATGCATTTTCTTCTTAAGTAGGGGCAGTTTTATCTCAACAAGGTCACCCCATAGCCTACTTTAGCAAAGCCTTAGGACCAAAAAATCAGACCCTCTCCACATATGAGAAATAGCTTTTGGCCATATTACTAGCTGTGAATAAGTGGAGGCCTTAATGGGAGCAAAGTTCTTCATTTTGACAGATCATCAAAGCATAAAGTTCTTCCTAGAACAAAAACTAACAACCATTGTTCAACAAAAATGGTTGTCTAAGCTCTTAAGGTATGATTATGTGATCTCTTACAAGAAGGGAGCTGAAAACCAAACAGCTGACGGACTGTCCAGAGTTTTCAACACTGCTTCCAGCTGTCTGGCCATCACTCAAGTCACACCTCAATGGTTATAAGAGGTGGTCTCCAGTTACACACAAGATCCATTGGCTTCATCCCTAATTCCTAAGCTACTGCTAGACCCAGCTGCTGCTCCACCCTATTCACTTCATCAAGGTGTGTCCTCAAATATAATCAAGCTATCTACATTGTAGACACATGATCCCTACGCCAACAACTCATTCTATCCCTTCATTCATCAGTTATTGGGGGTCATTCAGGGGCCATAGCAACATACCAAAGACTCAAACGTTACTTCTTCTGGCAGGGTATGAAAACTCAGGTGCTCAGAATAATCACTGCCTGTGACATTTGTCAGCGTAATAAAGGGGATCAAACAGGGTATGGAGGCCTTCTCCAACCTCTACCTGTTCCTGACCATGCATGGCAACACATTAGCATGGATTTTATTGAGGGGTTTCCCAAGTCACAAGGAAAGTCAGTGATCCTAGTCATTGTGGACAGACTTACAAAATTTGCTCATTTCATTGGTCTCTCCCATCCATACACAACCCAAATAGTTGCTAAACATTTCCTTCAAACAATCTTCAAATTACATGGTCTTCCCTCAACAATCATCTTAGACAGGGACAAAGTGTTTGTAAGCAAGTTCTGGCAGCATCTATTTCAAGCTTTGGGCATGACCTTAACACTTAGTTCAGTGTACCATCCACAAACTGATGCATTCTTGAACGCTATTTCAAGTTCTGGAGACTTATCTGAGGTGTATGACCAGCCACACCCCTACCAAATGGTTCCATTGGTTGTACCTTGCTGAACACTGGCACAACACTACCTTTCACTCAAGTTTGCAAACCAGTCCATTCATGGCTCTGTATGGATACACCCCCCACTCTTGGCCTGCCCCCTGTGGACTCTTTAACCATTCCAGATGTTCAACAATACTTACAGGAGAGAAATGAAATGCTTAACATACTTAAGGAACGCCTACATACAGTTCAAGAATGCATGAAGTTCTATGCAGACAAGCACAGAAAAGAGCGTTCATTCTCCGTGGATGATTGGGTATACCTCAAACTTCAACCGTACAGGCAGACCACTATCCAACCCCGTCGCAATCTTAAGTTGTCGTCTCGCTATTTCGAACCTTACCAAATTCTGGAACGCATAGGCTCAGTAGCCTATCGATTAGACCTCCTTGTTTCAGCTCAAATACATCCAGTGTTTCATGTCTCTCAGCTGAAGAAACAAGTGGGCACCACAATCTCTCCTTCCCTTCAGCTCCCTCGAGTGGATGACCAGGGCTCATTCGTGGTAGTTCCAGAAGCCATCCTTGCCAGACGCCTCATCCCTTGCCACAACAGAGCAGTCACGCAAGTATTGGTATAATGGTCCAACTCTCCTTCCTCCGCAGCTACTTGGGAAGATTGGTATGCCCTCTCTGCTCGTTTTCCATCATTCCGTCCTTGAGGACAATGACAATTTCGAGCGGAGGGTATTGTCATGTCTGCAACAGATGAAAAGAGCCAATTAACGCACGAAATTCAAATTAGAGAAGACAATGGCAATTTTGTACTTAAAGTTTGTTAGGACCATTGTTGTGCGCCACGTGTTTTAATGTGAGTGGCTAGTTCCAAATTTCAGTTAGGACCCCCTTTATAAAAAGGGGACAACAGAGACTAATTGGTGATATTGTGTATTGTTGAGTTTTTTGGCTCGATTTGGAGATTGAAAACCTGTAATTGCTGAAGAAACCTAATATTTCATCTTCTCCTATTCAATTCTATCTTCTTCTTTTTTTTTTTTCATTTTTCCCCTTTGCTTGTCAAGGGTTTGACACAGGAGAGGAGGAGATGGAATAGCAACGAGAAATCACGAAACAGCAAGAGAAATTCTTCACGCCCAGCTCATGCACAGAAAGACCGATCTCTTCTAACAAGCTTACCTACTGTCATCAGGGTCAAATCCACTGCGAGGATTGCACAGAAAGAACGCTAGCGGCTCCGCCATGGATGTCGACAAACCCTAAAGGCTCAAACGAACGAAAGCCTCTATTGAATCCCAAAAATGAAAGAAGAAACCCTAGACGAGTGGAGGCTTTATGTCTCTCTGTGTGGGAGCAAGAAAGAAATGTTTTCTTTCCCTCGTGGCTTCTAAGAAAAAAAAACAATTATCCTCTTCCCTGAGTAGAAGATGGAGAGAATATTCAAAATTAAATAGGTTGGTGTCGAGACTTGCACACTTGACCCTCAAGTAATTCACTTAGCAATCTATAACATTTTTAACTAATTAATAATAGCATTCTACCAGTAATGCTATCTAAAAATTGTTGTAACAGTATTTATAATTAACAAACATAATAAATATTATGAGCTTTTTAATGTAAAATTTTGTCATAACATTTGTGTGAAAATGCAATCAAATTAATGTTATTAAAGACTGTTTTTGTTATAGTGCTTTATAGTGTATATTAGAGTATGCCCCTTGTCGTTGTCACTCCACATAATTTTATTTTTGCTAAATATTTTGTACTGAACACCTCCGTTACTATCCCAATTTTCACTCTCAATCAGTATTGAAGTATAAGCCTATTCTAAGGTAAAATATATATTATAAATTTTAGGGTTGGACTCAGTCAAATTTGAATTAGTTGGGGAAAAATTTTAAACGTCGAGAATGAGTTGTCCCCCAATCTTTGAATTCGCCAAAACTTGAAGTTTAGAGATTTTGTTTAAATGTGCATTAAGATGCCCGACTCATTTTTCTGACATGATCGGCCCGTCTCATTGCTTTGAAAAATATTAAAGACGTAAAATACATTATACATTTTTAATTATAAAATATATATTTTAAAATTTTATTTGTATTGATCATTGATTTTGTTGAAAAGATCTTCAAAAATGCATTTGAACGATACTAAGTTTACCAAAATTCGACAACGATGTAGATAGTTATGATAATTTTCATAAAAAGAAAACACAATATTTTCTCTCTCCGCCACATGTACATTCCACCAACTTTTTTCAAGAGTTTGTCATTATTTTTGCCCTTCTCCATGCTTTATATTTACAAATATGTCATCATAAGAAATGAATCTCAACCCTCAAATTCAATATATTTCCCAACTTTCAATCCTAACTATCTTTTATTTCTAATCCTTTCGATTTGACTTTGTCCTAATCATCAATGAAGGGTAAAACACCATTCGGAATTGTAATATAGACTAGAGTATGCCTCGTGCCGTTCACACTCCACATAATTTTACTTTTGTTAAATATTTTTGTATTGAACACCTCCGTCACTATCCCCATTTTTGCTCTCAATTAGTATTAAAGTATAAGCCTATTCTAAGGTTAAAAATATATTATAAATTTTAGGGTTAGACTCGGTCAAATTTGAATCAGTTGGGGAAAAAATTTAAACGCCGAGAATGAGTTCTCCCCCAATCTTTGAATTCACCAAAACTTTAAGTTTAGAGTTTTTGTTTAAATATGCATTAAGATGCCCGACTCGTACTTTCTGATATGATCGGCCTGTCTCATTGCTTTGACAAATATTAAAGACGTGCATTACTATATACGTTTTTTTAATTATAAAATATATATATTTAAAATTTTAGCGCTTGTATTGATCATTGAATTTGTTGGAAATATCTTCAAAAATGCATTTGAACGATACTAAGTTTACCAAAATCCGACAACGATGTAGATAGTTATGATAATTTTCATTTTGTTAAAAGGAAATCTCAATATTTTCTCTTAGCCACATGTACATTCCACAAACTTTTTTCAAAAGTTTGTCATTATTTTTTACCTTCTACATGTTTTATTTTTACAAATATGCCATTATAAGAAATGAATCCCACAAATTCAACATGTTTACCAACTTTCAATCCTAACAATCTTTTATCTCTTATCATTTCGATTTGACTTTGTCACGGCCAACAATGAATAGTAAAATACCATTATGAATTGTAATATAGACTAGCATATTACCCGTGCCATTGACACTCCATATATGTTTATTTATTTTTACTGTTAATTATCATACAATGGACACCCATATTATAATTTCCATCATTGCCCTCAATCAGTTCTATAAAAATATAATATTTTAGAATACTATTTTTTTTAGAGTCCAACTCGGTTAAAATTAGAATCGATTGAATGTTCAGATTTTTTGTTTGAACATTCAATAAAATGTTTGTCCGTTTCTTTGAAAAATATTATACTTAGGCATGAAAATCTTAAAAATACTTGCATTTTTAAAATAAATATATATTTTGAAATTTTAAGTATTTGTATTGATCATTGGTTTTGTTGGAAAGATCTTCAAAATTGCATTTCAATGATACAAAGTTTATCAAAATCCGACAACTACGTAAATAGTTATGATAGTTTCCATTTCGAAAAAAAAAAGGAAAACATAATACTTTCTCTCTCCACCACATGTACATTTCAATACCTTTTTTAACATTTTTTAATTTTTTGCCCTTCTACATGTTTTATATTTACAAACATGCCATTATATAATTGAATGAATCTCAACCCTCAATATCTTCCCAACTTTCAATCCTAGCCCTCTTTTATCTCCAATTCCCAATTGATGTTTGTCACAGTCAACAATAAATAGTAAAAGCCAAAGGTGTGATGGCTCAGTGGTTGAGCAGTGACGGTTGGTATCACTAGGTCACAGGGTTGAATCCAGCCGGCGGCATCTGGGGATGGGAGGGGTTAAGGGATAAAAAAAAAATGAATAGTAAAACACCTATGTGAATTGTAAGATAGATTGCTAGATTACCATATGCTGAAAAGTCACTTATTGTCCATATCAATATTGCTTTTAGGTTCAAATTTTCTTTTGCATATGCATCATATTCTCTCAACTCCATTATCCCACAATTCTTTCAAATCATCTATAAGTGGTTGTAAATAAATGTTTATGTCATTACCCGGTTGCTTAGGCCCTGGAATCAATAATGTTAGATCATATTTTACTCATGCATAACTATTTTGGCAAATTGTATGTAACCAACTTCACATGCCAACAATTGGGTGTAGAGCTACAAGCACCAAATGGATTAAATCCATCAACAGAAAGTGCAAGCTTCAAGTTTCTTAACTCCATTGAAAAAGAATGATATTTTGAATCAATCATATCCCATGCCAAGCAATCTATTGGGTGGTGAATAGTGTCATCACTAATTTTATTATCAGAACGCCACCTTAATTGCTCTGCCAACTCTGATGACTCCATCATCCTTCGAAACCTTGGCATTATTAGAAAATATGTGAGTACTTTGGCTGGAATACCTCGATGAACTTTTTTGTTTGTTTGCACATCCATTTTCCAATTAGAAGAATTACATTTTGGACAAATCTTACTTTCTTTTAGACCATTCCTAAATAGACAACAGTTACTAATGCAAGCATGTACTTTTTGTCGATCAAGTTGAAATGGCTTCATGAACTTCTCTACCAAATATGTGGATTCCGGAAGTGTATTTATCGGAGGCAATTGTTGTTGATAACTTGGTGAACTCTGTACAACCGGGGTATAAAGGGGTTTGGCATCTTGTACTTGATTAAAGAATTCATCCTCTCGTGGATGTCCAACATTTTCCCCAAATAGCTTGATCATGCATATCTTTATTCTCCACATCATCTACACCATGCATAATTACATCTATTTCATAGTTCATGTCATCACCGTCTATACAAAAGTGTGGCTCTATCATTTCTACACCAGGATTCTTCTTAAATAACTTCTCCCCATGCCAAATCCAAGTTGTGTATGACAAATCTATTCTATATTGCACCAAGTGATCTTAAACTATTTCACCTCCATAAGATTTCAAATTTTTACACATCCTACATGGACATCTAATCCTTTCTTGGTTTCTCACATTTGACTTGGTAGATTTGATGAATCTTGTAACTCATTCAAGATACTTTTTGTATTTCTATAAATGAGAAATCAATGGTTAGTTTTGAGTGTTTTAATACGCATATATCACTAATATGCTTTGAGAAGCATATAAAGAATCTTTTAAGTGTAACCTGTGATTTATCAATTTGTTAACTCCAAACCAACTTTAGACCTCCTAACCAACTCCAAACCTGACAACACAAATTCATGATTCATAGGCTAAAACCAAAAAATTCAAGGTAGTTGCATAAAGAACATAAATTAATAAGAAAATTGATGGAATTGGGAGTAGAAAAGAAGAATGAAATAAAAAAAAACATTAATGCAACACATCAAAATAAATCACTGATTCATCAAGTCAACATCAATTCTCTCTAGAAATCGTTCATGTTTCACAATTGTTGGAACGTGAGTTAGTGATGGTGAGTGGCTTTATGCAGATACTGATGGAATTCTTGTTTCCCGGTTGGAGTTATCAGTATTGTTATCATATGCATGTCATGACCTTATTGCTATGAAGAGGAGAAATATGAAATGGGGAATGATTTGATTATCGTGGATGAAGCGACAACACTCCTATTGCTATTGTAAAGTCAACGTAGTGTGGTTCATGAGGTAAAATAAGCAGATAAGGGTGAGGGGGATGATGAGGGTGAGCAAGGTCGGGGGATGCAGACGGTGAGGGGATGAAGAGGGTGAGCAGGGCCAGGGATGCAGAGGGTTAGGGGAATGCAAGGGCACAAGGGAGATGCAGAGGCTTAGGGTGTTGTGGAGGGTAAAGAATAACCATTTATTTCTGTCAAACCTGGTCCCAATGAAGATCTAGAACTTGGCAAAGTTTGTTATCTTAGTGGTCCCAAATATGCATCCATATTAGAGGATTGTGATGACCATGTTTCTCAGTCCATTTAGGCTGGTGAAAAGTATTTATGATATTTTCAAGTTTTTTTCAACATGCAGTACTTATTGTTTTTACATTATTTGGACACTGACTAGTTTTTCTTATTGTGTAGGAACGAGACGAGTTGAGATGTCAGCATCAGTACAATAGTTTTATAGTTTGGAGGTTGAGTGACGAGCCAAAAGAAGTATTTTCAATTGTTTATAAGAGTGGTCTCTGACCGTTGATAGAACATTGTAAGGATCATATCGATAGGGTCACAATTTATGTTTTCATTGAGCACTGACAACCTGAGACCAACATTTTTCACCTCCCTTTTGGAGAAATGACCATTGCCATCAATGATGTCTACTGTATTACTCATTTGTCGATTGTTGGTAAGTTGGTTATGGTGAAGAAAACTCAAATGAAGGCAGAGGAGTATGGTCAACTTTTGGTGAATGGTTTGGGGATTCAAAAGTGTGAAGCACAAGAGCATGTCCAGAAGTATCAGAGTTTCGTGAAGATGAAATTTATTAAGGAGCATTGTTGTGGGAAACTGGACACAAGTGATTCTCTTCAAAAGAAATAACAAATTGCACGAGGTTACTTGTTAATTCTTCTGGGCATGACTATCTTTGCTAATAAGACTGGAACCAAGGTGCACTAAATATTTGAAGTTGTTGATGTTGGGAAGTTTGCATGGGGAGTTGGTACTTTGACATTCTTGTATCGTCAATTTGGTTGTGCCAGCAGAGCGGATACCAAACAAATATCTGAATATCTGCAGCTTTTGGAGGTACAATTTTCGGGTTAATTGTTCAATTAATTATCTTTTTAGTGTTTTAGATATTGATATGTTTAATTTTTTTGTAGTGTTGGATATACAATCACTTTAGGCTTTGGGGTATGGCCCGAGCCTCATGGAAGGATCGTCTCCCCACCATGGCTAAGTGAGATTGCCCCAAACTTAGTGGGGTCGTGAGTGAAATTTTTTTGATTCTTAGGGAGAATCTTGATGACATGTCTTCTGAAGAGGTAAAAGTTAGTCATTTAAGGTCATGTTTCATCTTAGGTAATTTAATAAGTTCATGTTTGTATTGTCAGGTTATTTGGGACCCTTATGCGAAATCCAAGCAAAAAACTCCACTTCACAGCATTACATGATTCTAAGGCTGTTTGTTATGCCCTGATGTTGAAGAACCCCCAGAACAAGTGATGAGATATATGGGAAGGGTATAAGTCATTACAAATCCCCCCATTCAAGCCAAACTGAAGAATAAAGGTTGATATAGTCACAACTATTCGGTGAAGCACGAGATACTGTCTTCATTTGCTGCAACTTGTTAGAATCATCTCATGTCAATTGAAAACCAATGAATGCCAGTGAAGCTTCCATGAGATTGCAGCAAAGACTACTTGGAGTGGTTTCATGATATTAGTTATCTGTTCATCCAACTAGCAAAGACTAGGAGGACACATCCCTTGGGTAATTGACTTATAGTTTAACAAATTTATTCACATTTGAAATGCATAATTGATTTGTTTTTTTTACTAAGATCAATGTTTCCTTGCATAACAAGTTGATTGGTGAGGCTTGTCAATTGATAGATGCCTCTATTGAAGAATGAGGGAATGTGAATAGGGTTGTGTTGCTCATGAGGCAAAAGAAAGTAGGTAACCTACTAAGACAAGTGTCTACACATTTCTCCTCCTTATGAGATAATGAGGAAGAACAACAAACTAGTCGAACCGGTGGTGCTCCGAGTGGTGGTGCTGCAGGTGGTGGTAGGGGAAGGGGTGGTGCTGCTGCTGCTAGTGGTGATGCTCGTGGTGGTAGAGGAATGTCTGATGGTGGTGGTGGTAAAGGAATGTCTGATGGTGGTGGTAGAGGAAGGGATGATGGTGGTGGTAGTAGAGGAAGGGGTGAAGGTGGTGGTAAAAGAAGGGGTGATGGTGTTGCTAGTGGTAAAGGAAGGGGAAGGGTGGTGGTGGTGCTAATGACAGTGAAGAAGTCTTTGCTGGTAGTAGTGTTGAGGGTTGAACGGAGAAAAGGCATGAAAAGAATATCACTAAAACTGAACCTCGAAAAAAGATTAAGAGAACTTGATGTATAATTTTGAGAAACAATTTTGTTTGTTGTATTGTTTGTAGTTAGTTAGTGAAAACGTAATGATTATACGTTTATGCAATCAATTGTGATTCTCATCAGTATTTATGTATATCTTAGTAATGGATATAACCTGAAAATTCAATCAAACAACCTGAAAATTTTGACATACTTATATGTAAAATCTAAAATTTCTGTCTGCAAACGCAAGAGCCGCTGTGAGCAGTGGCGGACCCAAGATTTAAGTCAAGGGAGGAGCAAAATGACAAATAATTATTAGTTGATAATAGTAGTTATCAATGGTGGAGCCAAATTTTTTTTCCTACCCAAGCTAGTTAGTAATTAAAAAATACCACTATAAAAAATACATTGCATTTACCAAATTGAATCCAGTGTAGTCCAATTTTAAGCCAAAATAAGATCGCAATATCGATAAATTAGCAAGGGGCAAAATGAGTGTAATGACTAGAATACATAACAAAAATCACAAAATAATTAGGCTATGTATCTAGTTGAAGCTAAAAAATTGAAATTTGCGAACATAATAAGATCCTAATACAATTTCATTGAAAAAGTGGTTTATATGAGGCTCAAATTTTGTACGAGTTGGCTGATTGTATATATTTTCATTGAATTCTATAGTTATTATTTTAGGTAATAATTTCAAATTTTTTTTTGGAGATTTTATACCACTTGTGAATAAACAATTAATTTATTTAATGTTTGCAATTATATATAAAATTGGGTTGAAAACAAAAACAAGTAGGGGCATGTATCATACACTCCAAGAGGACCGAAAATAAACTTTTATTAAACTAAACAATTCTTTTAATGTTTGCAATTACTAACAAAATTAGGCGAGTAACAATGATGAAGATTGCATGAAATGTATAATTAATACCCATAAAAAAAAATCTTGTGCTCGATTATGAGTATAGAACTCGGGTCGTTTACTAAAAATGATAAACTTCCAACCGCTACATCAACAGAAACATGCAAAAATAGTGGATAAACAAATTTAATATTGTTTTATACATTATGTAATTGATTTTTTTAAGGCTAAGTATATACTAAAAATATTTTGAAATTTGAAGGGGGAGGGGGGTAGTTGCCCCCTCGCTCCTTAGTAGATCTGCCCTTGGCTGCAAGTCTGATACATATAATTGCATTAGCCGTTGCTACTAGAGTAAACCCAATCACATAATAAAATGCATTTGGTGCCTGCAAACCAAATGACAGCAAAACAACGGCACTTGCAAACAAAATATTTACAATCGCCGCAGCTACTGCGATCATGAGATTAATAGTCGCATGAACCGTTGTGATTGGACATAAATCAGACTGTGTCCAAATTTGTGATTTTTTGAATTTGAATATTTTTTTTAATTCCTATAGGTTTTATACACTATTGGCATATTTGATTTACTGCAAAATCCCAATTTGAAACACATCGACTTGAGAATTTCAAAAGCGGGATTTTGTAATAAATCAATTGCGATTATGTCTATCCTACTCGCAACTTCCACTGCGATTGCACATAAATTAGACTCTGTCCAAATTTGTAATTTTTTTATTTCAATCTTTTTTTAGTGTTTTTTTTATTCCTATTGGTTTGATACACTATTGACATATTTGATTTATTGCAAAATACAAATTTGGAACACCCCAACTTGAGAATGTCAAAAGTAGGGATTTGCAATAAATCAAATATGCCAATAATGTATCAAATCCATAGAAATTGAAATTTGAAATTAAAAAATCACAAATTTGGAATAAGTCTATCCTACTCGCAACTTCCGCAGCGATTGGACAAAAATTAGACCCTTTCAAAATTTTTGATTTTTTGAATATGAATTTTTTTTTTTTTTTTTTTTACAATTTCTATGAGTTTGATACAATATTGACATATTCAATTTATTGCAAAAACCCAATTTGAAACACCACAACTTGAGAAAGTCAAAAACAAAATTTTGCAATAAGTCAAATATGTCAATAGTGTATCAAACCCATGGGAATTGAAAAAATTAAAAAAGATTGAAATTTATATTAAATTTTTTTTGGACAGAAATCTAATTTTTGTTCAAATGCAACGAAAGCTACGATTATGAATCTTTACATTGTTGTAGCCGCTGCGATTGTAAACTTTATGGTCACACGATCCGCTGTGTTTGCAGGCGATTAGTTTTCAGACAATCGCTATTTAGTCTGCGATTGGTTTTACTGTATTCGTAGCGGTCACTGCAAGTGTGGTTGTCTAATTTCCTATGGGTTTGATACAATATTGACATATTTGATTTATTGCACAACCCTTTTTTAACCTTCTCAAGTTGGGGTGGTCTAAATTGGGATTTTGCAAGAAATCAAATATGTCAATACTGTAACAAATCAGTAGGAACTGAAAAAATTAAAAAAAGATTCAAATTCAAAAAATCTCAAATTTGGACAAGTCTGATTTCTAGTCAAATGTAGCGAAAGCTGTGATTATGAATCTTTATATCGTTGTAGCCGCTGCGATTGTAAAATTTTCGGTTGCACGGTCCGCTGCGTTTGCGATCGATTAGTTTTTAGGCTGCAATTGCTATTTAGTCAGCAATTGGTTTTACTGTACCCGTAGCGGTCACTGCAAGTGTGGTTGTCAAACTCACAGTGGCTCGTGCCTTTGCAGTCTGAAATTTTTTTGACAGCAGTCTTATTTTTCTGTTGTCAATTTTTTTTCAACTTTTGTCTTTCAATTTTGCAGTCTGAATATTTTGCCCATGTTTAAGTTAATATAAGTTTACATTTAGCAATTACCATGATATAAAACATCCATACAACTAGTCATCCATGTAATGCAAAACCAATACAAATCTTCATGTAATGTAATATATAATTTGTTGATATTTATCGATCAAAAAGATAAAAGTCAAGATTACAAAAAAAAATTGAATTCTTTTACAATTTGATCATCGTATATATGCATGCCATTAACAAAATGTGCAAAAGGTTACAAATTGTGCTTCAATCGTCTAGTAGAACGACCACTTCTTCTTTGCTTTTGATGCATTGTTCTTCTTAACCATCACTTCACCTATCTTTCGTTGGCCATCGAACAAACTCTTCCATGATACTGCTTCTGGAAACATGCGACAAGGCCAAGTCCGTATTGTCTGAAGCAGTTGTGGTCTCGGTGTCATATAATGCACGACAAAGTCTTAACTCTGGGGAAGGTGTGCCATGAAATATATTCGTATGTCATTAAAGTTTGAAGGCGGCGGAATGTGTGATGATACACCAAACCATTTTTTAATCAGCGTCATACGCGTCACGATAATCTCGTCAGTAGAGTAAAACGGGCCTGACTGCCTACCCAGTCTGACAAAGCCCAGACAACACTAAGCCAATATTGGCAAATCCAGAAGGTTGGATCCAAATTGCAGCGCCTAACAAAGCCCACATGGTCAAGCCCAATACCCGTAAGGCCAGATCAATCAAGTATCTGCGGGATTGACCTAAGACAAGCAAGCCAACAGTACATTGGTTCCGACTAGGGAGCAAATACAGGAGTATAAGTCGTGCATGAAAACTTCCTTGCGTGGACAACACTTCAAAAGGAAAATATCTCTCACAGATCTAGAAGTATAAGTCATGTAGGGAAATTCTCCTACATTGATGACTCCCAATTAGGAAAGGATCTCCAGCAATATCTCTTTCCCTAAACTACGCCACCAAAAGCTTTGCTGAATAAGGACTCTCGCATTATAAATAGGACACAAGGTTGATGAACAAATGTACGCTTTATAACTCAATTTACAGCTTTAAGCCTTGTCAGACTTTAGCATCGGAGTGCCATCGGCCACCACAGCAGTGGTCCTTGGCTCATGTGTGCTCCCTGTCCAGGTCAAGGTCAAGGTCAAGGAGAGCAGGATTCAACTGTATCAGTTTGGAACCATCTGTGGGGAGCGACAAAATTCCTTTAAAAATAGTGATATCATCCTTTCTCACGGTCTAGAGAGATTTTGACCACGAGATCTCGCAATAATGAAGACATCCCAAAGCCCTTGAATGCTCGAACTGGAGGAATGCCGCCAGTATCGGCGACACCGACACCATGGGGGAACAACCATAGACCCCGATTTCGGTAGTAGCCACGACGGACCCCAGGGTAGATCTACTGTCAACCCAAACACAACAAATTGCACGAGCGGTGGAGATGCTTACTCAGCAGAACCCTCCATCCATAGAAGGGGACCGGGAGTAGGGAAGAGCCTTGTCCCAGAAGACACTAGATAACACGTTCAAGAGTTTCGCGCTGCCTCTGCGGGCTCTCAGTGGACCACAGGCGGAGAAGCGGCCAACAAAGACTCAACGTCTTGGGCCGACAGACATGCCTTGCAGAACCCCATCCGGCTAGGGGCCACCAATTCTGATGCGTTTTTCAACCTCACTCTCCCCATCTTCTTGGATCAGATCACGAACGAGCATCTGTAGAAGAAATTCACTCATCCAAAGCTAGAGTTTTACGACGGGATAACAGATCCATCTGATCACTTATGCCACTTCCAGCACATAATGCCGCTCAAAAAAGGTTTCGAAGCAATAATGCGCTCGTCAGTCCCTACTGGTCTGAAGAAGTCAGCTCTGACCTGGTTCCACAACCTACCTCCGAAGTCATTGACACATTTCAGACACTAGCAACAACGTTTCTCACACACTTTATCGGTGAGCGAGACATTGAAGGCATATGTCACACGATTCAATGATGGGTTGACCCTCATTGACGGCTGCATTAGCGACACTGCGGTCACAGCCTTCTTCTCAGGTCTGAGGAGAGGTAAGTTCTATTTATTCATTCTAAAGACTCCAACTAATATGGCTGAAGAGTGCTTAGAAATACATCACTTTCGATGAGATGTTGGCCGCCAAGAAGGAGGCGGAGTCTGAAAAAAAAAACCTATGATTCCAGAAACAAGAAGAAGGGGAAGAAACAGGACGGCGACGAAAAAAAGAGGAAGCGCAATGACAACAAGCCAGACTCTGACCGCGTAAGGCAAGATAAGGCCTCCAACTTTGTCGGGTCTAAATTCGTCACTCCCCTCAACATCAGTCTGTCTAACATCCTCAACTCCATCAAGAATTGGGGAGAGCTGAAATAGCCCGCCAAATAGTGAGGAGACCCCTCCAGGCGCGATAACAAAAAATATTAATCATTTCATAAGGAGGGCGACCACGACATTGAAGGCTAGAAACATCTCATGAGCGAGATAGAATACCCGATTCGGAAAGGGAAGCTCAAGGAGTTCCTAAGCCCGAACAAAAGGCATGACCGGGCAAAAGAAAGGGAAGATTCCATTAAAGAGATAGAGAAAGAAGTTCTTGGCATCATATATGTGCTTCATGGAGTCCGCACTGAAAGCGAGCATTCCAACAGGTCCCGCAAGAGGATGCTTCTCGAAATGCCGACACAACCCACCTACGAAGACAGACAAGTACATTATGCACGTATTCAACGCCCAATACCACATCTGACGTTCACAGACCAGGACCTCCAAGGCGTTCATTCTCTTCACAATGACGCATTGGTCATCTCGATCCTCGTTTCAAAGTGGGAAGTGAAAAGAGTCTTGGTGGACACGGGAAGCTCTCTAAATGTCATGGTTCTCAACACATTCCACGATATCCAACTCAAGAAGGATGACTTAACACCCGTCACCCATCCCATGGTCAGGTTCAGTGGGGAAAATGCTTCTCCATTGGGAATATCAGCCTAATGATAGTGGTGCGAGAGCCACAATTATGGAATTACCTTGTCTAGGAGTTCATGGCGGTCGATGCTTTGTTCGATTACAACATCATCCTAGGAAGGCCTTGGCTCCATCATATGGAGGCAATTATTTTTACTCTACCCCAATGCATCAAGTACACAGCTAACCAGGCCCAAGGGACAATTCGCGAAGATCAACTTTCAGCGAGAGACCGCTACTGTGCAGTGCTGAAGCAACTAGATTGCTAGCATTTATAGCTCAGGCTCGTGGGAAAGACATATTAGACACCAGGTCCAAATAAGGGGGAAGAATCACCCTGCACGGACAAAGACAAAACTCTGATGATTGAGGCTCAACTAGACGAAGAGACAAAAGTCAGCACTTGAGACACGATCCAATCCAATACAAAGCTAAGTAACAACACTTCAGCAAACAGACGCCTACTTCAAAAGCTGGCAACCAGTGAGGAACGACCCCCCCCCCCCCTCCCCCGTGCGAAGTCCATTTTTTGTAACTTCGCTAGAATTGGAGAAACGTGATACTTCGCCAAGAGAGCTACATAGTTTGAGCTAGGACCATGGGCGTTTCTTTCAGGGCCATATTAGTTTAGTCCTCACCTAGAGTCAAACTATCTTATTAATTTTTTTTTTTCAGTTTAGAAGAATTTATCAGGAATAAACTTATTTTATTAATTACTAAGAAAATTATTACAAAGCTTGCCCAATTGACTTGTACAATAGTTTATACAAAATATAAAAAAAAATTACAAGGTCTCATGGAACCAATTGGATGCTCACCCAAACAAGGTGGCATCACATAATAGCGGGTCTTGTCAAGACTCATCGCTTCACATGTCCGGACATTCGAAGACTCCAACAATGAAGATCTTCCCTTACCCTTTGCAAAATTCAAATCATATTTCCTTTACCCTTTTTCGATCATTTCGAGTTCCAAATAAAAGGAAAAATCTTCAGTTAACTGTTGAAGAGCAGAGGATAAGTGACCGATTCTTGAAGCTTCATCGGTTTCTTGTGGAGGTATTCCTTTCGAATGACATTCTGGAGTGTAGTGGTTTGAAAACTATGAATGAAGCGGAGCGAGTCTTGTTTATTGAGTCTCGTGCTGAGGGCATTGTTGCTCGTGTTGGCGTTAGTGATTCTAGTATTGATTGGGAAGTGAGTTCGGAACGTCGTGTTATGAATCTCGATGCTTCTGTTAATGTCACAGTTCCGGCTTCCAGAAAAAAAACTTGTGAGGTCCACTAGTCCATTGAGGCGACTGTCGATAGATCCTAGTCGAGTTCTTAGAAAGAAATGACTTTCTACTCGTGGTTCTACTCGGAATGCGTCTAGTCTGAATCACGTTCAGGATGTTACGGAGGCTACCTCTCACCCAAGTCCTTCTTGCGAAGATGTTGTAAAAGGAGATCACGAATCTCTCGAAGAAGCTGAGGAACTGAGGCTGGTGTTAGAAAGGAGCGAGAAAGAGACTACTCATCCGTTGGACGATAATGAAAAAAGGCTTCTTTTTGCCTATGGTGTTTCGGATGTTGCTAAGTAGTTTAATGATGATCTTTAGGCTATCAACGATAAAATGCTTCAGTTACTAGTGGAGCAGTCTAAAGATGTTGGTAGTGGTAAGAGTTTTGAGGTTCACTCTCCTTTTTATTCTTCTATTGACGTCAGCGAAGCGACCAGTTCTTAGTTTCTTCTCCTGTCCGTCTGAGTTCTCCTGCCCCCGTCGTCACTGCTAGTCCTACTCCTGCTACAGTTGCTTCTTGGTGGGAGGGTAAAAGCGTTTTTTCCGTTGTTACTGTTATTCCTTCCGCCCTTCCGGCTGTCGGGGGTTGTTCTTCAGTGCTTCCAGATCCTTGTGTTCCTCATCCACGGGTTGGTTGGACTGAGCCTGACCCAAAAGATATACGTATCAAGTCGGATGACAAGTTTTGCTAGTTTACTCAGCTTAATGTGCAAGATGGTGCATGCAGGTTGATAAATGAGTGGCACATGCAATTATTGGAAAGGCCTTCAATGCCCGTACTGGATCCATTTGATCACCTCGATCATGGTCTTGAGTAAATAATGGATGGGATGAATCATCTTGCCTATGCAGGGGTGATGGGCTCGGTCTATCGAACCGGTCATGATTAAGTGGCTTCTTTGGAGAGGAGGTTGGCAGCACTGTTGGTGTTTTCTCCCATTCTTTCCCAATTCGACGTGTTGAGAGCGCAATGCGTAGAGTCAGAGAAAACTGCAAATGTTGCTCGAAAGTCATTGATTGTTGTGGAAAGTATGCGAGATAAATTTGTTGCTGAGCTTGATTCTTTGAAAGCCAAGTTGGATGGGGTTCGTACCCGCCTACGTGATGTGGAAAAAGAGTTATCCGCTGAGAATGCAGCTTTTGATGAAGCCTATTGTGCTAAAGTTGCGCAATCTATTATTTGTGATATCGTTGAGAGGCGGGTGGAACAGATGATTGTTGTGCTCGACGAGGTCAAGGCAGATACATCTGTTATGCTTACCACTGTTGAGGAACAGCTTGTCGCGGCCAAGAATGAACTCACTACTGCCAAGGATAGGCTCCGTATTGTCAAAGCCGAAGATTGGAAGCAAGTTGTTGATGGACGCGTTGAGTTTCTTGAATATATCGAGGGGCTCCGCGAGGATTTATCCAGGTACCATCACTTGGTTGATCAAGCTTTTGGAGATGATGATATTGAAGAATCTTTTTTATTAGTTAAGGAGCCATTGCTTCCTCTATCCTCGAACGCCCCAGAGTCATTGCTTTCTCCCCCTTGAAGAGAGGCCTTCACCTGTTCCCGTAAGTGATGATTCTATAGTTGCCTCTGTTTCTTCCCCTACTTCTTCATCTCCTTCTCGAGATGTAATAGAGTAGCATTATCAATGAAATGAACTTTGTTATTTCTTTCCATTTCAGTTCAGTTCAGTTCAGTTGTAGTTGTAGTTGTCTATAGTTGTTTTTGTGCTTTGGCTCATCATTCGTCTAGGGATGGGTTAACGTTATCCTTCTTGATGTGCTTCAAAAAGAAAAAAGTTTAATTTTGCTCGTAGTTCCTCAAATCATGTCGATTTGTTCCTCTAATTCAGACTTCGTTGATTCGACGTATCCGTCGACTCGAAGTTTTTGTGTTAAGTCAACTTATTCATTGAATTTTTACTTCGATAACTAAATGTCTCGGTCGACTCAAAGTTTTTGTGTTAAGTTGAATCGTTTGTTCAACTTTTACTTCGTTAACTCAATGTCTCAGTCGACTCAAAATTTTGTGTTAAGTTGACTCGAGTGTCCAACTATTACTTCGTTAACTCGACGTCTCGGTCGACTCAAAGTTTTTAGTGTTAAGTTGACTCAGGTGTCCAACTATTACTTCGTAACTCAATGTCTTGGTCGACTCAAAGTTTTTGTATTAAGTTGACTCATTTGTTCAACTTTTACTTCGTTAACTCGACGTCTCAGTCGACTCGAAGATTTTGCTGTTAAGTTGACTCGGGTGTCCAACTATTAATTTGTTAACTCGACGTCTTGGTCGATTCGAAGTTTTTGTATTAAGTTGACTCGTTTGTTCAACTTTTACTTCGTTAACTTGACGTCTCAGTCGACTCGAACTTTTTTGTGTTAAGTCGACACGAATGTCCAATTATTACTTCGTTAACTCGACATCTTGGTCGACTCGAACTTTTTGTATTAAGTTGACTCGTTTGTTCAACTTTTACTTCGTTAACTCGACGACTCGGTCGACTCGAAGTTTTTGGTGTTAAGTTGACTCGGGTGTCCAACTATTACTTTAACTCGACGTCTTGGTCGACTCAAAGTTTTTGTATTAAGTTGAATCGTTTGTTTAACTTTTACTTCGTTAATTCGATGTCTCATTCGACTCGAAGTTTTTGGTGTTAAGTTGACTCAAGTATCCAATTATTACTTTGTTAACTCGACATCTTGGTCGTCTCGAAGTTTTTGTATTAAGTTGACTCATTTGTTCAACTTTTAATTCGTTAACTCGGCGTCTCAGTCGACTCGAAGTTTTTTTTGTTAAGTCGACTTAGGTGTCCAACTATTACTTCGTTAACTCAACGTCTTGGTCGACTTGAAGTTTTTGTATTAAGTTGACTCGTTTGTTCAACTTTTACTTCGTTAACTCGATGTCTTAGTCGACTCAAAGTTTTTTGTGTTAAGTTGACTCGGGTATCCAACTATTACTTCGTTAAATCAACGTCTCGGTCAACTCGAAGTTTTTATATTAAGTTGACTTGTTTGTTCAACTTTTACTTCATTAACTCGACGTATCAGTTGACTCAAATTGTTTTTGTGTTAAGTTGACTCGTTTGTTCAACTTTTACTTCGTTAACTCGACGTCTCAGTCGACTCAGTTTTTGTGTTAAGTCGACTAGGGTATCCAACTATTACTTTGTGGTTGATCAGACCAGAAGTTTATATCTATCCGACCTTTGTCGCGATTTCTTACTATTAGGTACACTGATTGCTTTATATGGCTAATTTGTTGGCGTATCTATTCTGTTGTGCAAAAAATGGGGATTCTGATTTTGTAATTTTATTGATATTCCTTTTTGGATGCTCTCACCGGCCCTAACTTGTTAAAGTATTTTAGCTAGTTCGAAGTGCGATTTGTTTTGTCTTCCTTTGCTTGATGTCGATCCCCATATTAGAGATTGATGTTTTTGTTGTTTTGTCTTTATTTGCTTGATGTCAATCCTCATTCGTCGTATATGTTGTCGTGGCTAGCAGACTCGGAGTGCCTTTTTATTAGGTAGCTGAGTAGTGTTGGTTTGTCCGATCATGTTTACGTCATCACCAAACTATCCGATCATGCTTTCGCTATGCAATTAAAACGGCGTTATATCACCGACATAACTCTGATATAATGCTTAACGAGGGTGAGCCATTACGTTATGACATTATCACGTTATGGTATCACAATTTTGATATAACGGTGTTATATGGTCGTTATTGAGATAACGTTTTTTTTCAATAATGTCATTTTAACATTTTGTTCTAAAAAAAAAAAAGCTCACCCATTTCATTTTCGATCGAACCATAACCCTAGACTCGTAGCAACGAAGGACCAGACTTACCATTTGACAGATAACGATAGAAGAAGGGAAGAAGACGAAGCATTGATCACATTCTTTGTTGCGATCTCACTTTTATATGAAGGGAAGATGTTTTTATTAATTTTTTTTGTTTTTGAATTTAAATTTATGAACATTATTTAATTTTTTTACTCTATATGTATTAATACTTTGTGGGGGTATTAAAAATATATTTTAAAAACTATTTCGTTATATACCATTTTATCCCGATATATCCCTTTATAACCTATAATGCTCTTGGACTGTTATGGGTCTGTTATCCGTTTTAACTTCATAGTGCTTTCGTCAACACCAAACTGTCTGATCATGCTTATGTCAACACCAAACTATCCAATCATGCTCAGATCAGCACCAAATTGTCCAATCATGCTAATGTTAGTTCTGTGTTTGGTGTCAATCGTCGAGGTTCGGTTGAGTCCGTTGCTACTAGTTTTATCGTTAGACGGGTCGAGCTTGCATCCGTTGGTAGGGTCTTTGAATTGTATTAGTTGGTTGATGCAAGCTTCTCCATGTCCTATGCATTCGTGAAATGGCTCGTCTGGTTTTGTTAGTACTCTTGTTCTGATATAAACCATTTCGAGTAGGAAGTTTTCCTGACTGCTTCTTCTGTTAGGTTGATTGTTTTTCTTCCTCCGGTTATGCAGTGTAGGGCGTATATTAGCTCTCCAGGTTTTTCTTTCGATCCCACAGTGCTATCTGCTTTCTCCTTCCATTTGAGTTGTTTATCTGGCATTCCGATGAACTCGTCGAGTCGTCCTTTCTGAACCCAATGTTCGATTTTGTCTTTTAAATTGTAGCAGTCTTCGGTATCGTGCCCATGATCCTTATGGAATGAACAATATTTGATTTTTTCTCTTCCTTCAGGGTCTCCTCTCATCCTAAGCGGCCAGTTGATGTTATCCCACTTTGCAATGTGCTTCAGTATATTGGCTCGACTTGTTTTCAGGGTTGTATATGGTTTGTATGTCTTCATCATCACGCTTATTACTCGTTCGTGTCGTGGCCGTGCTGATCGTAGCTTCTCATTTCTTGTTGGTTCGAATCAATCCTTCCCCCATTTCGATGTTTCTTCAATTGGATGCTATCCTCCCATTGTCCGTCATCCCGTCTCCTTTCCTCCTTACTCTCCCGTTTCTTTGAAAGACTCTCTTTCCTTGTCATTTTTTCTCCTAGCCGCCTTTATCTCCTCGAGAGAAATGTGTTTTTGAGCCATTTTCAATAAGATTGCCTTTCCTTTTGGAGGCTCCGGGTTAAGGGCGTCAAAGAAGGGGCCTCTCTTCAGTCCGGCGATGAAGGTCACAGTGGTTGCGTCGTCGCTACATCCATCAGTTCATTGGTGAAACGAGTGGCGTATTCCCGTATTGTTTCCTCGGGCTTTTGCTTGATATGAAGGTAGTGTGGTTTTTTCCTCATCCTCTGGATCCCGATGAATCTGGTGATAAAAGCGGTGGCTAACGCTTGAAAAAAGTCTATCGACCTCGGTGGTAGGCTATTGAACCAATTCATCGCTGTGGAGGTGAGGCTAGTCGAAAATGTTCGACTTAAGATTGATTACGTGGTTTCCTTCAGGGCCATCATGTGGTGGAAGTGTCTTAGGTGATCGGTTGAATCGGTAGTACCATCATATACTTCGAACTTTGGCGGAGTGAACTTTTTTGGCATTACCGTTTTAATGAGGGAATCAAAAAATGGCGGTTTGCCTAACTCGTATAGTATGTTGGGATCCATGACTCCTATTTTGAATGAGATTTCGGCAAGCATTCCGTCACAGTGTGGAGTCTTGCCTTGGGGGAGCTCATTGCTGTCGAAGTTTCCCTGTTGGGGTTCTGCCAGGGCTTTGTCACTCCCTTGAGTTGGTTGTCGGAGTTTTGTTTGGACGGTGCCTGAATAGGGTCAGCTTGCTGGATGCGCTCCTGGGTGATTTTTTCCAGCATTTTTGTCATGTAGTTCATCTGGACCAAAAGCAGGTTTACTCAAGGATCCATGGCAGCGTTGCCAGATGTCTGGGTTGTTGCATGTTGTGGATCCGAATTCTCGGGCGCCATCGATTCGATGATTCGAGCTGCTTCTTGTTCGTGAGTTGTTTGTGATGCATCGTGCCAGTAGGAGAATTGTTGCGATCATCGCTGGATTGAGGATCTGTAAAGTGTCATTTGTTCTGGCGGCTAGTTGATCTTCTATCAGATTTTGGTGAGCTTTGTCACTGTGGATCTTTTTTTTAGAAAGAAAACTCGTCGTTCCCCGCGGACGGCGCCAAACTGATGCGTTCAAATCCTGTCCTGTGAGTTTGACATGCAAGACAGATGTTAAACTGCCAAGGACCACCTTTTTGGTGGCTGAAGGCACTTCGATGCTTAGTCAGCAACTCTGTTTGAAGAATGAAGTAAATCTGGACAAAACTCAGTTAAAGTTGCATACATGTGTCGAATGTTCCCTTTACCTTTTATAATAGTCGCAGTTAATTCTCTACGTTACTTGTGCATGTAAGGCACAATGAAATGAGATGTTTCTCGTAACAATCTCCTCTCTAGCCAATGGCATGACAGCTCAATGGTTAGAGCTTGGCAGATGGTACCACTAGGTCATGGGTTCAAACCCAGCTTGCGGCATCTTTAGTGGGTTCTGGGATCCTATAAAAACCCTGCTTGCCTTTAAAAAAAAAAAAAAAAAAACAATCTCCTCTCTAATGGAGATGCGTCTGTGGAGGCATAACTCCCTCCACGACTCTTTTTAGTGCAACGTTCGTCTTCTTTATGAGAGAACTCGTGTCGAGCCGTGATTCTGGCTCTTATTTGTTCGGGCCTGGATTCAGGCTTTGATTATACTTTTTCATTAGTGGGCTTTGTTTGGGCCTCTGTGATTAGCTTTGTTCTTCTTGGGTTTTACAAGCTGGCCCAAAAGATGGGACGCCTTATCCTCATGATGGATGTTCTCTGCCACGTGTATGGCCGTGATGATCAATCTATTTTGATGTATCATCAATTATTATTATTTTTATTAGTGCCCGCTATCGGTCACTACGATGATGAGTCATAATTTTTTTTGTTCTTGATAGTATACTCAACTTCAGTTGTCACTTGTTAAAAATGTATTAACAGCTTTGATGTATTTCCAATGACAGATAATTCAATTCCTTATCTGTTACACAAATATTAATCTTTGTAAGAAACCAAAAACTTGAGTATATTATTCATGTAGACTATTTTTTTTGATTTTTTTTTAAGTTAAGTTTTTGGGGCTATTAACGATTAGAGTTAAGAGGTAAACACTGTGATCTTTTTATAGTTGAAATCATGAAAAAAAAGAATAATAATAAATAAATAAATAAAACAAGTTTGTGATAAATCTAGTTCCGTTAGATGTGTTTTAAAAAGTTTAAACTGAAGAAAATCGTCAACTTATATAGCCTAACACAAATAGATCCAACGATTATTAAAGTCATGCGGTTTGCAATGTCGAATAACAAACTGCATACACTAAATTATAATAATAATATTTTGGAGAGTGATTGTAGAAATAAAATCCCAGAAATCATCAACTTATATAGCCAAACCCAACCAGCATTGGTCGGTCATGATTAGCATAATTAATGAAAAAGTCATCTTGGTCATAAAAGTATAAAAATAGATTTTCTATTTGTTTAGGAAGGGTAAAAATGTCCTATAACTTTATGAGTTAACCCAAGTTAATAAAAGAGTATGTGTTAGTCATAAAAGTATAAAAATAGACACAAATTAGTCATGACATCAACTATGGTATCTAAATGGTCTATTTTGTGAAAAAATATGCCTTAAAATTTTCCATTTAATTATCCTATTTATGAGTTCCTATTCATTTTTCATATACTATTCTGAAATAAAATGTATAAAATATTTCGATTGACTTTACAATATTAGTTTTTTTTTATCCTTTTTTTTCCACGAAACCATATTCGAGAAAATTTTCTTGATTGAACTTTTTTTATTTTCAGATTTTTTTATATTTTGGTGAACCACACTCCATAATTTCCAAAATAATAATGATAATACTTCTACTCACTTGATTTATTTATTAAGCTCATTCCCATTATAACCTTATTTTATTTCTTACTTTTTGGTATCTATCTTTTTCTAGATTATATTGTTTTTCATATTTATTTAAATTGTATTATATAATTTAATACGTTAAGACCAAAATATAACTAGGTCTACTCTTTAAGAGTTGTAATTTATTTCTTACTTTTGGTATCTATCTTTTTCTAGATTATATTGTTTTTTTTTCATATTTTTTATTTTTATTTAAATTGTATTATATAATTTAATAAGTTAAGACCAAAATATAACTAGGTCTACCCTTTAAGAGATGGCTGATAAATAATTGAGGTTATTATTGGGTGCTTATTATATTGTTTCTATTAAAAATAATGATACTTGAGTTTTGGTATTTGGATTGAATTTATTAAAATTTTATTTTGGTCTACTCTTTAAGAGTTATAATTTATTTCTTACTTTTGGTATCTATCTTTTTCTAGATTATATTGTTTTTTTCATATTTGTTTTTATTTAAATTGTATTATATAATTTAATAAGTTAAGACCAAAATATAACTAGGTCTACCCTTTAAGAGATGACTGATAAATAATTGAGGTTATTATTGGGTGCTTATTATATTGTTTCTATTAAAAATAATGATACTTAAGTTTTGGTATTTGGATTGAATTTATTAAAATTTTAATTACAACGTTATGGTTTAGAAAGAAAATAAGCTAAATTTGTATTTATTTATTTTTGTATTTTCATGGAAGATAACAAAATGATAGGAAAAGATCTTTCAGTATTTCATGAAACATCCATACATGGTTTGCTATTAAAATTTCCATACACGATTGATCAATATATAAAGTGAATGAAAACATCATATCATTTATTACATGAAATAATTTACTTTGAATAGTTTGGAGATTGATTGATTTATATATACACGAAAAATTATTACCAAGTGTCAAAAAATATTGTTAAAGAATACTTATTATAAAATAATGCTTGTGCTTAGCATGGGCAATAACAACTATTGAATATATATATATTCATCAGGTGACAACTAGTTTGGAAAATTTTCTATATCATTTTTTTTATGAATATGTAAAACTATTAAATTACAATTTTAATATATTATATTAATTAATTATATATTGTACATAAATGCAAAAGTCTGGTGTCAGAAAAAAGTTTTAAAAAAAAAAATGGTTGAATCCACGACATCTTTCTTCTTCCTCAATGCAATTTTTATTGCAATGGTTTTACCATCAAGCCACACAAAATATATAGTTATATTTCCATGCGGCTTTTGACAAATCTATCCATTTTTTGCACAATGGCGTTAGGCAATTTTGCTTAAATAGAATAGGAATGAATAAATCTAATCCCTATCCATCCTCTACTATTGGAGATGTTAAATTAGTTTTTATTAGGTCCCACTCTGCACTTGATATATCTAGAACTTTCCAATGTAGATTGTCCACAGCCCACAGATCCATTTTATTTTAACCCCTAGAAAAGATCCAATGTGAAACATGCCAAGTGGATGAATATGTAGAGCGGATGACCTTGATGCACATACATTTCCAATATTGACTTTGGCAATTTGAGATAGTCAATGCCAAAACTTGGGCGCATGGTGTATAAAAAGTCAAAGGAATTGACTTCTACATGGATTCTGGAACTGAATGAGGTAAGAGATTAAAAAACCACAAGAATGCTATAAAGATCAGCGTCACCCATGCACTAGAAATAATGATTATTTCCTTCATCACTAAAAAGATGTCACCTATTTCTCTCATTGGAAGAAACTAGTGTATCAACCGTGTCGTTGACATGGGTACAATGTCATGTCTCCCGCAAAACCTTTTTTTTTTACCATCCCCGCTTTGCATGGTTTGACAGATATCCACCCCACCCCGGATATCCGTTTATATCTGCAGTTTTAATGATGGATAATGGTAGGGGTGGGCAAAAACCGATTTAAATTCGGTTAATCGACCGAACCGAAATATGAGTAGAAAGAAAATAACTTAAACCGAACCGATTATAAACGGTTTGAAATCGGTTTACGGCTTTGAACCGACCGATTTATAACCGAACCGACTGATTAATTAGATATATATAAATAACTAAATAATAGGTAGGTGTCAATACCTGATTAGTGCAACAAATGCACTACAGTACACCCTGTTACACTGAATCGCCCCCGTTCTCTCAAAGTTTTCAATTTTAGGCTAAAAATTGGGTCTGTAAAAAAATTGGGCCTGTAAAAAAATTGGGCATATTTTAATGAAATTCTTTCAAGTGCTTGAGCCCGAAATTTCGGCCCAACCGAACCGAACCGATCCGAAATTCGGTTCAACCGAATTCATCGGTTTACAAATACAAAATTCAATTTCGGTTTGAGTTTTGGGCAAACCGAATGAAATCGGTTCGAAATCGGTTTGGGGCTCAAAACCGAACCGAACCGACATTGCCCACCCCTAGATAATGGTTCCCCGATCCACCTTGATCTCTTGCACCTCTTATTGTATGATCTCCTACACCACTTACTGTACTTGATTTCTCCGAAAGCTTCGAGGTGTTCAGTATATGGAGAGAGCTTTTGGGTCTCAAGAGGCGGCAGGAGCAGCGGCAAAATAAACAAGATCAGCAAAAGAAGAACCCTAACTCTAGCTCTAGCTCTAGCTCTACTAGCACTAGCAAATCTCTAAAATATTTTCTCCACAAAAACAACAACAACAAATCTGATTCACTTCCACTTCTCCAAGACATCAATTCGTCTTCGGCTGCAGAATCCATTATTTTTTTGTTTATCTCTTTCACCTTCCTCGTATTTTTTATTTGGTGGGGAAGATCTCATAAAAAGACACAGACACATTCGCAGAAGAAGATATCGAGATCCCAGCCGAATCTGGGGTATCCCCTTTCTCAATGGTAGCAAGGAAGGAAAGAAGGTTTGGATCGGTTGCTAATTAATTATGCCTCTTCAGCAAGGACTAGAATTTCTCTTGATTCCAACAACAACAACAAAATTTTCCAATTTGTACAACAAAGGCCATTGAAATTTGCTATCAATGAAGGTCAAGCTGGATAACAAGAAATTAACGACATTGAGATCTTCGTCAAGTTTAGGGAAAAACGATTGTCATCCAACAATAGTTTACGTTCTGCTTCGAGCATTTCGCCTTCAAGAGGAGTGTCAGAGGAGGAAGAGAAGAGTGAGAAACTGAGAGGCATAGAGTGTTGAGAAACAGATCAATGGGTGGGTTAGGGATTTTATCTTTAAGGGTTAAGGGTATTTTAGTAAATTTTCTACATAACGGATATTCGCGGGGTGGATATGATCAAATCTATATCTATCCCGAATATGTAACGGATCTCGTTTGGATCCCCAAAACTGTCCCAAAATTCGTTTAGACACATCCAAAACCACCTCATTAGGCGGGCGGATATCCATGAAAATTCGCCCAACTGCCATCCCTACTTCGGCATGCCACCATGGTTCTTGGGTCGTGCATTCGGCTCTCCAAATAGGTCACTAAATTACCAAATATGAAAACAAATTATGGATCATCTACTATTATTTCCAATCCACAAAAAAATCTAAATTGTTCTCTACCTATAAAGTTAGGATAATAAAAACAATTAAGAGATAACCCTCACTAAATTGAGTATTACTAAACTTCAAAAAATTGGTACAAAATTAAATTTACATGAAAGTTGTCAACAATTCATGAACTAAACTAATTTCGACAATCTGATCAACCCAATTGCTTCATGGACCTTTCTTGAATCATCAAATGGCCCACCCCAACTCAACTATGGTGAAAGATTGAGGTCCAAGTCTAGCCCACCACTGGTAGGCATTGGCAGAATTCCAAATATTGAAAAATGATTAAAAAAGTAATAAAAGTTGACAATAACCGTTTAGGAAATTTTGTCAACTGCCCCCGGTCACTGTTCATATAATACTGATTTCCCCTGTGAATAGTAAGATTTGCCGAGGGCATTTTAAGCAATCCAGAATATTGACATTTCTAGCACAACCACTTTTCAATTGCATTATAAAGTGGATTTTTTTTGTAAAACAAAGGAAAGTTAGATGTCTGTAAATAAATGTTCGGTGTAAATGGGATGATGGGGTTTGTTAAAATCTAATGGATTGAATCATATGCTAATGGGCTATTCAGATTGTTGGGCTAAATGAAGTAGTTGGGCTTAATAACTTGATATGGTTGGCCTTAAAGTGGATGAAGGCAAATTCGAGATTTCGAAGAACACACAGACGTATGGATTCACCACTTTCTGCTCCTCGATTGCCTTCAACGTTTTGAGGAACAACAACAGGAACTCTCAAAATGTTATTTCCTCTACCGGTGGCAGTGCGACTGCTGCAACCCTCCTTCTCGGTCGCCCAACCGATCTTGGTTGTTGTTGATCGACACTGGTGTTTGGGGGTGGTTGTCTTTCTTATTTCTCAAGAAACTCATCTTTTTTGTTTTCGATAAATAGAAACTATATCAATTTGTTTTCCTCTCTCTGTGTTTCTTTCTCTTGTTCCTCTCTCTCTACTCTGTGGTCTCTCTAACTTTGGAAAGCATGGCTCATGTGCGCAACGAGTTAAATCACCATAGATCATCAATTTCTTCTATGTCGTTTATCCATCCAATTTCTTGGTTAAGCCATAAATGCCCATCAATCATAATCCAAGAAACCATTTCGAAATTGAAATGAAAACGGATCAAAATCTCACGTTTTGTTCTTATCTAGTAACCAATCAATGACGCAAAGAAAAAGGAAAAATTGAAATAATGCGAGCGAGCGATAGAAGAAGGATTGCTTGAAGGTTTCTTTCAAATAGATATGACTATTGTGTATTGTGTGGAGAAAATTTGGGGCTTAAAGTCTTTATATTGAAGAGATGAAAAGTGATGAGAGAGAGACAGGACGGAGAGAGATAGTGGTCTAGAGATTCTCGAGTACATCGTCAAATCTTATGTTGGGGAGAGGTAGGGATGGCAGTGGGGCGGATTTTCACGGATATCCGCCCCACCCAATCCGTTTGGGGCGGTTTTGGATATGGCTGAATGGGTTTTCGGGTGGTTTCGGGTATCTAAAAAATATCCGATCACTATTCGGGGCGGATACGGATTTGGCCATATCCGCCCCGCGGATATCCGTTTATCCGTTTATTATGTAACTTTACAACAATACCCTTCCCCTATATATATAAAGAGAATATTGATCCCTCCCTCACACCCGCCTCCCTCACACCCGCGTCTCCTCTCTGCCTCTCACGAAGTCTCCAGAGCTTCTCCCAGTCGCACGCCACCTCGCCCAGTCGTCGTCCCTAACACCGCACGCCACCGCGATCTCCCTCCCTGCTCCCTCACACCACACACCACCACCTCGCCCAGTGGCCCTCCCTCACACCGCCCTCCCTGCTCCCTCACACCGCCGTCACCACGAGAGATCTGCCTCCCTCGCAGAGAGATCTCTATTTGAAGTTGGAGATCGAATAGAGATCACTAATAGCAAGATCAAGATCAAGATCAAGTACTATCGCGGTTTCTTCCTCTTCCCCATCAGAGATCAAGATCAGATCTGAGACCGAGATCGAATCTGATCTTGATCTGATCGAATCTGATTCTTGATCTGATCGAATCTGATCTTGATCTGATCGAGGTCTGATTCTTGATCTGATCGAGATCTGATTCTTGATCTGATCGAGATCTGATTCTTGATCTGATCGAGATGGAGATCTGTTCTGATCGATCGAGATCTGATCAAGATCTGATCAGATCAGATTTCAAGATCTGAGATCTCGAATTTTTTGTAATTTTTTTTTGAATATGTTGTAATTTTTTTATTTTTTGTTAATTTCTGTAATTTTTTGTTAATTTTTGTATCGTTTGTAATTTCTGGAATTTTTTGTAATTTCTGAATGATCTATAATTTGTTTTTCTGTAATTTTTGTGATTCGATATTTGAGATTATTATTTTTTTTTCTCCGGGTATTTTGGGCGGGGCGGATATCCAACAATCCGTCCGGTTCGGGGATGGTTTTTACGAAATATGGTAAACGGATATTCGGGGCGGATTTGGATATCCGTGATCTCCAGCGGGGCGGGGATGGATTTGTCCAAATCCGCCCCAATCCGCCCCGTTGCCATCCCTAGGGAGAGGACGGGGAGATGGCAGGGGTTTTGTAATATGGATGGGGGTATTCTTGGAAGATTGCAGGTGTGACACATTTAAGGAGACCGATATTTCAATTTTCGTTATAGTAGTAGATAGCATTCCGATCCTCAATCTTGCATCACTTCTGCAGCTGCTATCAATTGCAGTGGTTGTTCTTCCGATTTGTGCTGCAGTAGATGGGGATACTGCGGCACCGACACTGACTATTGTGGGGTTGGTTGTCAACAGGGTCCTTGTGACACCCCTACAAATACTAATGATGCTTCCGTTAATAATAATAATTTCTAATGAATCAGTTAAATGGTTGATTTTGTTAAATAGATGTATTCTAACCATCCCTCCCCATAATAATAATTTCTAAAATTTTCCCTCCCATCCAACGTGTTTTGTCCAAGTTTTCTTGTATCTATACTTGATTTATGTATGTCATTGTATCACAGTACCAATGAATTATTTATGCCTTAATAATTTTCTGTGTATATGTTTCTCCTATGCAGATTTCTGCTGCACCAAAGAAATAGATGGTCCCTGTAAGGACTACTGTGATTAAAACAATACCCAGTATTTGATGTCGGGCAGAATAGTGATTATTCTGCAGGCTATTAGCAACAGATAATTGATAGGAAAGAACACAAGAAAATTACCTAAAAAACATAGAAAATAACTTTAATGTCTAATCAAATTACTCAAATCAAATGTATCTTTAAAATCAGCCCCAAGCCGAACTTTATAGCTAAAACTCATCAATATTGAAATTTTACAAAAAATGGCAACACCCCAATAATCATGCTAAAACAAAATATGTAATAAAAGAAATATACTGCCAGAAATCTGGCCCAAATTTAGGTTCAGAATCACTTCCTAAACAATAATTGAAATATTACTATAAAGGAAAATAATTGAAATTTGGAAAATGGTGGATTTTGGCCTCGAAAAGATGTGCAACAAGCGTAGCTGGTTGACCACGACATGCGCGTTGAAAAGAGCTTTTCAAATTGGGGTCGTTTGTGCGATTCTGATACTCGTAGCCAAAGTTATGGCCAAAATACTAAAACGCACCCTAAATTGCCAAATTTGAAATAGAATTATGATTTTTTGTCATTCTTGCACTGATCTGCTAATTCGAGATATCTTAGTGCTAATAACGTGCTATCTGACAGCTGAGCATCATCTGATTCGAATCGGCCTGCATCAGTATCCTTGTGTTGTTGGGGAGCGCTGTTACGGCTGGGGACCCATTCAACTGTCATGGAACTACAACTACGGTGTTCTAGAATGCAATGGTCGAATCCCTGCAACTGTCAATGCAAGGGTTTATTATTATACAGATTACTGTAACCAGTTGGGAGTGTCACCTGGTGACAACCTCACCTGCTAAAGAAACACTTCAAATAATACTTTTTTAGGATTTGCAGTTGAGAGATGAGTGTTATTAGTTTATACGGTACAACAAATTTGTATTTGGTTCCAAAGAAAATTCTTCTCATACAGGCCCTTCTGACTCACCTCACCTCCATCTTTTCTCGTGAACTCAGAAAAATGTACTTGAAGAAAAATGGAAAAGAAGAAAGAAATTAAGAAAAAATACATAATGAATTAGTTTAGGTTAGGTTAAAAAAGATGAATCTTTTTAATGTTATAGTTAATGTTAGTGGCTGCGCTGGTGGCAATTGTGATTGTACGTGCTAGGGATAGTAGATTTTTATATAAAGTCGAAATTAAAAATGCAGGTGAATGACAAAAACTTAAAATAAATAATAAAACCAATTAAGTATAGTGTTTGATGTGTTAGTCCATCTTAGAGTAGATCCCTTTTATCATCTAACTACCCAATGGACCATACATAATCACGGTGGACTACTTCAAGTAATACATAACACACATCAAAGATGTGTCTGATACATATTTTATACAACTCAAGTGATTGGTTAAAGAGTTTTGTGAGAATGATTTTTCTTCTTATTGATAGTGGCCACAACCTTGGGTTATATACAAAGCTAATTATATAAATAGCAAAGCTAAACTAGGTAGCAAATAAGCTAAGTTAGGAAAGTATTTCGATCATACAACTCATCTTAACATAGCCTAGCTTAAGGAATATTTACAGAATAATCACAAAGATATTCTGAATATTTACAGAATAATCACAAAGATATTCACACGTTCTTTCCACTAATACTCCCCCTCAAGTAGGAGCATGGAGATTGCAAATGCCCAACTTGCGAAGGAGTAAATAAAATTGTGATTTACCAAGAGCTTTGGTCAAAATATCCGCTAGCTGTGCACCGGTCCGAATATGAGACGTAGAAATTGTTCCATCTTGCAAGGCATCACGAACAAAGTGACAATCCATTTCTATATGTTTCGTTCTTTCATGAAAAACCGGATTAGCCGCTATATAGAGAGCAGCTTGACTATCACAAAACAATCGCATGGGACGCACATGTTGTATCCCAAAACAAGCCAAAAGGGATTTCAACCACTTTAACTCACATGTAGTAGTGGCCATAGACCTATACTCGGACTACGCAAAAGATCGGGAAACAATTGGCTGTTTTTTCGTTTTCCAAGAGACAGGAGAAGAGGCTAATAAAACAAAGTAACTAGTCAATGATCTCCGAGTCATAGGGCAACTTGCCCAGTCACTATCACAGAAGGCATAGAGTTGAAAAGTACTCTCCCCGCGCAGCAAAATACCCTGTCCAGGACAACCTTTCAAATACCGCAAAACTCTCAAAGCTGCGTCCCAATGTTCAACACGAGGATCACCCATAAACTGAGCTAATATATGTACGGAGTAACACAACTCAGGCCGTGTAATCGTCAAGTAGATTAGGCGCCCTACAAGTCGTCGGCATTTCTCCGGATCATTAAAGACGGCGCCATTGATGGTGGCAAGATGGTGGTTTTGTTCCATGGGTGTAGAAGCAGGGCGTGCTCCAAGTAATCCGGCCTCACTTACAATGTCAAGAACATATTTGCGTTGTGAAAGAAACAAACCGTCCTTCCCACGTGCTACTTCAATGCCGAGAAAATACTTGAGAATGCCCAAGTCTTTCATATGAAATCTCTCACTTAGTTGTTGCTTGAATTTTTCGATTGCCAAATAAGAAGAACCTGTGATTATAATGTCATCCACATACACAAGAACATGTAAAACAACATCACCCTTGGAATAACTAAACATTGAGTAATCAACATAAGATTGTTTAAAACCAATATCCTTCAAAGCAGTCGAGAGCTTAGCAAACCAATTCTGAGGCGTTTGCCGGAGTCCATACAATGACTTACGTAATCGACACACCTTACCCGAAGCAACATAATTAAAGCCAGGAGGTAGTTGCATATATACCTCCTCATCAAGATCTCCATGTAAAAAGGCGTTATGCACATCCATTTGGTGCAGTTCCCACTTTCTTGCCACCGCTATAACCAAAAATGTTCGAACCGTGACCATTTTAGCTACAGGGGCAAATGTTTCATTGAAGTCAATTCCTGCAACCTGCCGATTTCTGTACACTACTAGGCGCCCCTTTAATCGTTCAACCGTACCATCAGATCGATACTTGACTTTATAGACCCACTTACACCCGATTGCCTTCTTCCCGGGTGGAAGGTCCTCTAAAGTCCAAGTTCTGTTTCGCTCAAGGACATCTATTTCTTCTTGCATTGCTTTCCGCCAACCAGGGTCCTTAACAACTTCTTTAAAGAATGAGGGTTCAGTGCCTGCAGTAATTGCTGCCAAAAAACGGGTGTGTCTCACAGGAAACTTATCACAATTTACATAATAAGCAATGGGAAAAGGAGTACCTGAGGACTTTGGCGGAGCAGTTGTAGGTGATGTGACAGAGTTTATAACTCGAACAGTGTTGGTGATGAAGCCCTTGAGTTTACTAGAAGGTTTCTTTATTCGATGACCTTGACCAGTTTCTTGCGGAACATTTGTTTCATTAATCACAACCTCCCCATTATTCGAAGTTGCACCAACACCAAGATGCTGGACAGCCTCCAAGTCGCCACCCACAGGTGGTGTGACGTGCTGCACAACCTCCACAGCCCCGCCACCAGGTGCCAGTAATCTGACGGGCTGCTCAACCGCCTCAGCCCCGCCATCAATTCCTCCTGCGACAACCGAGTGCTCCTCACTCCCCCTTGCTAAGGGAGTATCCTCAAAATAAGTCACAGTGTCATAATACTCCTCATTTTCAAACATATCATTAGTATTATTCCAATTGATTTCACTAGCAAAAGGGAATTGTTGTTCACAAAAAACATCTCGAGATATAAAGAACTCATTTTTCTCTAAGTCATACAAACGCCACCCCTTTTTACCAAATGGATACCCCACAAATACACATCGACGAGAGCGAGTACCAAACTTATCCTTCACACGAGGTTGATTTTTGACAAAACAAAGACAACCGAATACACGAAGGGCATCATACTTAGGAGGTGAACCAAAGAGAATTTCGTGAGGTGTTTTTTTATTGAGCAATGGGGTAGGGGTTCGGTTTATTACATAGACAGTCGTCATTATACTCTCCCCCCAAAAAGAAATGGGAAAATTAGCTTGAAAAAGTAATGCCCGAGCCACATTAAGAATATGCCTATGTTTACGTTCTACCCTCCCATTTTGTTGTGGAGTGTCGACACAAGAGGTTTGATGAATAATACCATTGTCAGCATAAAACCGATGAAGACATGTAAATTCCCTTCCGTTATCACTTCTTAGAATTTTAACATGCTTATCAAATTGGGTTTTAACCATTCTACAAAAATCCTTAATAAGTTGAGGCACCTCAGATTTTGCAGACATCAAATAAACCCATACAGCTCGAGAACAGTCATCAACAATGGTTAAAAAATAATGAGCACCACAACTAACAAGCAAAGTATACGCACCCCATATATGTCAATGGATTAAATCAAAAACATTTTTGGCTTTATTATTACTCAAAGGAAACATGTTTCTAGTTTGCTTGACTCTTAAACAAATATCACAAGGTTCATGGACAACACTAACATCCTTATTTCCATTACTCCTAATAATATCAGACAAAAGAAATTCTACTTGCCGAGAGGGGTGTCCCAGCCTTTGATGCCACAATTCTCGTTTGTCACCCACAGTTGCTTGATAAGCCCGAAGTTGTCGCAGAGGCCGAAACCAGTAAACCCCGTCACATTGTTCACCCGCTCCAATTAGAGTCCTCAAAGTGTGGTCCTGTATGATGCAAAGCTTATCAGTAAAAGTGACAGAATAATGTAAATCGGCAAGCAAGTGAAACACCGACAGCAAATTACAAGTAAGATCTGGAACATATAATACATTATATAGCACCATATTTTTGCTCAAAGTTATCGTGCCTTCCTTAGTAACGATGGTTTGTTTTCCATTAGGCAACCCAACAGAAGTAGAGAGACATCAAACAATTTGCTAAATAATCTAGCATTACCAGTCATGTGGTTCGAGCATCCGGTATCGATGATCCATTGATCGGAAAAAGCAAACTTACCACTCAACTTTTCGGTTGAAGAAGACTGCCCTTTTGAAGTGTTGAGCATGTTCACAAGTGTAGCCCACTGATCATCCGAGAGACCGGGAATGTCGTTACGATCTAACTCCTGTACGGGTGCCTGAGCATAGCCTGTACTGGTAGCAGGCTTCGAGGTGGTTGTTGCGTGTGCTACCTGCCCGCGGCTCCCTTTACCTGCACTCCTTCCTCCCCCTCGTCCAGACCTGCCCCCGCCTCTACCTTGTCCTCCATTGGTGTGGTTTTCGGAATACCACCAATCCGGGAACCCAATCAGTTGAAAACAATTGTCTGGATCATGTCCAATTTTGGCGCAATGAGGACAGACGCCATTGGTTCGAGGACGCTCACTACCACGAGCAAGAATCCGCCCCCTAGCAGTCCCTTGTGCCGAGAAACCGACAACATCAGATTTGGTTTCGTGGGCTCGAGCAACAGTTTGGTGACGTTCTTCAGTCACGATTTTTGCAAAGGCTGTGTTTAAGCTCGGCAAAGGTTCCATCATCAAAATATTTGAAACAGCATTGCCATAAAGAGCAGAATCCAAACCAACAAGAAAATCATGTACCTTTTCATTCTCCTTTTCTTTAGCAAATTCAGTAGCAGCGGCACAAGTACATGTCTGGACAGAAGAATATCCCGCAAGTTCATCCCATATCTTTCGCAATTCGTTGTAGTAATTCACCATCGGGCGGCCGCGCTGTTTGCAATCACTCAAAAGTGTCTTCAACTCATGGATTCTTGGACCGTTTCCTATCGAGAAACGTTGTCGAATATCATCCCACATGTCTTTCATATCGTCGGGTTGGGGGAGGAATGAGCGTAGGACTGGATCAACGGTATTATGAATCCATCCCACGAGTGTGGAATTAACCGTCACCCATAAGGACTCTTCTGGAGTTCCTTTCGTCGGCTTGGCTATGGTTCCATCGAGGAAGCCTAGCTTGTTCTTTGCACGAAAATTATTGTCCATCGAACGAACCCATTCATTGTAGTTCTCACCACGTAACACAATTGGACAGATTGTGATTTGTGGTCCGTCGGAGGGATGGAGGTAGTATGGAGATGTGGAGTCGAGGGATTTTGTGGTCTTGTCGTCACCCATGACGATTTGTCTATAGTCAGATTTCGTGTTTGAAGGTTGAAGGTTGAAGGTGTCAATCGCTGGAAAACGATTGAAAAAAAAATAATGTGTTCGTCGGTTGGTACTAGATCTCCTGTTCTTGAGTGGCTCTGATACCATAAAGAGTTTTGTGGGAATGATTTTTCTTCTTATTGATAGTGGCCACAACCTTGGGTTATATACAAAGCTAATTACATAAATAGCAAAGCTAAACTAGGTAGCAAATAAGCTAAGCTAGGAAAGTATTTCAATCATACAACTCATCTTAACATAGCCTAGCCTAGGGAATATTTACAGAATAATCACAAAGATATTCACACGTTCTTTCCACTAATATTGGTTGTTTAATTGGAATTAGATCTTGGTAGTCTTCCACGTGAAAGGCTTCTCATCTAATTGACCCAACTTTACTATGATAAAATCGCACCTTAATCAATTTCCTTTACCTGATGCATAATTCCACTTTGTAAACACATTACACAAAGATCTAAAGAAGTTACACTAAGCTATGGCACACATTTTCAGTAGAAAATTGCAATTCTGCTAGAAAATGAAGAATCAAATGGAAGCTTGTACAGCTACAAGATTAAACGTAGAATCAATGAATTGCATGGTAAAGTCTCCAGCCATTGTGGTGGAACAACATCCTAAAGGGTCGGGGTGGACTCATACCGCCATGGTAAGCTTAAGATCATCAATCACAATCAAAATAAAGAAAACAAGATAAAAGTACAATTTTTTGTTTTACTTCAATTTATTTTGTTCAAATGGTTTATGAAATGTCAAATGATGAAAAAACAAAATGCTAGTGACGAGGGATGTCAGATGTTAACCTGAAGACTTTGGTGGCTGATATTGCATTTTCAAGACGTTTGAGGCGTCCATCTGTATTATGAATAATACTTGGAGCAAGATCTGTAATACACCAACAGCCAGGATTTACATTGATCTAATTTAGTAGACTTGTGCACTTGAAGTCATCAGATCACAGTTTCAGACTACAAAGCAAAGAGCATTTGAACAATATAAGTATGTCATCCATGTATGAGATTGTAACAGTAGTCATCTAGGAGTTACCCTACATCAAAGTGTGCAAGTGTAGAACTGGTTGACCTAACTTCTTTAATTGATATAAACTTTGCGATCGTATATGCGAGGAATATCAGTATAAACAATCAAGGGCAAAGCATGAAAATGCTTCAACGGGGCAAAGTTTCTTTAAGCAGAAACCCGTTGAGTTTCAAAAATGTTATGAATATGTCTGACAAATTGGTTTAGTACTCCTTATGTGTCATGATTTGGGTGTCAAAGTGTGCATAGTTCCAGCAAATACTACAAAATGTAATCAAGTTTATGGAACTAAATGACCACACACCATTTGAAAGCCAAACTTGAATCTGTGAGATTAAAATTCGCTCTCAAGTAAATCACAATATGACCGCTCTTCATTTATTGGATGATCAACCAAAACTTATAATTTATGATGTGCTATGAAAATGAGTAGCATAACTCGAATCTCTAGTGCAATCCCATCTATCCGAACTAATTTAAACCAAAATTAATAAACAAAAAAAAAAAATCCTTCTCCTAGTACTACTCAAGGAAATACAAAATGCATCCATCACCAGCTACTAGTGTCAATGATTTCAGATTTCTCCACAGATGATGAATTTACAATTTTTGGGATTAAATTGAGCAACTGATCCATCTCTTGAGGTAACTCAAGCATTGCTCTATTCGTTTTTCCTCCAATGACCACTATTGTCCCGTCTTGCAACGCCCATATCTTTAAAGAAAATTATATTTCAAATCAGAAACTAGATAATAATAGTTGAATCCATAGGGAGTACTTCACCTGTCAATGAGATAAATAGCTGACGCGAGCATCAGAAATCCAAATCCCAAACAAATACCAAAAATAACTTGTAAATTGAATTCATCGTTATATTAGCATGTGTAGTAGCAACAACCAACAAATTCATTTACAAACAGATAAGATAAACTAATACAAAACAGGTTATGGGAGTTCTAAGTTCTAGCCAATTCAATAGCGAATGCCAAATTAGAAAACATATGTCAAACAACGAAGAAATTACTAAACATCACCTCAAAAAGGAGAAATTACTTGCGAGATTATGGGAGCTTCAACTATGGAAATGAAGGCGATGTCAAAAGATCAATAGATAGGGTATGTTATGAATGAATATAAATTTTGAAAACAATGCATAGTTAGTTAGTAACATAGATACATCTAACATGGCAAACAAGAGAGCATATTTTTTCAAATGCATATCAATTTCTAGATGGCACTACAGACCAGAACACAATTTGCTTTAGCTGGGAACTCCCCAATAGAATTAATTACCACAACTGAAAATGCAGCATTCCTAGTCAAATTAATCAATGGGAAGGTGCAAATGTCGCATCACAGATAATTACTCACCTCTTTTCTTGAGGCGTCCAATATGAGATTTGGCCAGAGTTCACTTTCTATTAGCACACAACAGCACTTGGGTTCCAATACTGCAGGAAAGCATCCATCGCCGCAGGGGTATCCAGAGGCGCAAACTGAGATGCAAAGAAAATAAATTCACTTCTAATAAATCAAAAAGAAGAACAACGAACAAGTTCAAAACCATAATGAATCAATTCATCAAAATTTTACCTGGTATATGACATTGTTCGGAAGTCAGTCTTTTATCACATTACTGCAAAAACAAACAATGATCAATTGGGGTTTTCGCCAATGAAGTTACTCCAACAGAAAAAGATAGGGATTTTTTTTTCAAACACAAATAGAAAACCATATGCAAAAATTAATGATCTTGGATGTTCAGTGGGAAAAAGTTATGAAACTGACAAGCTTTAGAAGAACTTCCTCCATTCTACACACTATGGTATCATGGCAAAGGAATTGGTGCCAATATACAAGTTATTGCCTTGTCTCGGGCAATAGTTCTTAGGGAAATCAACATTGGTTCCATAATAATGGGTTGTAGATGACATGAATAATGGCACTGCCGTGCAATGGAATTGCATCGGCATCCTAAGTGGCCTTCTTCCCATCTCTGTCTTTGGCATTTGGTCTTGATGTATGTGATGTCAATGGCATGTTAGATGCATCCAGTATTCAGCAAACCTTTTTCAAATTGCTTAAGTTCAGTTCCGTCTTTTTAATACTTAGAACCATTTTTGAATTCACTAACTTTATAGAAAGAATATTTTGATGCACACACTTGAAGATAGTAATACTGTGCAAAGTTTGAAAACCAAAGGTCTCTCTCCCAACCCCCATTGCAGAGTCGGATGCCTCTTGCAAAATAGAGCTTGAAGTATTCTCCAAAGAAGTGCCCAATGGACAGGAGTACCTCAATTCGAGAGGGAAGTTAGGGCCCCCCCCCCTTGCATAATCGAATTTGAAGTATATAGTGGATAGCAAACGAAAGCATCTAGGTAGAACAACATTTCCCACTTTGTCGAATAAAATGATCATACTTAGCACATTTGAGACATTTCATAGATACCTGAACCTAATCAGATCAATTTTGAAGATCCAAATTGTTGAAATGGACCATATAAGAGGCAGGGTAAAAGGAGAAAACTCTATGCAACTCTCTTCATTAAGTGGCTTTTTCAAGGGATTGGAAGTTGCAAATTAGCAAAAGAAAGTATTCTCCAAAGATGAGCCCAATGATAACGATCAATCATAAATAGTAATTTAGACTACCCAGACCTTAAAAAAAATCCATTATGTTCATAATAAAGGGTATCAAATTAAACCAAAAATCAGATCAAACATATCATAATATCACGGAATCAAAAACTATAAACTACCCAAACTCTATTTTAACTTAAAGGGGACAATCAAAAGGACACGACTTGTTCTCTGATAGAGGAATCACAAGGGGGATCAATTCCTTTCCTAGCTAGGATCAGATGCATAAGATGACATACTAAATCAAAGGGTTTGCTTGAACCCTCCAAAGCAAACTAAAAAGCCAACTACATCTACTCTTAACTAATAGAGATCAAGAAATAGAGATGGAAGAAGATGAGAAAGGCACCTGGTGGAGGAGAGAGCTTCGAATGGAGTAGAGATCTGCTTCAAGCCTTCAACAATGCGAAGAGAGATGTGAGGGAGGAGAAAGCTTCGAGATCTGCTTCAAGCGAAAAGGGAGTCGAGGGAGGAGATAGCTTTGAATGCTTCAAATGGAGAAGAAAGCTTGAATGGAGGAGATATGCTTCAACTACCACCACAAGCAAAGAGATAGTTGAGGGAGGGATATGAAGAGAGAGTCGAGAAAGGTGATAAAATTTCAGTCTTGCCAAAATTTTCCCACGTAATCTGAGGCATCCGATTCCCATCAATGGTGGGAATTTATGGCCCGTGCTAGCATCTCATGCCCATGTATAAAACTCTAAACAAACACTTAAAATCTTATTTCAAGTGGGAATAGGATTGCAATTTTCATGGAATGGTTGTAACCAAACACACCTTAAGAGTATCTTCGGTATGCCAATTCCAATTGGGGTAGGATAAGTATTTTTTTCAGTTCGTCTAGAGAGCCAAGCCTGCGCCAAGGAGCCTCAATATCCTCCATCATCCTAAAGATTCTCATAATCCACCAATCGAAGACAATCATACATACACAGAGAGCCCCTGGCGTTGGTCTGGCGCTAGGGGCCTGGCACTCTAAAATTTTTGGTATTTTTTTCATTAAAATATTATACTTATCCCACCCAAAATAAAACACCATCCCCAGTACGAGTTAGGTTTGGGCGACAATTGAATTGTCACCCAAGTTAAGCTCCAAATCAATTGTTGCCCAAACATTGTTCTTCCCACAAAACGTCTTCTTTTTGTCTTTTTTGGGAAAAGTCAAAAGTTGACAATTTAACAACCCCCTCCTAATTAGGGATGGGCAAACGGGTTGAGGAATCGCGGATCCAAACCGAACCGGACCATTTTACTTCAAACGGTTCGGTTTTGATTTTTAAAATTATGAAACGATTTGGTTTGATTCTGGAATCATTCTTAAACGGTTCGGTTCTAGTTCCTAAATTTTTTTTAAAAAATGGTTTGGTTCCGATCCAATTACATATACCTCCTTACACGTGTCTTAATGGGATTGGGTAGAAAAAAAATGGGTTTCTAAGTTTCTAACCCTAACAGGCTAACACAGACCACAATAACAATACTAACAAACACCCCAAGCCTCTCTCGTTCTCTTCTTTCATTCTCCACAAGCTTCGCCCTCGCCGCCTCGGTCTCTCTCAATTCTCCACAAGCAGAGCACGACAAGTCGACGATCTCTCATTCTCTTCTCATTATCGGTCTCTCTCATTCTCATTCTCCACAAACAGAGCACAAGCAGTGACGAATCCATGAGTCGACGAATCCACGATCTTTGATTCTCTCTCATTCTCCACAAGCAGTGAGTAGACAAAGGCAGAGCACGACGAGCCGACAACAACGCACAAGCTACCCTAACACCCCTAGTATCAGATCTGGTTTCTAACCCTAACACCCCCAAATCTCATCCTGTCTCACTCTCGTCTCAGATTTTCCCACAGCCATAAACCCCAACCCTCCTCACTCGATTGATTTTGTTCTTTGAAGATTTGCTTCCTCAGATTCAGCTCAAGATCTCAGTACCATCATCACATAACGAAAGGTTAGTTTGGATTCACTCCCAATGTTTCTAGCATGAGTACTAATGAGGATTCTGGAAGATGAAGTGGATGAGTAACTCAGTAACCTGCAAATTTCATGTAAATAAATTTGTGTTGTAAATTTGAGAATGAAAACACGATTCTTGAAGATGAAGTGGAAGAATATTTGACTCTTAATGTTGTTTAGATTATTAGATATACAACTTTGGGTAATGTTATTAGTTTATTGATATGATATGTTGTAGATTGGTTGAAGTTGGTTTAGTAGTAGATTGTGTAATTTTGGATCAGGTCTTAAATCTTATGTATTTAGGCGAGCATGTATTCAGGTGGGAGATGTTTGCAATTGCATGATTTGCATCAACAAACAACAGTAATAGTTGTTGATTTTGTATGGTCTTTGCATGATTTTGTATGCTGAATTGCTGATTTTGCATGATTGTGTAATTGAATGGATGCTGATTTGCAATTGAATGTATTTAGGCGAGCATGTATTCAGGTGGGAGATGTTTGCAATTGCATGATTTGCATCAACAGACAACAGTAATAGTTGTTGATTTTGTATGGTCTTTGCATGATTTTGTATGTTGATTGTGCATGATTGTGTAATTGAATGGATGTTGATTTGCAATTGAATGTATTTAGGCGAGCATGTATTCATTTGGGAGATGTTTGCAATTGCATGATTTGCATCAACAGACAACAGTAGTAATAGTTGCTGATTTTGTATGGTCTTTGCATGATTTTGTATGTTGAATTGTTGATTTTGCATGATGTGTGGTCTTTGCTATAGCAAATAAATATGTAGTTACTTACATTGCACAAGTTGTGCAGAAGTTTGGATCCATGTATGGCAATACATTGCACAAGTCCGTGGCGGCGTGGCCTATTAATATTTTTGGAGATATATAATATAGGAACCGTTTGGAACCGAACCGTTGTAAACGATTCGAGTTAGGTTCGGTTCCAACATTCATAATAGAGGAACCGATCCGAATCGGAACCGTTAAAATTTTAAATGGTTCGAGTTAGGTTGCTCAAAATTTGGAACCGAACCGAACCGTGCCCACCCCTACTCCTAATTGGCGTACTGTGGGTCATCTGAGGGGTGGATAACTTTATCCCCTCAAATTATTCTAGCTACCTCCTCCCCCTCAATTTGGCCTACTGTCGATGCTCTAGCTGTTTTTATATAATAAATTGGCAAACAAAAGTGTGAACAGTACATTAAAACAACAAAAGTGTGAACAGTCTACCAAGTATGTGACGCTGCACTTGAATCAGATGACCAATCCTCTTCCAAAACAAGGTTTATCCATGTAGAATGCAAAAGAAAAATTGTGTGAGATCTTTTTGTAGAGGCAATGCACATTTTAATACAACACCGAAGTAGCCAGGTATGTCAAGGAACATGGTAGGCAGATAATACTCTTACTTGGAATGTTAAAACAACTATAAGAACCTGATGTTTCAGGGTTTCCTTGGGAAGAGATCATAATGGGAAAATTTATGTAATATAAAGTCTACCAATAATCTCTGCAGGAACATATTCCCTCTTTGTAATGATGAAAGCAATTAGAATCTCTCAGGATAACATGTCGTTGAAAGACCCTTGAAACAAACTTTAAAGCGCTGTGACAATCTCCACAAACACGAAGGTTCTTGAAATTCGAATCGGTAATCCAGGTCGCATCCTAAGAAGCCCAAAAGCAAGAGCTAATTTCTCACTGTGGTAAGCAAGACCAAGTTCCTTACCCTCTTCATCCATGTTATGAAGGGAAAAGTTCATATCTGGCACATAACCAGCTTTCTTAATCAGTAAGAAAATCTCATCAACCATGGCGTATATCTCTGCCATCATTGGATGGCCTCTATCATCAGCCATAAAAATGTGAACTTTGCCATTTATCTCCATCCAACTGCAACCTGGTTCCTTAGCAATACCTTTTGACTTCATCAAGCTTCGTATGTGTGCTGTATCACTCCACCTACAAGCTTTTGAATAGATATTAGCTAATAAAACATGAGGCATGGCATTCCCAGGTTCTAATTCAACGAGGTTCTTAGCCGCCCTTTATGCCAATCCCATGTTCCTATGCTTTCTACATGCTGCTAACAATACCTTCCATACAGTTGCATCAGGCTCGATGGTCATTTCATCCACTAAGCCCTTGTCCTCATCAACATTTCCTGACCAGCCAAGAAATCAACAATACAAGCATAATGTTTAGACCCTGGTTTAACACCATAGGTTATGTCCATTGAGTAAAAGAAACAACGACCTTTCTCTACTAGACCTGCATGGCTGCAGGCAAATAACAAACCAATGAAAGTAACATGATCAGGTCCAATACCCATCGTGGTCATCTGATCATAGTCTCAGAGAATCCTTTCCCCTCCCGTTTTGAGCATAGCCAACTATCAATGTTGTCCAAGAAACCACATCCTGTGAATTCGTCGAGTCAAAAACTTGATGAGCGTCCTCTAGACATCCACATTTTGCATACAACATTACCAGTGAATTATTGACCAACAAAGATGACCCAAGTCCACTTCTAAAATAGTTTCCATGAACTTGTCGACCAAACTCTAGAACGGTTAACTCAGCACAAAGACTGAAGATGTTGGCGATGATGAAATGGTCTGGTTGAGTGCAGCAACTCTCATATCACATAACAGTTTCAGTGCATCTTCATGGAATCCACGTTGTCCACAACCAGTAATCAGGGAAGTCCATGATACCACATCCCGCTCAGGCATGCCATGGAACACTCGATAAGCACAAGGTAAACTCCCACCCTTTGCATACATATCAATGAGAGCATTACTAACGATTTTGCATTCATCAAAGACTGTCTTCAAGATCAAGCAATGAACAGACATGGCATTTCCTACATCCATAATTGACGCAAATGAGTTGAGGACAGATGGGTAAGTGAAATCGTCAATCTTCATATATCTCTATAATGCATCTCCTTGAACAAAGAAAAAATTTCTACTTTACCCTTGCCTCACACAACCCGCTATAATGCATCTCCTTGAACAAAGAAAAAACTTCTACTTGATACCCTTGCCTCGCACAACCCGGTATCAGTGAGTTCCATGAAACCACATCTTCCATTTCCATACTATTCAACACTCTCTTTGCACTATGTGCCCCAACTGCTGCACAAGCAGTCAACACACTTGGAAACGTGAACTGATTCGATCCAACATCTTCCAGTTGCTCGTACCTAAAGCACTCAATCGCCCTTAACCCATCACCATTTGCGAATACCCAGCAACCATAGCAGTCCAAAGTACATGGTTTTTCTTATCCGACCACTTCTTATATAGATATTCAGCTGCAAAAATACATTTACACTTGGCATACATGTCAACAAGTCCTGTAACAACAAAAATATTATCATCAAACCCAGTCTTCAACGCATGGGAATGAACCTGTTCCTCTATACATAACGCTTCAAACGTAGAACATGCGCGAAGCACACTACCTAACGTATACTGGCTGGGTCTGCGACCCTCAAGTTGCATTTTCCAGAACTAGTCAAAAGCTTGCGTGATCCCACACCCATGTAGGGCATACCCAGAACTCCCGAAGGGAGTCAAATCATAAAGATGCTGGGCTTCAGGAAGACGACCGGAGCGGAAGTAAGCATCGATCATGGTATTCCAACTGAACTCATCTCTGTGGGGCATTTTTCCAAACAATTGGCGGCCATCATCTATGTGACCGGATTTAGACAAGTCATCTAATAGCTTGTTTGAAGTAACGTTGGTGGTAATGTGGGAGGTAGATGTGACGAATGAAGCAAATTGGGTTTCCTGGTTGAGTCCATGTGGTAGATTGCGGGTAGTGGTGGAGGACATCATGGACGGACCTACTAAGGGGCGAGGGGGGGCAGCTGCCCCCCCTCAATTTTTAAAATATTTTTAGTATATATATTTTAGTCTTAAAAAATCGATTATATAATGTAGAATACAATATGTTAATTGTTTATGAAAATATTCAAACATGTCTTTGTTGGTGTAGTGGTTAGAGGTTTATCATTTTTAGTAAAAGACCTGAGTTCGATACTCTTCGAGTGCATTTTTTATTTTATTTTCAATGCAATTTTTAGGGGTGGGCAAAAACCGATTTAAATTTAGTTAACCGACTGAACCGATTTTCAAATATTACCGAATCGAAGTATGAGTAGAAAGAAAATAATTTAAACCGAACCGAACCGAACCGATTATAAACGGTTCGAAATCGATTTACGGTTTTGAACCAACCGATTTATAACCGAACCGACTGATTAATTAGATATATATATATAAATAACTAAATAATAGGTGTGTGTCAATACCTGATTAGTGCAACAAATGCACTGCAATACACCTTGTTGCACTGAATCGCCCTCCTTTTATCAAAGTTTTCAATTTTGGGCTAAAAATTGGGTCTGTAAAAAATTAGGCCTGTAAAAAAATTGGGCATGTTTTAATGAAAGTCTTTCAAGTGCTTGAGCCCGAAATTTCGGCTTAACCGAACCGAACCGATCCGAAATTCAGTTCAACCGAATTCATCGATTTACAAATACAAAATTCGGTTTCGGTTTGGATTTTGGGCAAACCGAATGAAATCGGTTTAGGGCTCAAAACCGAACCGAACCGACATTGCCCACCCCTAGCAATTTTATTAGTAATTGCAAACATTAAAAAATGTTTAGTTTAATAAAAATTTATTAATATTAAATAAATGAATTTTTTTTCACAAGTAATATTAAACCCCTAACAAAAAAATATTTAAAATTAATATCTAAAATAATAACGATAGAATTCAATGAAAATATATACCATTAGCCAACTCGTATAAAATTTGAGCCTCATATAAACTATTTTTTCTTTGAAATTGTATTATGATCATATTAGATTCGCAAATTTCAAATTTTTTTTAGCTTCACCTAGAACTTATCCTAATTATTTTGTGATTCTCAATTCTAGACAACCAGGCTTTATAGCCACTTTTTGGTCAGGTTTTAAGTTTTTTACATTTCTATCCCTTTTATAGATAACGTTTGTGATTGTATTTTAAAGAGAATGGGTAAAGGTGTAAAAATGCTCTAGCCTGGCAAAAAAATGGCTTTAAAGTCTGGCTGCCTAGACAAACTTTTTTGTGATATTAGTTATATATGCTAGTTATTATGCTTGTTTGCTCTTTGCTAAGGTTATCAATAATGACCTTATTTTGGCTTAAAATTGTATTTTTTATAGTTGAAATTTTTTTTATTAGTTACTAGCTTCGGTAAAAAAAAAATTGGCTTTACCATTGATAACTACTATTATCAACTAATAAGTATTTTCCATTTCGCCCCCCCTCGACTAAAATCCTGGGTCCGCCCCTGGAGGACATGATGTTTTCTTAATAAGAGAACAATAGTAGTTGAAGATCTTGGGGAACTCAACTTGTGCATAATCACCTTTTCCTCCCTATCAGTAAGAGAACGGCTTTCGATGATGTATCACTGAATGCTGGTGTAGTTGGGGTCCCTCCCTCCAAAAATAACAATACTATAACCTCTAACAGAAACTCTAGGCAGCTTGGGTATTGCTGAGCAAAAATGTAAAATTCGCCCTCAGACAGCAATACCCAAGCTGCCTAGAATTGCTCAACCTCTAATTTGTGTTCCCTCTAACACGCCAGTTGTTCCAGTGGTTTCTCTTTTTTCTTTTTTTTTTTTAAGTGCTTTGGTTGGAAATAGTTAAATTTTAGCCCCTCAGTCAAAGTTCCTTCCACCTAATACTATCAAGGCATGTCCAAGAGCACATCCCCAATCTAGAGAGAGTCAGACTCCTAGCGCCAGGGGGGCTTTTTGTGTGTGTTTGTGTTCGATTGGTGAATTTATGAGGATCTTTAGGATGATGGAGGGTATTGAGGCTCCCTGGCGCAGGCTTGGCGCGCCTAGCTTGGCTCTCTAGACGGACTGAAGAGCACATATTTGCACTTCAAATTTTTAGGGGAATAGTGGATTCAGCCAAAAAGGTGTTTGTGATACCCTTGTATGGGCCGGACCTGAGGGGGAGAGGCCCGTGATGGCGAAGCCCAATAAGTCCGTGGATCCCAAGAGAGGTTGATTATAGTCTCACGTCGCCTAGGTGGGGGTGTGCTATATATGTACGAGTTTGGATCTACAAAGTACTACGTGTTTTAAAGCCGTGTGGGCCTTAGGCCCAATGCGGACAATATAGTACTCTGTGGATCAGGTCCTGACAGTGTTGGCAGGTGAAAGCCTGTAGGTCCTAGTGACCTTGCAGTCGGGCATTGGTAGGTGGTAACACACCTTGTAGCTGAGGCGTTGGTCAACGTGGAAAACCTTTGAGCCGTGGGTAGGCGTTGTTTGGCTTGGATGGTCCCATCTTGTGTGGTCCCGTTTGATGTAAACCGGCTAAACCCGAACAAAAATTTACTGTCCAAATGTTTTTCCTATCAAAATTTGTTCATTTTTCATCCTCAAGACAAAGTTCATCAAATATAGTTAATAGCCTAGAATGTCAAGTGTCTGAAATAGAACAAAAGTAACAACAATGGTCAACCCCCAAAATCCCTAGCAAAGATATTTATGACCAATCTCCAGCATTTTCTCAAAGCACAGAGCAAATAGTCAAAGTAGTTAAACAAACATTACCCTTAACTCCTTTAGAAGAGCCAATCAAATTAATCACTCCTGAAACAATATAAATGCACAAACAACAATTCAAATAAATCCACATAGGATTAATTCAAATAGGAATCAAATTGTTAACAAGATTAGGTTTAAATGTTTCAGTTCTTATGTCTAAGAAGCAGTAGGCACAATCAATTCCAAGACTCTCAACTAGGAATAGAAGAAGCCTTTTTAGTTTTATGTCCAATCTATTTTAATTATTAACCAAACTTTTCAATATCCCTATCTGATCAAAATGTTCTAGAAGTGTTAGCACTCAATATTCAAATTTCTATATACGATATGTTGTTTGGTTCAAAACTATTAGCATTATTATATCAAATAACTTACGAAGTCATGAAAACCCAAAGTCCCAAAACAAAACTAGAAAACAAAGAAGTATACACAATTTTGTTTCCAAACAAACCAAGAAAAAAAACAATATCATAGTCCCCAAGACTATATGTTGGGATCAAGTTACTCTCCCAACCACATGGCAAGTATAAACAGAAACAATACCTCCTCCACAAAATGAGTTATCACAACAGATAATATCATTTGATAATGGAACTATTGAATTATAGTTCTCATCCACAAGAAAAACCAAATTATCAATAACTGATTTTCAATCACTAAGATCATCAACATTATCCTATAAAACAAATCTTCAAACTTCAAAAACTCAATCAGTAGCACACATAGATTGAATGATGTTGTGTAATTGGGTTCACTCTCTCTAGAAATAACAATACTACAATCTCCAATTTTTGTTCCTTCTAACACACATGTTGTCCTAGTGGTCCCTTTGTAAGGGCTTTGGTTGGAAATAGTTAAACTTTAGCCATTCGCAGTCGCAGTTCCTTCCACCCCACACTACTAAGAGCTCACATTTGTCCTTCAAATTTCCAGGGAGAATGGTGGTTCAGCCAAAAGGGTGTTGGTAGAAGAAAGCTTCTAGGTCCTAAAGGCCTTGCAACCAGGCGTTGGTAGGTGGCAACTCACCTTGTAGCAGAGGCGTTGGTCAGGTGTGGAAAGCATTTGAGCCGTGGGTAGGCGTGGTGTGGCTTAAGTGGTCCCTATGAGGTAAACCTGTTCAACTCGAACAAAAATTTATTGTCCAAATGTCTTTTCTATCAAAGTTTGCTCATCATCATCCTCAAGAGAAAGTTCATCAAATATAGTTAATAGCCTAGAATGTCAAGTGCCTGAAATAGAAAAAAAAAAAAAAAAAAGTTACAACAATGTTCAATCCCCAAAATCCCTAGCAAAGATATTTATGAAAACCAAACTTCAATGTTTTCTAAAAACACATAACAAATAGTCAGAGTAGTTGAACAAACATTACCCTAACTCCTTCTCAAGAGCCAATCAAGTTATTCACTCCTGAAACAATAGAAATGCACAAACAACAACAATTCAAATAAATTCCATACATGATTATTTGAAATTGGAATCAAACTGTTAACAAGAATAAGTTTAGATGTTTCAGCTCTTATATGTCTAAGAGACTGTAGATACAATCAATTCCAAGACTCTCAACTAGGAATAGAAAAAGTCGCTTTATGTTTAGGTCCAATTTATTTTAATCGTTACCTAAACTTTTCAGTATCACTATCGGATCAAAACATTCTACAAGCGTTAACACTAAATATTCAAACTTCTAGATACGATATGCTACATGGTTCAGAACCATTAGCATTATTCTATCGAATAACTTACAGAATCATGAAAGCCCAAATCAGTCCCCAAGCAAAAGTAGAAAGCAAAAAAATGGTACACAATTATTTTCCAAACAAACAAATAAAAAACCAATATCATAGTCCCCAAGACTATACGTTGGGATCAAGTTACTCTCCCAACCACATGGCAAGTACAAACTAAACTAAGAGCTCCTCCACAAAATGAGTTATCACAAATGATATCATTTGATGATGAAACTGTTGAATTATAGCTCTCATACACAAGAAAAACCAAATTATCAATAATTGATTTCCAATCACCAAGATCATCAACATCATCCTATAAAACAACCCTCAAACTTCAAAAACTCAATTAATAGTACACATAGATTGAATGATCTTGTGTAATTGGGTTCCCTTCCTCTAGAAATAACAATACTACAATTTCCAATTTGTGTTCCCTCTATCACACTTGTTGTTCTAGTGGTCCCTTTTTTTTAAGGGTTTTGGTTGGAAATAGTTAAATTTTAGCCGAACGTAGTCGCACTTCCTTCCACCTAACATTGTCAAGGCATGTCTAAGAGCACATATTTGGCTTTCAAATTTTTGGGGGAATAGTGGTCCATCCATGAGAGCGTGGGTAGGCGAATACCTCTAGGTCATAAAGGCTTTGCAACCAGGCATTGGTAAGTGGTAACATACCTTGTAGCGGGGCGTTGGTCAGCCGTGGAAAGCCTTTGAGCCGTGGGTAGGCATTGTGTGGCTTAGGTAGCCTCGTCCAGTGTGGTTCCGTTTGAGGTAAACCTGCTAAACTCAAACAAAAATTTATTGTCCACATGTATTTCCTATCAAAGTTTGCACGTTTATCATCCTCAAGACAAAGTTCATCAACTATAGTTAATAGCCTAGAATGTCAAGTGTCTGAAATAGAACAAAAGTTAAAATAATGGTCAATCCCCAAATCCCTAGCAAAGATATTTATGAAAACCAAACTCCAACGTTTTCTCAAAGCACAAAACAAATAGTCAAATAGTTGAACAAACATTACCCTTAACCCCTTCTCAATAGCCAATCAAATTGTTCACTCTTGAAACAATAGAAATGCACAAATAGCAACAATTCAAATAAATTCACATAGGATTAATTCAAATAGGAATCAAACCGTTAAAGAGAACATGTTTAGATGTTTCAACTCTTATATGTCTAAGAGACTGTAGGCACAATCAATTCCAAGACTCTCAACTAGGAATAGAAGAAGTCGCTTTAGGTTTAGATCCAATTTATTTTAATTGCAAACTATTCAATATCCCTATCAGATCATATCGTTCTAGAAGCGTTAACTTTCAATATTCAAACTTATGGATACGATATGCTACCTGGTTGATGCAGGACATCAATAGTTTTAGGAAATCCAGTTTTAGGAATTATGACAAAATAGGAACTCCTATTTTATCACATCAACAGTTTTAGGAAGTATGACAAAATAGGAACTCCTATTTTATCACATCAACAGTTTTAGGAAGTTCGAAAAAATAGGAACTCCTATTTTATCAACTCAACAGTTTTAGGAAGTTCGACAAAATAGGAACTCCTATTTTATCAAACGTATGATTTTCTTGTTGGTCTTTGACCGTACGTAGGATTTCTAATTTTTCTTTCTTTTACAACTCCTTGTCAAAGTTGGTTATTTAGCTTTGAGTAGTATAAATAGAGAGGGATATCAACATGTAAGGGACATCTTTTCCAAGCAATCAAATAAACAATTTTATTCCTCAAACCCCTTTGTTATTATTACAATTTCTTCTTAACGCATCTCCTTCGTCTCTTCGCATCCCCGACGATATTTATATCGTCTTCTTCAAACTACGGGTACCACATCAATTGGTATCAGAGCTAGTGAATTTTGAGGTTCTTACCTCGAAATCGATTTTTCTCCGCTTCCGCAACACACCGTTCCAAAAAAAAAAAAAAAAAAATCCATCCACCCATCTCCACCTCAACCAACAATGGAAGAAATCACTATGGAAACCATAGATGAAAAACTTTCGGAAGATTTGACGGTGTCAATAGATACCAAAATTGCACCGTTACAAGCCGACCTCAATGGTATTCAAAATCAGCTAGCATCGCTTCTGAAGCTTCTCAATATGGAAGACAAGGTGTTTGTTCATCAACGTGAAAGAAAAGTGTCGTTAACTGATGACGGTAAAATCGATTCTGCAACTTCCATCCGGCGACATGACAAGAATTCTTTCGAGCACAATAACGATATTCCGAAAGAAATCATGAAGGAGTTTGGTACCAAACATCAACATGAAAGTTTTATCGGCTTGCCGAAAAGGAAGACTTCGGTTTTTCAGATCGATAGTGAAGATGATGATTCAATCGAGGATGAACAGGAAAAGCGATGGACGGATGATAGACGTCTCAGATCGGGACAGAGTCCGTACGGTGCTCTACCGGAATACAAGTTAAAAGCGGATATTCCGAATTTCACCGGGAATTTCAAAATTGAAGCGTTATTGGATTGGTTCTATGAGGTCGAAGCTTTCTTCCAATTTATGGAAGTTCCGGATCATTCTAAGGTGAAACTTGTTGCTTACAAGCTCAAGGGAGGAGCAGCCGCCTGGTGGGAAAAACTATGTGAAGATCGTTCAAAAAGTGGTAAACCACCAATTCGTACTTGGGAGAGAATGAGGAAATTGATTCGCGAGAAGTTTTTACCACGGGATTTTAAACAACTTTTTGTCAAACTTCAGAATTGCCAGCAAGGAGCAAATTCGGTTGAAGATTATGTCTCAGAATTTTATAATTTGGTGGCTAGAAATCAACTTCATGAATCAGAGGAGCAGTTGGTATCTCGATTTACCGAAGGTTTGAATCGGTTAATTCAATATGGGATGACACAATCAGTCTATACAATGGTTGAGGCTATTCAACAAGCTTTGACTATCGAACGTAGGGTCACGCATTCTTCTAGAGCTCCACCATTCCGACAATCAACTCGAACCCCAACCAATTACCGACCATCCAATTCTAATTACTCCAACACCTATCAAAGGCCATCATCTTATAATCCATATTATTCCAATTCTGCTTCTCATGCAGAATTTCACAATTCTCCTTTTCCACAACAAGAAAGTCCCAATTTTACTCGATCCCAATCTCCTCTCCCCAAACAAAATACACCTATACTCCCCACTCCTCAAGACAAGAACACAACCCCATTTTTCCCCCTAACCCACACAAACAGTCCAATGTTCGATTTCCATCTAGAACTCAACCTGTTCCACAACGACATACGCTAGTGGAGTATTCAAAGTTTCGTGGAGATAAGTGCAACAAGTGTCAGCAATTCGGTCATACATCCAGTGACTGCCGCAGGTTTAATGGCCTTATTAGTGATGAACCTCACGTTGACGAAGAAGGACCGTATGAAGATGACAGTGCACGTAACGACACCGATGATGTTTTCGAAGCTTATGGTGATCACTTTATGGGTATGATACGTCCTTTGTTACTTACCGAACCGTGCTTTTCACAACGCCATAGTATCTTTCGGTCAAAGTGTTTGATAGGAGGGAAGGTGTGTGATATGATTATGGATAGTGGAAGTGTTGACAATTACATTGCGTCCAATGTGGTGCAAGGGTTAGATTTGCCGGTGACACCGCATCCTCGTCCTTATCAAGTTGGTTGGGTTAATAGTTCTTCATCTCAGCAAATTACTCATCAATGCATGGTGAAATTCTCTTTTCCAAATTTTGAGGATACGGTGCTTTGTGATGTAATCAACATGAGTGCTACACATCTTCTTCTTGGTCGCCCTTGGCAGTATGATGTTCGTGCAGTTCACAATTGCTATGAGAATACTTACACTTTTTACAAGGATGGGAAACGAAAGGTTCTACATCCTTCCAAGTCTTCCTCGGTTGTGAAAGAGCATAGTGATGGACACACAGGTGCTTTGGTGGCTACTATTGCTCAACAATTACATACAGTCCACACGTTGAGTTCTCATGAAGACAACAAACCTCTAGTAGAAGTTCCTCCGCAGGTACAACCCTTATTAAATCAATTCGGTGCTTTATTTCCTGATGAATTGCCTGCTACTTTGCCTCCTTTACGTGACCTTCAACATCAAATCGATTTCATACCGGGAGCTTCATTACCAAATCACGCACACTACCGGTTGAGTCCGAAAGAACATGATATTTTGCAAGGCCAGGTAGAAGATTTGTTGGCTAAAGGTTTGATTCGATATAGCAAAAGTCCTTGTGCTAGTCCAGCGTTTTTGGTCGAAAAGAAGGATGGTGGATGGAGAATGTGTATTGATTGTCGCGCTTTGAACAGAATTACCATCCCGTATAGATTTCCGATTCCACGGATAGATGACATGATCGATATGCTTACTGGTTCTAAAATTTTCACTAAACTTGATTTACGTAGTGAGAAAAATTCTGATGCTAGGAAGAAGTGGTCTACTTATGAATTAGAATTAATTGCTCTTGTGCAAGCTCTAAAACAATGGCATACTTATCTTGTTCATCGAGAATTCATCGTTAACACTGACAATCACGCTTTGAAATTCTTGACTACTTCAGCCAAGGTAAACAGAATGCATGATCGTTGGTTATCGACCATCAACAAGTATACTTTTTCGGTTCGGCATAAGAGTGGAAAGTTGAATCAAGTTGCTGATGCTTTAAGTAGACGTGCTCATCTACTTGTGACTATTCGGAATGAGAGTTTGGCCTTTGATTATCTGAAGGGTCTTTATGGTGAAGATGACGATTTAAAGACTATGTGGGAAAAATGTCGTTCTCTTTCGCATGGTACAGATGACTTCTTAATTCAAGATGGTTTTCTTTTCAAAGGTAATCGTCTTTGCATTCCCCACGGTTTTTTACGTCTACATCTTATTCGTGAATTACATGGGGGAGGCCTTGGAGGACACTTTGGACGTGATAAAACAATTGCTCTTATGGAAGAAAGATATTTTTGGCCTTCTTTGAAGCGTGATGTTCAAAGATTTGTCCAACGGTGTATGGTTTGCCAAAGATCTAAAGGAACTATTCAGAATACCGGTCTCTATACTCCACTACCAGTTCCAGATGCACCTTGGGTTGATGTTAGCATGGATTTTGTGTTAGGCTTACCTCGCACTCAAAGAGGTAATGATTCAATTATGGTTGTGGTTGATCGTTATTCCAAGATGGCACATTTTGTGGCTTGTAAAAAGACCACAGATGCTTCCAATATCGCATACTTGTTTTTCAAAGAAGTGGTTCGTTTACATGGTGTTCCCAAGTCAATAACTTCTGACAGAGATACAAAATTTTTGAGTTACTTTTGGAAATCGCTTTGGATGCGTTTGGGGACTACATTACAGTTTAGCACTACTTGTCATCCTCAAACCGATGGACAAACAGAGGTTGTGAATCGTTCTTTAGGAAATTTGATTAGAGCAAAGATCGGCGATAAAGAAAAAAAATGGGATATTGTTCTTCCACATATGGAATTTGCTTTCAATACTTCAGTGAATCGCTCTACTGGTAAGACGCCTTTTGAAATTGTCTATTCTAAGGTGCCCCATCATGTTCTTGATCTCATAGTACTTCCAAAGCTTCGGGATTCTCATGCCAAGGCAGACAATATGGTGGATAAAGCTTCTCAAATCCATCATGAGGTAAAATCAAAGCTTGCAGAGTCTAATGCCAGGTACAAAGAAGATGCCGATAAACATAGGCGTTTTAAAGAATTCAAAGAAGGAGAGTTAGTCATGATTCATCTTCGCAAAGAACGATTTCCCGTGGGAACTTACAACAAGACAAAGATGAAGAAATATGGCCCTTTCCAGATTTTGAAGAAAATAAATGACAATGCATATGTCACTGATCTTCCTGCTGAATGGCATATCTCCAACATCTTCAATGTTCAAGAAATTTTTACGTTTCATGGCGATACTGAGGCCATGGTAGGTGATGACAACTCGAGGACGAGTTTTTCTAAAGAAGGGGAGCCTGATGCAGGACATCAACAGTTTTAGGAAATCCAGTTTTAGGAATTATGACAAAATAGGAACTCTTATTTTATCACATCAACAGTTTTAGGAAGTATGACAAAATAGGAACTCCTATTTTATCACATCAACAGTTTTAGGAAGTTCGAAAAAATAGGAACTCCTATTTTATCAACTCAACAGTTTTAGGAAGTTCGACAAAATAGGAACTCCTATTTTATCAAACGTATGATTTTCTTGTTGGTCTTTGACCGTACGTAGGATTTCTAATTTTTCTTTCTTTTACAACTCCTTGTCAAAGTTGGTTATTTAGCTTTGAGTAGTATAAATAGAGAGGGATATCAACATGTAAGGGACATATTTTCCAAGCAATCAAATAAACAATTTTATTCCTCAAACCCCTTTGTTATTATTACAATTTCTTCTTAACGCATCTCCTTCGTCTCTTCGCATCCCCGACGATATTTATATCGTCTTCTTCAAACTACGGGTACCACATCACTGGTTCAGAGCCATTAGCATTATTGTATCCATAACTTACAAGTCATGAAAATCATTAGCGTTACACTATGATGACATTCTCTTACCTGTCGAAAATGAGTATGGAAGAAGTCATATGTCCTGCTAACTTCAGCCGCAGTGGTTTGTTGGCCAAATGGTACGTGGCCGCCACTCTTTACCTAACATCGAAGGTTAAGTCTGAAGGTGGAATCCTTTCCAGAAAGAGGAAGGTCACCGAAATTAAGGCTCCTGCTTCGTCTGACATGGAAGGACTTTCAAAGACGTTCGCCTCCTTTGTAAGTTTGAAGAAATCTCATGCTAGGACCGAGTCGGCTTCCAAACAGTCTGCTCTAGTGAGGGAGGAGCGTGAACCTAGTCGGCTTGCCAAGGCGGAGGCTGAAGTATTCGGCTAGGAGAGGGACCATCTGCGATTATCAGGTGTTGAAGACGCGTTGAATCTGAGTACCGAACAAGCTGAAGCCTTGAGTGAGAAGTTGATGTTGGCTATTGTGGCGGCTTCTACTGGTAGTGACCACTCCAGGACCGTTATGTTGGAGGTTTTCGATGAAGATCGCCCGAGGTTCCAGAGTCCAATCGCTCCACTGAAAGGGCATTCGATAGTGGCTGCGGTGAAGTGGGCCATCCTTCTTGTAGTCCGCATTGTTCCCCATCTCGTTCCAGGCCACATATCAGGGTGATGGAGGGTCCATTGGACAAATTGCTTCCCTCTCTTCCTCCGGATTCCGCTGAGCCGTCTCGCAATAAAGGGTCGGCCGCTGGTGACAATGGGAAAATTGCGGAGGAAGACCTGAGTGTAGTGGCGACTACGAAGGGCGGTGCCTGCATAATTTCACGTCCGAAAGAGCTCCATCCGGGTGCGCAGATGAGTTTGTTCAATCCAGACGTAGTGAAGATGAGAAACCAGGCTTGGCATCAGGAAGTTGACGTGGACTATGTTTCAAGGAAGCGTATAAGCATGCACCACAACTGGCTATTGGACTACGCTCTGAAGCCCGAGGAGGATACGCTGGAAGGGCTTATGGATAAGGGTTTGAAACACCTTATGTTGGGGACATCTCATTTGAGCCAGGTGGTCATTGCTGGGACAAGGGTTGAGGCGGCTCGTGAGAGGGTGTACACCAAGGAGTGTGTCTTCTCAAATATGCAGAAGTTGTATTCTGATGCGCTTTTCGAAATTGACTACTGATAAAGCAAATCGGGGAAAATAGGCTGGAACAATCAGTCGTTATTGTTGAGACTCAAAGGGTTCGTTTTGAGGCCCTAGAGTTTGATTTGGCAGAGGCAGTGTCCGCAAGAGACAGATTCAAGCAAGAGTTGGATCTGACCCGCCATGATCTAGAAGTTGCGCATGAATTTGCGACTAAGTCACATTCTGAGTTGTGATCTTCTGCTGATGAGAGAGCCATGAAGAAGATTGATTGGGTTGCTTAGAGGCAATGGTTAGAGGCCGACGTGGAATTCAATACTCGAGTAGCGATGAAGGCTGAAGAGCAGCTTCAACTAAAGCAACACGAGCTTAGTGTTGTAGAAAGTAGTCTGGCTATGGAGCAGTCTCAGGTTGATGCGCTGACTGGCAAGCTGGAGCGTGAAATTGCCAAAGTGAATGCGTGTGAGGAAGAACTTCTCAAGGCGCAGAGCATATGTGAATCTCGTTGGGTCGTGCATGGGAGATTAAAGCTGTTGGCGCTAATAAATGAGGAACATCCGAAATTGGACCTCGAGTATTATAAGAAGATATCATACGCAAACCTAGCAGTGGTATGTACGTCATCAGAGAAGAGGGCGATCCGGATCATGATGTTCAAATTGAGCTTAGTTCTTCTATTTCTGTACCCCTCTTACAGAGGAATAAACTTTGCGTATTTGTACTTTTTGTTTCAAATGTTAATGAAAACATGTTTACTTATAGTTCATTTTATGCCTGTATTGTGTTCGGTCTTCTTGTCTCGCGCTTTTCATTCAACCTTGTCATTTTACTTTGACACAAATCTGGTTGGGTTAGCAGAAAGCCGAGTGGTCTGTCTGTTGTTGAGAGTTTGACCATTTACATCTTGGGTGATTATGACATGTTCTTCTGTGAGGTCTTAGAGTCACTATTGCTTAGTTACAGCCAACAGTGGGTGTTCCGCGGATTGTTTGGCAGTGGGCTAGATCACCCAGGTCATAACTCATCCTCTAGGTAAGCCCTTGAAGACTTAAGTTGTATATCTGACTGTTGGTTGTTGCCGCTGGCATTAGTAAACTATGGTAGCCGAGCACATGCGTTGTCTTTGAGCTAGAGAGCTTATCCTGAGTCAGGTTTTGCAAGCTCGGGTTAGCATTCCATGTACCGTTCATCCGCGCGTCAGCGAGATGATTTTTAGGTCAGCTCGAGTGGCCATTACTGATAATGGAATGTCAGCTTGTGCGACCGTGTAGACGCTGCTTGAGCCGTGATTTCTTTCGCCGACCGCTATTTTGCAAAGGAGCGGTGGTCGCGTGGCGAGCCGTTGACTTCATTCGGCGCTGATTAGGCTCCACTTTCTGAACCATCGATACCCATGTGGAACAGATTACAGGTTTGGAATGTGAGAATTTGACAATCATGGTTTGTTGAAGAGCGATGATCCCGCGGTAAGTTGTCGACGGCAGTTTAGGACTAATTAGGCTCCCACCTTCCAAACCATCTACACCCGTGTGAAACAGGCACAAGTTTGGGGTGAGGGGATTCGGTGACCATGGTCTGTAAAAGAGCAGTGGTCCTGTGGCAAGCCGTCGAAATCAGTTTGGAACTGACTAAGCTTCCAACTTCCAAATCATCTACCCCATGCGCATTGAGCTACAAATTTGGGGGTTTTCGACGACCACGGTCTGTAGAAGAGTAGTGATCTCATGGCAAGCAGTCGAGATCAGTTTGGGACTGACTAGGCTCCCACCTTTCGAACCATCTACACCCGCGCAGTGGAGGCTACAAGTCTGAGGTTGGTAATTTGGCGACCATTGTCTGTAGAAAAGCAGTGGTCCCGTGGCCAACCGTCAACATCACTGACTAGCTCCCACACCTTCCAAACCATCTACACTCACGCAGTGGGGGCTACAAATCTGGGCTTTGATCAAAAGTTAGCATTGTCAATCGTCATCAGCTAATGTTACCTGATCGGGTTCGACGATTGTTGTCCGGGAAAGGGACAACAGTCCCTGGCGAGTCATCATCACTAGTCGTAGTAGCGCTGGTTAGACTCCTACTTCCAAAACCATCGACATCCGCCCTGGGCGGACTAGGCGTCAGGATGAACCGAAAGTCGTCGTCATTAGCCAAGGCTAAATAAGCTTGCCCGGTTAGGTCGGGGCTTCGCTTGTTCCGGGAGTGTGAGCCTACATCCCGAGCGGAGTGCATTGTGCAGACGAGTTTTGAAGAGACATGAGTACCTTAAATCAGCTTGGTGATATACAGGTGTGATTCGTGTGTCAAAAATTATTAGGGTTTCTAACGCTCGTGTCAGGCACGTGGTAGAATATTGCTGGAATAGTGGCCTGAGCCCATGGAACCATAGAATGAGATCTAGGGTTTGTCGTATGATCAAGACGCTACGTGTACAGCGTAGATTGCATGGTAACACGCATACAACGTAGATCACGAGACGGTTGAGTATCGGTTACTCCCCTCAATTAATGGGGTTGTGTGCAGCCTCGTTAATTGGACGAAAGTGATCCTATGTAGCTTTCTTGGGAACCGTCATCTCCTCGTTTCCCTTACGGTATTCAATGCTGACAGTCAATGTTGAAGTGCCCGTTTTGTGAACCACTATGTCTATATATGGTGTTTTTCATCGTTGTAGGCACTATCTTCTAGAGAGCGCACCTACTGAAATGCTCTTACTTGAAGAACATGCTTTGGGATTTCCAAAGGCTGAAGGGAGATCTCCAACGTTGGAGTCTTCGAATGTTCTAACATTTGTGTGGATGAGTCGCGATAAGACCTCTATTATGCGTGGTCACCTACTTTGGGTGAGCACCCAATTGGTTCGCTGAGACCTTGTAATTTCTTTCCGTATTACGAAGAAGAAGTACAGACTTTCTCCCAAGGGATAAGTCTGTTGTTTATGTGTCGGTGCCATGTCGCCCCTCTGAAACGCCTAGTTTCAAAGATAATACCAGTAGCCAACTTTAGAGCGGTTGCCTCCATCACTTCTCGATTAGCCCTGTCACATCGCGCGGCGCTAGAATTCAAGATATCGAGTTGGGGTGGAGTTGGACATGGCCTGTCTGATTAGGCCATTGACTCCTGGATGCCCCTCTCATCCCTTCAGCGGGAGGGTGCACTCGATCTGTTTCAAGTTGATACTTGCCCCAGTTCATCTGGTCGAGCGGATCGAACGTGTGAGTTGGCCGTAGCTTCAGCTGGCATTTTGCGAGACCCCTGACTGTTAATTTTGTACTACCTCAGACCATATTTGAGGGTTGTGTCCATAGAGGCATTGAATTAGACGTCTTATTTCATCATGTTTATGCTCATGCCAATCCTTCATCCTATTGTTGCTCATGGATAACGTTCATCGGAGAGTTTGCAGAGCATATATTCGGTACCTTTGACGTCTTCTTCTGGAGTCGAACTGTTTATAGTCTTTTGTATCCGCCTCAGGGCGATCGTTGTTACATCTTTTCAATAATCAATGCAGCGTAATGGTCCCCACGTATTGTTCCTTCCGAGTGGTTAGCGGTATACTTAATGCATTGGTGAAGGGTGGAGACTACTGCTTCTATCTGGTGAAGCCATGGTCTTCTGAGGATAAAGTTGTAGGTAGACGATGCGACCACCACCATGAAGTCCAAGAACATGACTTTTCTCAGTTGTGGCTCTTCTACCACCACTACTAATCTTATTTTCCGATCGGAAAGCATTTCTCTCCACTGAATCCGATCAGAGGGTAATCTGAGGATGTCAGGTTCTCCTCCTTGAGGTCCATACTGCGGAACGCGTGGTAGAACAAGACATTGAGGGAAGTTTTCATATCCACTAGGACCCACTTCACTTCCCACCTTGCAATAGAAACTGAAATGACAAGAGCGTCATTGTGCGGTGCGCGGACACCTTCGAGGTCCTTGTCAGTAAAGGTTAAGGTGGGGATGGGGCTTTGCACCCTCGAGTAGTAAACGCGTTTGTCCTCGCTTGCGAGTTGTGTTTGCATTTTTATTAGAGTCTTCTTGCAGGATCTGTTCGACTGGTCTGCATCTGATCTGACTCCATGAAGGGCATGGATTAAGGCCGGAATCTCTTTCTCAATCTCCTTGACTTCCTCTCCCATGTCCCTGGGTTGGTACAATCACTTCTCCACACCCAAAAATTCCTTTAGCGTGCCCCAGTGGATCCAGTATTCGATCTCGCACCTTAGACTCTTGCAGTCGTTGGTGTCATGGCCACCCTCCTTATGGTACGAGCAGTACTTGTTGTTGTCACGTTTAGAGAGGTTTTCGCGATGCTTTGGGGGCGACTTCAGATCTTCCCAGATTTTCATGGAATTCAGGACGTCCAATAAGCTAGAATTGAAGGGGGGTCATGGATCTGGATCCAACGTAGTTGGAAGCTTTCTCTGGCCTGGTTCGGCCAGGGTCTAATCTATTGTCATTGCGCTTTCGCTTGCTCTTTTCTTCATCCCCTCGCCTTCTTGTCCTTAGGAACGGAGAGCTTTTTATCAACTTCTATCTATTTTGTCGTTGTTCACATCTCTTCTAAGGTGATGTACCTCTGTGCGCCCTTTAGGAATTCCTTCATATGCAGAGGGGGTTCAAAGGTGAGGAATCTATAAAACTATCCTTCTCTGGGGCCCACAGTAAAAGTCGTCACGACTGTGTCATTGCTACAGCCGTCAATGAATGTCAGCTCATCGTTGAAGCGTGTGACATACTCTCTTAGTGTCTCATTGGATCTCTGCTTCAGATAGAGTATGTAGCGTGGGCCTTTCCGGAGATGTTGACTTCCGACAAAGCGAGTGAAGAATTCCTTTGCCAGCGCCTTGAATGAGTTGATCGACTTTGGTGGGAGGCTGTGGAACCACGTTACTGCTGACTTCTTTAGGCTGGTAGGGAAAGTTTTGCACATCACTGACTCGGGTCTTTCTTTGAGTGCCATTACAGGCTGGTAATGGCGCAAATGATCGAATGGGTCGGTGGTCCCATCATAGAAGTCGAGCTTTGGAGGCGTGAACTTTTTTGGAAGAGCCTCGTTTATGATACGATCCACGAATGGTGGAACAGAGAGAAGATATAGCACGTCAGGGTAGTGTGCACCTCTGCGGAGGGGGTTCTGCGGTGCGAGTCTGTCTGCCCTAAAAGTCGGTTTTGCATTAGATGCGCCACATCTTCTAGTCCAATGAGAACTAACAGGGGCTTGACTCTCCTGTGTTTGCTCTTTGTTATCTTTTGAAAATGAGGGCCTGTGCTGCTCCAGATCTACGTTAGCAGGCAGAGAGTTCTGATGTATGATAGCCTCCAATGCTTTGGCGATTCGTTGTATTTGAGACGACAATAAATTTATCCTGGGGTCTGTCATTGTCGTCGTTGGTACCGGGGTATGAGCCTGCTGCCCGTGTGTCATCGGCACCACTGACAGCGGCGATATAGCGCCAGTCTGAGCGTTTGATGTGTTTCCTTGATCTCAATTGTTGCGTGATCTAGTAGTCACCATTTTTTTGTGTTCTGAAAAGAAATGATGCTAGTGATTAGTTAGGAACTTTGTCGTTCCCAAAGACGACGCCAAACTGATGCAGCCGATTTTCGCTCCCTGCTTTGACATTAACTTGCAAACCTGCTGACATGCACAAGAAACACACGTGAGCCACAGACCACTGTTGTAGTGACCGATGGCACTCTGATGCTAAAGTCAGACAGGGATCTGAGGAACGCGTAATGCTGTAAACAGGGAATTTGTAGCGTACCTTAGCTTACCAACCTCATGTCTTATTTATAGTGTTGGAGTCATATTTTGTAGCGTAATACTTGCCTTAGCAGGGCTTATGACTATTTAGGATAGTTGTGAGACGCGTGGGCTTAACATGCTGTAATGATTTCGAGTCCGTCTGGCGAACTGCATTGTGCGAGCTTAGAACCGCTTGGGGCAGATCAGTGTCGAGATGACGCTTGAGCCTAATATTTCTCGAGATCATCATGACACATGTACGGTGTAGAAGAGGGGTTGCTTTGGTGTATCATCACATAGTAAATTAAAGAGGATTAGAAGCAGATCCAGATTCTTCTCAACATGAAGTCCCTGACCTCTATCAGGGAAGTTCAAAACCTGACCGGAAGAGTGGAAGCACTTTACAGGTTTATATCCAAGTCATCAAACAAGTGCCTCCCTTTCTTCAAGATACTCAGAGGAAGCAAGCCTTTCAACTGGGATGAAGAGTGCGAGCAGGCCTTCCAGAACCTAAAGTCGTAAATGGAAAATATCGAGCTACTCTCAATACCAACCCCAGGAGAAACACTTTATTTGTATCTATCCATCTCAGATCAAGCCGTCAGTTCAGCTCTTGTATGAAATGATAAAGGGGTACATAGACCAATGTACTACGCCAGCAAAAATTTAGTGGAAGCCGAAGCAAACTATCTGAATCTAGAAAATTTAGCTTTGGCATTAGTCATATCTTCTAGGAAGCTAAGGCCCTACTTTCAGGCCATTCTATTACAGTTATGACCAACACACCCGCTTTGCACGGTGTTGCACAAGTCGGAATTATCTGACAGAATGGTTAAATGGTTGGTAGGACTAGGACAGTTTGACATCAACTACTTACCCAGAACGGCCATAAAAGCACAAGCATTAGCAGACTTCATCGCCGAGTTTACTGGTGGTGAAGAAAATGAGTCAAACAACTCAGAGTCGAGACCAGACGAGCCAGGAAATATCGTACACTGTGATGGGTCAACCACACAGAAAAGAAGCGGTGTTGGTATCACACTCCACTCTCCAAGCGGTTTCGTCTTGGAAAAAGTGGTCAGATTTGGTTTCCCAGCCGCAGACAACGAAGTGAAATACGAAGTCCTCTTGTTCGGCATGAAGCTAACAAAAGGAATTGAGGTAACTGTGCTAACTACTTATAGTACCTCACGTATGATAATCAAACATGTTATAGGGGACTTTAACAGTAAAAACCCAAGGATGATAGCCTATCGAGAAAAGGTCATTAATGCAGCAGGCCAATTCAGAAGATTCGAGCTTCTACAATGTCCGGGTGACAACAACCAGAGAGCGAACACACTAGCCAGGCAAGCCTCAGCCACTGCAGAAACTGTCAATGAACTTATCGAATTCCAAGAACAATTAAGTCTAAAAGAAGAAGAGGTCAACAAGCTTTACGTAGTTGAAGGAAATTCAAGCTGGATGAATCCCATCATTGACTACATCAAAGATGGGGGCCTCCCAGCCCAAAAAATCATAGGCTAGAAAGCTAAAAACAGGGCAGCGCAGTACACCCTCCTGAACAACAAATTCTACAGAAGATCAGCCATGGACCCCCTGCTCAGATGCTTAGCCTTTTCAGAAGCAAACCAAGTTCTTCGAGAGATTCATAATGGAATCTACGGGAATCACCCAGGCGGTAGGACCCTGGCCCATAAGGCCCTGACTTTGAGATACTACTGGTCACAAATGCGGCAGGATGCGCGATAAGTGCCAAAGGTTCGCGTCGTACACTCACACGTCCATTCATCCCTTGACTCCAATGACTAGCCCATGACTATTTGCACAATGGGGAATGGATATCGTTGGACCGCTCCCGGTCTCAACCAATAAGAAGTTCCTCCTAGTAGCATTTTATTACTTCATTAAATGGGTCAAAGTTAAGCCTCTGTCCAAGATAGAATAGGACCAAATTGAAAATTTCATCTGGACATCCATCGTCTGGAGATTCGATATTCCAAGGACACTGGTCAGAGATAACAGAACCAAATTTGAAGACAGCAAGGTCGAGAAACTATACAAAGACCTCGACATCAACCACCATTTCTCATCGCCAGGGCATCCACAAGCTAACGGCCAGGCGAAAGTCACCAATAGAACCATCTTGGAGGCACTCAAAAGGAAGCTCGACACGGCAAAAAGGAAATGGGTCTCTACCCTGCCAGGAATACTCTTGGCGTATCGGACCACAAAAGAACACCCATCAAAAAATACCCTTCGCCCTAGCATACGAGTCAGAAGCGATGATCGCGGTGGAACTCAAAATACCAATTTTCTGGGCAGAGGAATTCAGACCAAAAAACAACGACGAAGCTCTGTGCGTCAATTTAGATCTCCTCGAGGAAAGGAGAAATTAGGTCGCTACTAAAATGGCCACCTACCAACAAAGATGGTTCAATACTACAAAAAGAAAGTCAAGCCACAAGAATTCAAAGTGGGAGACTGGGTACTTAAAAAGATTCAACAAAACACTAAGGAATCGGGAATAGGAAAGCTGGACCCGAATTGGGAAGGGCCATATAAAGTGACCTAGGTCAACGGACCAGGAAATATTGGTTAGAAGATGTGGACGGTAGAAGCCTTATGCAGCCATGGAATATACCACACCTTAAAAAGTATTATCAATAAAGGATATTTGTTTCTACCAAAATTCCATTACCGGTCCACTACATAACTCTCATACGCAAATCAGGACGGCAACAGTTAGACTTGATACACAAATCAGGACGACCACAGTCAGACTTGATACACAAGTTAGGACGGCCACAGTCAGACTTGCACCCCTCAGATACAAGTCAAGACGGCCACAATCAGACTTGATACACAAGTTAGGACGGCCACAGTCAGACTTGCACCTTTCAGACACAAGTCAGGACAACCACAATCAGACTTGCACCTTACAGATACAAGTCAAGACGACCATAGTTAGAATACAAGTCAGGATAGGACGGCCACAGTCAGACTTGCACCTTTTAGACACAAGTCACGACAACAACAATCAGACTTGCACCTTTCAGATACAAGTCAGGACGACCACAGTCAGACTTGATACACAAGTCAAGATGGCCATAGTTAGAATACAAGTCAGGATGACCACAATCAGACTTGATACACAAGTCCGGACGACCATAGTGAAACTTGCACCTTTCAGACACAAGTCAGGATGACCACAGGTAGACTTGCTCCTTTCAGATACAAGTCAGAACAACCACAGTCAGACTTGATACACAAGTCAGAACAACCACAGTCAGACTTGATACACAAGTCAGGACGACCACAGTCAGACTTGCACCTTTCAGACATAAGTCAGGACGGTCACAGTCAGACTTGATATACAAGTCAGTATGGCCACGGTCAGACTTGCACCCTTCAAATACAAGTCAGGAGGACCACATCAGACTTGATATAAAAGTCAGGACGACCACAGTCAGACTTGATATACAAGTCAGGACGACTACAATCATACTTGATACACAAGTCAGGACTGCCACAATCAGACTTGCACCTTTCAGATTCAAGGCAGGATGACCACAATCAGACTTGCACCTTTCAGATACAAGTTAGGACGACCACAGTCATACTTAATACACAAGTAAGGATGGCTAGAGTCAGACTTGCACCCTTCAGATATAAGTCAGGATGGCCACAGTCAGACTTGATACACAAGTTAGGACGACCACAATCATACTTGATACACAAGTCAGGACGGTCACAGTCAGACTTGCACCCTTCAGATTCAAGTCAGGACCTCCAAGTCAAACTTGTTGAGTGGGCCGCCACGGCCATAGTCAGACTTGTACTTATTGCTCGAAGCCTAGTCTGAATAAAAAAGGCAATAACGACATAGGAAGTGGGAGCTTAGTCAGAGCTTACATAGCCTGGTGAAGACAACTCGCCGTAGATTATGGTCCTTATGCAGACAACGATCAGGACATTATCGCTCAAATGCGCCGCCTACAAATGCCAAACAATAATAAAGACGATAGTACAATCAACACTTGTATGGGTCATTGTACTCTCAAGAGCAATGTCTGACTGACAAAAGATCAAGACCGAAGCCACGACCCAGTACTTAAGAAAGTCAAAAGTGGTCAACAAAAAAGAAGTGCAAAGTTTCAAGGTCAAGCATGCAAGCAACAGGCTGGCGCATAGCGCATAACACAATTTAGCTACAGAGTACAGGTACAAAAGACACTTGTTCAATACTCTTTAAATTGATTCAAAAGCTACAACTGTTTTGGAGAACTTGTTCTAGAGGCCGAAGAGCTACTTACATCGGAAGGAACTGCAGGAAGGGGAAGTAGGAAACATTATCTAAAGCCAGTCTTGAGTTGCCAGAAGGGGAAGTAGGATCAGAAACTTTTGCATCATCAATCTTCCAAAAAACAGCTTCCGGTATCGATCAAAATCGAGCTCCAAATGAGGATTTTCATCCTCAATTAGTTTAAGCAGTTCCAGCCTACCACGGGCGATATCAGAAGATCATGAAGATTCGTGATGGGCTTGGGCCCAATTAAACTAGCATCCGCCTCCGATAGTCTGTGAGAAAGCACAGTTGTATGAGACTCTTCCTTCGCCAATCGCTCCTTCAGCAAGTTTAGTTCCGCCAGAGCATCCGCAGCCCAAGCCTCAGCCCTTTGAATCGGCGTTGCTTGCCGGCCAGATCAAATTCAAACTCCAAGTGAAAAGCAGCCAACTCAGACTCGTGAGACAGTGCCTTACCCACCAACCCTTTAAGCTGGTCACTTAAGAAGTCGAACCTATAGAGTGCGTCCGAGTACAACTTGCAAAGCTCTACAAAAGGTCTCTCTGCAGCATGAACTGCGCTACGAGCATCAGAATGCAGATCACTCTTAGCAAACGACGACAAGGAACCTTTGGGAGACACCGGCTCAACAGACTTCTCAAAAAGAATAATGGCCCAACGCTCGGCATCAGACTCTAGGGTAGGAAAGAAGATTCGCTTATCAAGGTAGCAGGCTCAACAGACTGCCCCGCACCAGCCACTTCCTGGTCTAATAGGATTGTCTTAGAGAAATAACCAGCATTATCGCCAACCCGCCTTTTCCTAAGACGACCGATAAGCGGCATGGTCACTTCCAACTCAGCCTGCTTCGAAGGACTTAGCGTTGTGAACCTCCTCTTTCTGGAACGCCCACTACCAGTCTTCTTCGGGGACAACCTAAGCACAACAGGGCCTGTACGAAAGTGCCCGAACAATCCACTCTGCATGACGCGGTCTGCGGCCATGACTTCTTCAACAGCAACCAAAGGAAGCTCATTAAACGATCTCCTCACAGATTCTTCCTCCTCAGTAGGAATTGGAGCCACAAATTTACCTGCACAGAACAGCGAGACGATATATCAATTTCTACAAAAGCACATGGAAAAATAACATAAAGAGAAGCACCGCACTCACCAAGATTGAATTTGAAGTGCCTGACAAGAGGTTGCTCGTCCACCTTGAAATATGAGGAATTAGAAGGCTTAGGAGTACTCAACCAACAGACTCCATGGGCATTAAGACGAGAATAAGTTAGCAAATGCAATATCCGTGGAGTCAATAGATGGCTAATAAGCCTGGCCTTGACAAGGACAACAATCAAAATCCTGAACTCGTCAAGCGCCATTCAAGTAGGAAGGATACGAAGATGTGCAAGAAAGCGCCAAATATCCTCCAAAACTGGAAAGCGAAGCCCTGCTTGGAACATGCCTTTGCGCAAGGCAATAAACCCTTGCGGAGGCGTCAACGGATTGTGAGTAGCACTAGAGCTTGTTCTGTCCGGGGGTTAATTCGACGTTGTACGCCATGAAGAGAAAATTATTACTTTTAGAAAAGCAAAGAGAGATTTGCAACCAAAAACACATAGAAATGAGAGGACGCGGAAGAGATGCAAGGTGAAAGACTACCTCTCACAAAAGCGGCGGCTTATATAAGCACCAGGCAGTCACGCCCCCTTCTTACTGAACAGTCGCGAACTCATTTAATGATCGCTTGAGATGACGTTTCGGGATCAATCATCACAACTGTACAGAGTATCAAAATGATTAGTAGCCCACTAACTCGGGGGGAGCAGCTGATGATACACCAATCCATCCTCTAATCAGCACCGTACACGTGTCACGATAATATCGTCAATAGAACGAAACATGCTAGATTGCAGGCCTAAACAACGATAAGCCTATCATTGGTAGAATCCAGACAGTCGAGTCTAAGTTGTAATGAGCCAGTAGGCCCAATACTCGTAAACCCTCTAAAGCAAGTATCTGAGAGATCCACCCAAGACAGTCAGACCAGCAACACATTGGATCCGACTAGGAAATATATATAAGAGTATAAGTCGGGAAAGAAAACTTCCTTACATGGACAACACTCAGAAAGGGAAATCTCTCCCGCAGATCTAGGAGCACAAGTCGTGTAAGGAAACTATCCCACATGAACAGCTCCCAATTAGGAAAAAATCTCCACAGAAACTATGCCACCAAAGGCCTAGCTGAACGAGGACTCCTTCACTATAAAAAGGATATAAGGTTGATGAACTAGAGGTACACAATATAACCCAGTTTACAGTTTTAAGCTTCTCCTAAGCCTTATCTAACTTAAGCATCGGAGTGCCATCGGCGACCACACGATGGTCCTTGGCTCATGTTTGCTACCTGCGCAGGTCTAGGTAAGCAGCGAGGAAGGATAATAGAAATCGATTACATCAAACCTCATACACAAGGGCACAAATACTTCAATTGTGATTTTTGCACTAAGGGGTTTGAGTGGTTAGGAGTTGTAGTACCTGATAACATACTTAGAGATGGTGGTCAAAACCCTATTACTCAAGTTGCAACTACTGAAGAAGCTGAAGGTGAACAAGTTCAAGTCGGAAGAAGTAATAACTCTCCAAATGTAACAATAATTGTCCAAATGACTATGGTGTTTGAAGATTTATGTAAAACATTTCTATCTAGCATAAATAAGAAGTGAATGAACATAGCTTTCAATATCAGTGTTGCAACAATAACAAGTTTGACATGGAATATCAAACCATGTAAATATGTCATTCAGTAGAAGTCTGACACTGGATCTAAACATTGGATGAAACCATGTCAATATGTCATCTAATAGAAGTCTGACGCTGGATCTAAACAAAAGAAATCTGACACTGGATCTAAATAAAAGAAGTCTGAAGTTGCAATAATAACACTGGATCTAAACAAAGGCAGTCTGACATGCCATTCAATGGTTGCAACAATAACCTATGCTGCAACAATTCAATTTCAGTCATGCAAACAACAAATTACCCATCAAATTCAAGTCTGATATGCCATTCAATAGTTGCAAAATATCATCAAATGTATTCTGTTTGAAGTGTGACATAAATATAAAACAGTGATCAACCAATGCTTACATCACCATAAACAAACAAAAAAAAGTTGGTATGTTCCCCACTAACAAACAGTATCACCATAAAGTATTGTAAAAAAAAAAAGTTATCCACTAAGAAAAACAATCTTCAAAACAAAAGAAGTTGGTGTCACATGTTTGGTTCTCTTGGCCTCCTAGGTTGATTGCTCCAAGTGCCTTGTTTTTTCCCTACCTCTACCACTAACACTGGATGTGCCATTGGCCTGGAAGATTAGTGGCCTTATTGGAGGGGGTCTAACTCCTTGTGCAAAGGGCTGCGTTGGGAACATTGAAGCTTGAAGGTTGTGCGTGGTTGGAGATGTGGGCAATTCAGGCTGAAGATTGGGTTGTTGTGGAGGGACTATGACCTTTTCATTTGGAGGTTGACATCTTCCTCTATCCCATTTTCAGAACCTGAATTCGCACCCTTTTTTTGTTGCTCCTACCTCTGTTGAATCTGGGTGGTGCCCTAGAGTTCTTGAATGTTTGTCCACAACCTTCAGTTTGCTCCCTAGGAGGGTTTTTATAGGTTTTGTTGTTGTGACCCTCCAAACCACACCTTCTGCAGCTCCTTGCTTCCTTTTCCTCATGTTTATCCCCATCCCTTCTTCTTTCAGTCCTTGGTCTCCCACGATGTCTTTTCATTTGAAGTGGAAGTACCAAGTATGCTGGCTGGCACATCAAAACCATCATCACGTATGCAAATAGGCAAATATTATAAAACAGACAAGCAATCAAGGTGAAACTTACTTTTGCCCACTCCATCATATTTCTAATACTGACAATGCCCCTTGAGTAAGCCTACACATATGCTTTCACTGAATGGTAAAGACTACAATACCTGCATAAGATGCATATAAGTGTGGGAGCAAACATTATATAGGGAACAAACATTAAGTTATATAGGATACTTTCTCTACTCATATGGGTCTGTGATTAGCCAGACAAACAACTCCATACACACAGATGATGCATGTCAACCCCATTGTCTATAATCACAATATCTGATATATGTTTTCACTCTCCACCTAAAACCACTCTCATTATGTATAACTGTGATGAAGCCATCAGTAAGCCCAAACTGGCTGAATTGGTTCATCATCTCCTTGTACTTGTCAATGAACTTCTGAGCTCCAGGAACTAGACCATAGATGTCCTGAGTATTGTTTTTTGCTCTTTTGTCATACATAAGCCTCATGAGAAGCACGTGATACTCATCAATGAACTTGCAAATTGGTTTTCCCTTAGCTTGATAATCCAGTTGTTTACTACAACAAAAATAGTATATAATAGCAATTTTTTTTATTACTAAGTGAATGTTATTATATAGTTGGTTATACATAGCATTCCATATTAAAAAAATGTTATCAACGCAGAAAAATGCTATCAGTCTACAACAAAAATGGTTTATAATAACAATTGTATGATGGCATTATTAAGCAAATGTTATAACATTAAACTAACTAGATGGAGTAAACTTAAAATGACCTTTATTGGGTGTTATTCTATTATAATAAAATGATATTAAACCTAACACTTGTAAAACGCTATCAAGTAAAAAAACAAGATCACCAAATCGAATCGCGACGCCATTCTTTTTAAACTTTATAGTTTTTACTCAAAAAGGAAAGAAAACCAGACGCCACACTTCTCTTATCTCCTCTCTTTTTCTTTGAGAAAACCAGACTCCTTTCTAGGGGTGGGCAATGTCGATTCGGTTCGATTTTGAGCCCCGAACTGATTTCGAATAGATTTCATTCGGTTTGCCCAAAACCGAAACCGAATTTTGTATATGTAAATCGATGAAATCGATTGAACCGAATTTCAAATCGGTTTGGTTTGGTTGGGCCTTCGGGATCAAGCACTTGAAAGGCTTTCATTAAAACATGTCTAATTTTCTTACAAGCCCAAGTTTTTGACAGACCCAATTTTTTGCCCAAAATTGAAAACTGAGATAAAAATGGATGATTCAGTGCAACAGGGTGCACTGCAGTGCATTTGATGCGCTAATCAGGTATTGACACCTACCTGTTATTTATATTTATATATATATATAATTAATCGGTCGGTTCGATTATTATTCAGTTGATTCAAAACCGTAAACCAATTTCGAACCGTTTATAATCGGTTCGGTTGTGTTTTAATTATTTTCTTTCTACTCATATTTTGGTTCAGTTATCGAACCAAATTTGAAAACTGGTTAGGTTGGTTAACTGAATTTAAATCGGTTTTTGCCCACCCCTACTCCTTTCTTCCCTCATCTCGATCAAAAGCGAAAAGAGAGATCGGTCGGATTTCCTTTCCTTGAGATAGCTAGAAATCAAATCTCATATTTCTCTTTCATTTCTATGATCTTGATCTCTTCATCTCCATCTCTTATCAGTAACTATAGGAAGTGCCACAAGCGAGGCCGAACTATAGATTGCATAATCTTCTCTTGAAGGCTATGTGAACTGTAGATTGCGATATATACAACTCTAAGGGTGTGTTTGGTTGCATGGAATCCTCTGTCTTGGAAATTCATGAGTGGACCACTTAAATTTAAGCTAATTTGAGGTTCATTCACCATTCCCCTATTGCATTTTGTGATCAATGGTGGGAATGAAAATTTCAAAACATGAAAATCACATGCTTTGGGGGACCAATGAGTGTGATTCTCATATTCATGGGACTTTCATTTCCACCATTGATCACAAAATGCAATGGTGGATTGGTGAATAAACTTCAAACTAGCCTAAATTTATGTGGTCCCCTCATGAATTTCCATGACACAATATTCCATGTAACTAAACACATCCTAAGTTGATCGGCTGGCCAAGATCCTCCTTTGGTGCTAGATCCGAACATTCGGTGAGTGTTTTCATTTATAGTTCATAGATCTTCAGCTTTCTCTATCTCTCTCACTATCTTCGCTCGCTTGAAATCCTAACCCTAGAAGTATAAATTTCTTCACCATTTCTAAGAGATTTGACCTTGGAATTCTCCAGAGGTGCATCGAAGGCAGGTAGAGTACAGGTGAGTTTTGCCCGTCTTCGTTCATTTTTTGCAAATTTTCGCTTGAATCGTTTGCAGTTGAGTTTCTGGTGTTTTTTTTTCCTTCCATCCGCCATTAAAGCTAAGCTTGGGTGGTAGGTTATTGAGAGGGAGCTTAGTTGAGAACTCAACGTCCGCGATGATACTCAAAAAATTGATCGAAGTTGTTTTTGCGCTTTAATTGTTTGAAAAAATGCTAACTCGGGGATTGCAGGCAAAATCTATAATATACTCTTTTGGTTTGGTTGATATAATGACAGTTGTTAATAGCTTCAGAAATGATGGTTTCGTTATATAAAATGTCTCATCTTTCAAATATATGTTTCTTGTATTTAGGAACGAGACGCATTGTGGTGTCGACATCAATATAAGAACTTTATAGATTGAGATTTGAAACATGAGCCGAAAGAAGTAAAGAAAATGAACTACAATAGTGGTTTGTATCCCTTGATAAAATATCGTAAGGTACTTCCTGATAATGTGACCATTTGTGTTTTTGTGAAGCGTTGGCAACATGAGACCAACACTTTCCACCTACCTTTTGGAGAGATGAGCATCACCCTAGATGATGTCTACCGTATAACTCATTTACCGATTCTAGGTAAGTCGATTAGAACGACAATGAAGATGACGGTAGATGAATGTGTTACGTTATTGGTTGATGGTTTGGGGATTGAAAGTAAAGAAGCAAATGTCCATGTCAAGAAACATGAAAAATCTGTGGAAATGAAGTTTATTCAGGACCACTGTTGTAGACAGCCTACGGACGCTGATTCTCTTGAAAGGAAACAACAAGTGTGTAGGGGAGCTTGTTGTTTCTTCTGGGTATGACTATTTGCTAATAAAAGTGGAACAATGGTTTATATTGAATATTTGAAGATTCTGATAGAGGTGGATGATGTTAACAAACATGCATGGGGCGTAGCAGGTTTGGCAGTCTTGTTTCGTCAGCTGGGCGGCGCTAGTAGAGAGGGAACGAGGCAAATTGTTGGATATTTGCCTCTTTTGGAGATATGTTTCGAAAATTTTATTTTGTTAATTACCCTCATAATATATAAGAATTTCATAATGTTTATTTATGTTGTTTTCGTTTATAGGCATGAATGATCATTTTAGACTATGGGGTAATGCAAAACTGACGTGGTATACTAGACCCCCCCCCCCCCCCCCCCCCCCCACCATGGCTAAGTGGGAACCCCCACAAATTATAGGGGTTTTGGACGAACAAATCATCACTCTTAGGGAAAATCTCGATGACATGTTTCATGAAGAGGTAAAAATGCATCTATAAGTTCAATAAATTTTTTTGTATGTGTCATATATTAATAAGTTTTAATTATTATAATTCGCAGGTACTTTGGGACCCTTACGTAGAGTCCAAGAAAAACACTTTCCCTTCATGGCATCACATGGTTTACAATATGTTTGTTATGCCTCGATATAGAAGAACCCTATCACTTCGATAGAGTTATGAGACAAATGAGAAAGGTACAAGTCATCCCAATCCAACCAATCCAAGCCAAAAGGAAGAATAGAGCTTGATCTGGCAAACACTATTACGTCCAGTATGAGGTGTTGGCTTCGTTTGCTCGAAGGTGACATTAAAATGTCGAGCCAACTAACCAACAAGGTGCCCCCGTAAAACTTCCATGGGACTATGCGGTGGATTATTTTGATTGGTTTCACCGCATTAGCCATCCCTTCATACAACCACCGAACAATAGGAGAAGTTATCCCTAAGAAGACATTTATTTTTTTTCAAATAAGAGGGTAAGTACAAACATTTTACACTTATGTAATTTCAAAATTTTACATGGTTTGCACTAACATCTAATGTTTTCCTGCAGGAGATTGTCATTGCTAATGCTCGTAACTTGGTCAATGCCTCTGTTGAAGAAGGGGGAACGTCGACAAGGTTATTTTGCTCGCCCGACAAAATAAAATACGAGATTTGCTAAATGAAATGTCTACACCCGTTACCTTAGAATAAGATGAAGAAGAGTCTGATGTACGTCTCAGTGGTGAAATTGGCGGTGGAGAAAGTGACCGTCGAAACAAATCGAGGCATGAACAAAGCTTCTATGTTCGGAGGCAACAAAGATAATGTCTTCATTTTGAAAACTTTGGAAAAAAACATTTGGCTTATATTTATTTAGAAGCTTTAAGTTTTGCAAACTTCAGATAATTTTTTAAGAAGCTATATGTTTTACTTATGTTCTATTTATTGACTTCTATAGAGTTGCACTTAACTATTTATTTACTTATGTTATGTTTGTTATTGTTGTTGCTTATCTAGACTAATCCACAAGTCCATATTGAATTTTGCCATGCGCATGACTATTTTGCATGCTCGGCTCCACAAATCCAAATTGAATTGATCAGACTTAATGTTTAGATTTTTTTTGACAAAACAACACTCACCAAATAAGAATTTGGTTATGGTACGCTCATATATTCCTTGTATCGATCAAATTTTATGCGACTATGCGAAATCAAAAAATAGTATTAGAACAAATTTCAGATAAAATTTAGAAAAATCTAGTTTGATGCGACAATATGACTTGTATGGAATTCACATAAAGGATTAGTTTGAAAGACTTGAATGGTTCGAGTTTAGGTTTGATGCGACAATGCGCAAAAACTTTAGAAAAGTAAGATTAATTTTTTTTTCATAAACTGAAATTTTTTCTGAGTTTTAGAAAATAATTTGCAAGTTTAAGTTCTGTTCGCAGTGTACAATGCAGGTTATGTCAAGAACCCCGCATTGCTCCCTGCGAAAAGAAAAAAATTCAAAAAAATTTCCTGTTCGCAAAGAGCAATGCGGATTAACTAAAAAACCTCGCATTGCTCCCTGTGAACAGGAAATTTTTTTTCTATTCGCAGAGACTAATGTGACGTATCTGAAATTCTCCGCATTGCACACTACAAATAGGAAATTTTTTTGAAATTTTTTTTGTTCGTAGTGATCAATGCATGGTATTTAAGATATCCCGCATTGTACATGGCGAACAAAATTTTTTTTGTTCGCAGTGTACAATGCGGGACTTTTGAATTTCCCCGCATTGCTTTCTGCGAATATGAATTTTTTTTTTTAAACATACAAGTCTTCCGTTAAAAAAAAATGGTGAATTTTCTAACAAAATAATGGTTCGACTTCTTCACATTCTTTGCCATCTACATTTGTCGTTTACATTTTTTTCATCACAATAATGGTTAGCAAAATACAATATGTGCATCAGTCCAATATGGTCACTACCTCGTTCGACTTCTTCACATTCTTCTTATTCTTGTCATTGAAGTTCCTCAACATTGTCGCACCAATACCGAGCTGGATATCGAAACTACTCTTCAACGAGATTACCTTAGGAAACATGCGACACGACCAGGTTAGTACTATAGGAAGCAATGGTGGGTTCGGTTGCATATGAAGGATGGTATAGTGACTGCTCTGAGCCAAGTGTGCCATGAAACAAACGCGTCCTGAGTCAAAATGTGGTGCCAGGTAAACACAGGGAAAACTTGTCGTGTTTTGGTTTCCATAACAAACAAATACGCATTGGTAATGGTTCGCTGCCAGCTCTAACATATCGGGGCCCATAAACCAACTTTCCCTGTCTATCTGCACCTGGCCTTCTGAAATTATCAAAGCGTCATTCACAACCTTTACCCCTTCCTCGTGTCACATTGCAAGCCACAACTCTTCATTACTCTCAACCTCCATCAGTAGCTCTTTGCGTACCTGTTCCCAACCGTTTTTATCGTCATAATGAAATAATTTGGCTATGCATCGAAAGCCACAGTTTCCATCGTCTGGAACGTTTTCAATGTCGTAAATATAATCTCGTATCCATGACAAAATCTGCCTCATCAATCTATTGTTATGAATTTTCGGCTTATCCCTTTTTATTGACAACTTCTTACATTTGCCTTTCATTTCTTCTTATATCATGGCGTATTCGTGTCCGAGAGATTCCTTTTTGTGGAACTCTCGTGCTTACCCAACTTCTTCTTTTTAGGTCTCATCTTTCCAACCAAAATTGCTAATGGTTCAATCATCACACTGTCACCTGAGAAATCAACTCTATAAGCTTCTTCTTCATCACCAACTTCTGATCATGACTTGACTTATTGAACATATTCATAAGGGCGTCGACCACATCTTCTATAATCACATCACCATTCACGAATAGGTGTTGTACCAAGTTGAAGCCAATACTTGTCTATGGTGCGTACTGGAATTTGTCCTGTGGGAGTCAGATAACCTATAAGTTCATGAGCGCAAGGTAATCCATGAGTCGTTCGTAGCACAACCACACTTGACAAGGTTAATCCCCACACTTTCATACCTCCGAATTTATGAATTTATCATATCAATAACCCTGTACGCCATCGACCCATGAAATAAGCCAAAAAAGTGAAGTTATGTTCAGTAATTACCTTCGTTAGACTATGCTGAAATGACGACTTTATCTCGACCAGTTGGATTTCGATCATATCATGCATCTTTTTCCAAATATTAAGGAATGTACCTTGTGAATTTTCTAATGAGTGTTTCAACTTCGAGTGTGCACCTTCAACTCGACTTGTTGTGCGTTACCCAAAATGCATAAATTTATCCGTCCATGCACTCACAAAGTACTCCTTATGGGGATACCAAACTGTCTTGAGATATTCCAAACACTTTGGGTATTTTGCCAATCTTCTATCAAACTCAATTGTAACCTTGTTCCATTTATCTTCTGAACCTGATCTATACAAATCTGAAAACGAATCTATAAACTCGGCCCACCAGTTATTGTCCTCAAAGTGTCTCTTACAGTTTTTCTCAACATTTGTATTGATGTGCCATGTGCACAATAATCTCTTTGCCTTTGAAAAAACTTGTTCAATAGCCTTGATCAAACCCAATTCTCTATCAGTCACAAACACGCTTGGCAAGTTGTCTGGCTCGAAAATTCCTGCAAGTTTTTCCAATGCCCAAGCGTATGACTATTCCTTCTCAGAACACATAAAACAAAATGCAACATTGAAGGTCTTTCCGATCGACGACACACCAACAATGACATCCTATAGCGATTCATTTTATATGTGCAATCCATAAGCATTACTTGTGAAAAACACTTTCCCAACTGAATAAATTTAGGATGCGCCCAAAATAGGTTGGTGACTCTATTTCCCTGATCAACAGAATGACACTCTATGTACTTGTGCGAGCTCAACAACTCTAGAGTATGTTGCAAAGCCGTTCTACCTCTTTGTTCAAATACCTTTAGCCGACACAATACATTGTAAATATGTTTGAAATTCAAGATAGTATTCGGATACTTCTCTTTAAGCCGAGACAAGATGTTGCAATGGCTCACATCGGATTTTGCCATATTCTACACAAATCACTTCCTTTACATTCAATTTTCCAGCAAATGAATGACCAACAAGTGACTCTGATCGATGATGATTGTGGGTTCCACATGTCACTTGCAACCTCCAATGGTCATTCTCTAGTGGGATCCCTCTCAACTCAAATTTGCACCCACACTTCTTTGTACTACTTGATCGAACATAATTCTTTAACCTTTTATCGGGCTTCCCTCTCCTTTCACAACCAAAATGGATCATTTCCTTCTGTCTTTGATTAGCCGGTTCCGATTTAGTGATAGTAACAAGTATGTTATTATCCTTACCGATGCCTTGGACCCAAGCTATCAGCTCAGACCTTGATGAGAATACCTAAAAAAATTTAAAAACTTGTTAATAACAACAACATATTTATAACAATGGAAAATGGTGAAAACGAAAATAAGTGAAAACTTACATACCTCATTCGTATCAAATAGTTGACTATCATCGACTACTAGTATTAATGATATTTCTTCATTATTATTACCACCACTTCCATCAACATTATCATCAACATTCTGCATAATGATTCAATTTATAATTAATTTCATATATTAATTAAAATTTTAATCTACTTAACAACAAAATGGTGGTTACTTCTAAATGGTTCATCTCTGGACTCTCAAGATCGTTAAAAAGCATCTCCACAACTATTACATCCATTAGAAATGCCTATGCACCAATGCATCATACAATAATCAATCAATTATTTTGAAAAAATAAAATTATATGCAAATTAGATGTTTTTTTTTTGCAAATTACCTCCATTGAAAAGGATTGTCCTTGCTCTTTAAATTGATCATCTTCTTCACCTCATGTTCACCCTTAAAATTTTTATTTCTAACATCATCAACTTCACTAAACCCTTTCATGAAATGAAATAAATTCTTCCAAGTGAAATGTAGTGAAATGCAACCGAAGATGGAGAGATAGGGAAGAGAAGGAGGAAGAAGAGGAGACAAATAGTTTTTGCTATTTTCCTTTGCGATTTAGGGTTTTTGCAAAGATGAAGAGATAGGGAAGAGGATGAGGACGATGATGACAAACCTTGCGAGAACGTGAAGTTTGGTCGCCGAGTTTGGGATGACACACAACAAAGAGTGCGAGAGATTGAGGGTGGGAAACAGACCGTTTTTACATTTTTTGAAAGGGTTTTTGCATATTTTTCATTTTGTTTTTGGTTTCTTTTTAGGTTTTACCATATTTATCGGTGGTGTGAGAAAGTTAAAAAATACATAAATAAATAAATAAAGCGCATTGGTGGTTTGAGAAAGAGGATATGGTGGTGAGGAGTAGTGGCTACTTTTTTAAAATCTGAATGAAGCTAGAGAGTGTGTGAATAAAATGCGATCCAGGGAGAGCAGAGGTTTTCTCTTTTGGCTGTCACGCGCGCTCGTTCGCACATGCATCCATTCATCTCTCACTTCGCTCCTCCTCCCTCTCTATCATCTCCCTCCACACAGATTCAAAGCCCCCAAAAAAATTAAATAAAATTGAATATATATATATTTTTTGGATTGTGTTAAGATAGAGAGATTCTTCTTATTTCATTAATAATATACCCATTTCTTCTCGAAATCAATTCATTTAAATCTGAAAAAAAAAAAAAAGTGAAGAAGGAAGGATGAGTGTGGATCAGATCCCTCAAAAGTTGCACGGCAATGGAAGCAACCTCGACGAGCAGATCGCCCAGCTCATGCAATGCAAGCCCTTGTCCGAGCAAGAGGTTCGTTCGTTCTTTCGGTTTAGCTTGTATGGTCCGATAGGGCATGGATCACCTTCAATTTCTGAAATTTTCCTCTTCATTTCCGAGTGATCCATCACTTCACTTGTCTTTCGAGGCTTTCTTTGCAAGATCACCGTGTTTTGCCCCAGATTTGGTCGCTAGGTTCACCAGATCTGACCTCTTCATGTCTAATTTGTGCCTTGGTTAAAAAATTTCGGTTTTTGTCCTTTCATTTTGTTCATTTCATGTTCTAGCTGTCGTATGATGTTGGATTTTAGGGTTTTCGGCACATACAAAACGGATCACACCTTGTTTTCTCCTTCCTCTAGTAGTAGTAGTGGTTTTCTAATTTGGCCGGGTGTTTGAACCACTTTTACCCTTTTGTTTCGTAGTGAAGTTAAGAAATTATGGTCATCGAAATTGGCTGTAGGTGCGTTTCAAGTTTTCGGTAACTTATCAGGTTATCAGATTTATCTATGTGAATGTCATTGTCAACAAGTGCTCGAATGAAAATTATTGAATTTTTGTTAGGTTTCACTAGCCGCACTCTATCCTTCTCATACAAAGTAAAAAATTTATGGTAAAAATAGTTATTTTCTACCAAATTTAGGTTTTTTTTTGTAGTCTTGGGTCCGTTTGACTTGATTGCTACCAAGCTGGAACTTAGCCTTGTATTTTAAGTTGATTTTGTTAGGCAATTTGTACAATATTTGATTAAAAAATTGTGGTTTTTCCCATATCTATATAGAACTTTATGCATTTTTTGGTTGAGCTGTGATTTATACTTGCAAGCATTTATGGTGTTTCTAATTTTAGGTGAGAACATTGTGTGAGAAGGCCAAAGAGATTCTGATGGAAGAGAACAATGTGCAGGTATGTTAGTTCTCAATTTCATTTTTTATGCACACGCTATCCTGAAAATTCCCTTATTATTAGTTTAAAGTCCCATTTGTTGATCTACAAAATAAAAGTTTGTATGCAGACACTATCTTTAATATTCCCGTTATTATTAGTTTAAAGTCCTGTTTGTTGATCTACAAAAAGTAAAAGTTCATACTAATTGTCATGCGTGCAGACTACAAATATATGTTGAAATTTGTTCATCAGCCAATTCTAGTGGGAAGGTGGCTTAGAGATTTGACAAGATAGAAGGTAGTTCCTGGAAGATAGGATTAGGATTTATGGAGAACATACTTTCCCCTAACCAGATCACGTTGATATCTTTAGTCACAACTCATCCAGGAGTTCCCACAGAATTGAGACTTGTAAGGAACGTGAAGGTTGTGAGATTGGCTGTCTCCAGCACTGTTTGAGTTGCGAGTTTGTATCCTGGTCTTAGCTGTTCGTTAACTGTCATGTTTGTCAAATAGGGATGTACCATAACGTCACAATTTATAAAGAGTTAGAAATGTAAGGGAAGAAGGTCCCAACTCTCAATGAGCTCATATGTGGCTCCTCTGTCTAATTTGGAAAAAAAGATTGATAGTGTTTTTTTCAGGGTCTTGAACGATTGTAAATCAATAGGTGAATTGCACAGTGAAAACTCATTGGTTGCAAATCTAGGACAAAATCAAGGGCTGGGTTGGTAAAATTGTAACAGAGTTTGTGGCAGAGCATATAGGTTTGCTGGTTGGATACTGTGAACATGGTTGAACAATGTATAGGGATATTTCTAACTGATAATAAGAGAGATGATCTATAACACGGCACACACACCTAATGCCAATTCAAAATGCCATTGAGGATCTAACAACAATCTTAATGGATCTGTGAGGAATATAGGTTGTCCCATAACACATTTAAGACCAGTTAGAGCTAATTGGATTGAGTTAGTAATGTATAACCATTTGGGCTGAACATTAGGTCTCTTAAACCTGTTCTATGGTTAAGGAAGAAGTTTATGTTGTGAATCATCTATGTCTTGAACCAACCAAAATGCAAAGGGGGGCTGGGTTGATTTTCAAATGGGAGATAAACATGTCAATTCAAAGGGAGAAGTTGGGGTTTCAGTGAAGTGAAAGGTTTAGCAGCGGCAGCACTCGATGAGGGAGTAGGAACAAATAAAGTGGCAATGAGAGAAATTTGATCCAGGTCACACTTACTCTGAATGTGTTTGGACTCCTTGGATTATGAATCAGGCACAAATTACTCAACTATGCCTAGTAGCGAGTTTTTGGAGGATGTAGAGTTGTCATAGAGCTTTGGCACAAGGGATTGAAGAGGAGGGAGTTATCGTATAGGCATAGACATCGTGTTAGTTTATTATTTATTATTATTTTTTTGGTTGGGCCGTAGTTGGGGGATTATAGTTTTTTCAATTTCTCTTCAAGGAGTAAGGAGTTGAAGTTGGTGGTGGCTTTCTTTCTTGACAATTGACACTATTGGTTTTTCATTGCATTTATTTCCTCTATTATCAATGCAACATTGCAATATTACCTAAACCTTTCTTTTTCTCTTTTTTTGGTTGGGGTGGGGAGGGGAGGAGGAGGGAGGGAGCCTGTAGACTGTAGTACTGAATGTTTTCCAATTAAACCCTTTTTAACTGACCTTATGGCATTGTCCCCTGCTGCTAGATCCCATTCCATCCCTTTCCTTTCCAATCTGGTTTTTTGGATGCTCTTACCTCACTTAAGGTTGGCTTAGTTGGGAAGGACCCTTTTTATCTAATAAACTTGAAATTGGTTTCATGTTAGGAATGTTCTTGTTGTTTACTCAAATGAATTAGTTGATCAACATGGTTCTCTCACTTGGATAAATTAGTGTGATTTCTTGTAGACCTGGTTATAGTTTATCTCATGAAAAAGCATTACTTAAGATACTGCAGTTTAAATGGAAAATTACGTACTGTTTAGAACTGGCAATGGATAGGATCTTGATCATGTTTACTTTCAAATTTAGGGAAAATTCAAAATCTGATCCAATGTTAAAGCTAGATTTGAAAGCTGATCCATGGCTAGTCCTACTTAGGGGTAGGCACGGTATGGGACGGGATAAACCTCATCCCTATCCCATTCCGTTCGGGATCGGGATGGGATAGACCTCATCCCATTCCAAACGGGTTAGGGACACGGCGGGATGAATATGTACTAAATAATCCTCCAATGAAGAATAACAAAAAATTTCATCTCGCATTGCTCACACACAAATAATGCCTAATATGTACATATAACTTTCATCATAACAATATTAAATGTCATGTAAAATTTATGGTCCAATAAATTTAACAATTTTATTTTTATGCTAAGCATCCTCTGTGTGATACAAGAATAATTGTTGTATAACCAATCTAAAATGTGAAAAAACATAAATTTTCATGAGTTTTAATTACCTAAAATATTCAAATTAAAGTTTCTATCTAAACAAAGAGTGCCGAATCAAACAAGTAAGTTTTCAAACAATAGATGTTTTGATTAAATTTCAACACATCTTAAACTTTCCTTTAGAAGAGTAGTTTGATTAAAATTAATGATAATAAATATGAGTAATAAGTTCGAGACGGGACGGGATGGGCGGGATTGAAAATCTCCATCCCACTCTATATCGGGACGAGATCAGGATGAGTTTGATCAATCCTAAAAGGAGAAAACAAATGGGGGTGAGATGAGATTGGGACGGGATCGAGATTGCGGGATGGGATGCCTACCCCTAGTCCTACTCTATATTGAAGTCAAAGTGATTGTTGGTTGATAATGAAGTCAACATAATTGTCAAGTCAAAATTTTTTTTTTTTGGTACATAACTCTGAAATTCCATTATCTATCTTCTCGTTGCCTCTTTGTTGGTTGGGAAAAGGAAAAAGAAACCAGGAAATAAAAGATAAAAATAAAAGGCGAAACTGGTAAACATCAGCACTATACGAGTACATGTTGTATATTGATACATACCCGTTTTCTTTAAATAAACATAATACATTCAATGTGGTAATGAATATAAATGGGTATGAGTCTATGGAGATTGGTATATAATAAACTGTGCAATGAATAATGATACAAATATATATTATGCTATTAGTTTCAGACCTTTTTTCTGTTCTACCTAATTTGCCAATCCCTTCTATCCTACATGTGTCTAAATCAATAAAGAGCATATTGAAGATTTGTGGACTACATGCGATGTAATGCTTGACAAAGACAATTTATCTGCATTGCAGCCTGTAAAAAGCCCTGTTACAATCTGCGGTGATATTCATGGGCAGTTTCATGACCTTGCAGAGCTTTTTAGAATCGGTGGAAAGGTATTTGTACTGTCAGATATTTTTGATGTCCAACTCTAGCATTTAAATTTGATTGTTATTTGCCACCATTGGAGTTTCTTCTTGGACCCAAAATTTAGAAATAACCATCTAGTGATCATAATATCCTGGATGGGGTGGTCCTCAACTCCTCATAATATGAGATTGAGTACCTGTACACCCTCATATGGGTCTTTATATATATCAATTATCGAGGTAGACCTTGCTTCTATAATCCAATTTTATTCCTCTCCCTAATAGGAATCTGTATATTTGCACCAAGTCTTTTGCAAGCCAAATGAAGAACAAGAGAGTTTTTTTATTTTTTTATTTCAAGCTTCCACAACCAAGAACTTGATAGCCCCAGCTGTGCGAAGGTGTATGGCGACCAATGCATGTGGCAGGCTTTTTCATATTTTTGCACCTTATTTCAATCGGGTGGGCACCTAGTTGTGTTTTGTGCTACTCTTTATTGCCTATTTACTTCATGCCACAAAAATCTGTCAATAGATGTATTGTTGTTAGTCTATTATCCACACACAGAAATAAACTCTTCATTTGATTGATCCTTGCATCATTCAATTTTACAAAACCTGAATTATCTGCCATCCCTCGATGCATTTCCTCACCAATTGAAATCTCTATAATGATCTTCTAAATTCTAATGTGAAAGTCGTGTTTACTTTTTATTGTCTTCTAATTTGATACTTATGGTTACTTTTTGTTGTCTTTGTAGTGTCCAGATACCAATTATTTATTTATGGGAGATTATGTGGATCGAGGGTATTATTCAGTTGAAACTGTCACGGTAAGTTGCATATATTGTGGGGAGTTTTGTTCCTTTCAGATAAACATCAGTATAAGTAGCCTAGGGTCCAAATTACTGTTCAAATTTTCACATTGGTACATAGTGGTTGGAGTAATTTTTTGACTTTCATGATCTGCATAAAAGAAAAGATATTGGATGTCATGTTGGATTGCAGTCCAATTTTAACACGATGTACCATGATGCACTAGTAACACTAAATATACCGGATATCATGATGGAAACCAGAAGGGTTTATTTTATTTTATTTTTTATTTTTATAGCATGCATACCAAAACAAAAACAGAACTACATTCAGACTTGAATATTTTTGTGGCTAGGGGTATTTCAAGTTTGAACAGGCTGAACCACATAAAGATGTCATCCCTGTTTGTTTTGTAGTTTTTGGTAAAAGGTATTTGTCACGATACTCGTTAGCTTATTTCTTCAGCTTCTGGTGGCTCTGAAAGTGCGCTACCATCAACGGATTACCATTCTTAGAGGGAATCATGAAAGTCGTCAGGTATATATTTTGAGGCATTTTTACACATGTTTTTATTTTTAGCATACATTTACGTAAATGTATCTTGAGGCATTTTTACACATGTTTTTATTTTTAGCATACATTTACGTAAATGTATCTGTTTGGATGTTGTTGCTAAGGTTGTGTTTGCACTCTGCAAATTGACTTTTTAGTGCAACACTGGTTTGTTGCATGGAAGGACAATCGTTTTTTACTGGCTTTCTAGGTCACAAATATTCGCAGGTGATGGAAGGCAACCAAGCGCTTGGAAATATCATTTAGGCTAGAGCCTGTAAATGCCAAATCTGGAATGGAATGCATGATTGCTCAAGTGCCAAGTTTATTGATTTTCCCATTTGTTCTTGTTGTTGTTGTGGATCTGTCTCAAGTGGATGCTAATTAGTTTGACTCAACTACATGATTTTATACAATTGCCATAGTTTCTCAAAAAGGGTAGTCAGCAGCACAAGGATTTGCTGGAGAGCAACAAGTGCCTGGAAGTTTCATAGGGAGGAGCACCTACAAAATTGAGAGTGCAAAATGAATTAGCTTTATATTGAGTGTACTAGTTCATGACTTAAGATGTTGACAATCTAGGAATAAAGTATTCATTTGCAAAGATTGTTGTGGTTGCTGCCTTGTAGTAGTCTGAGTTGACTGTTTTAAGGATTTGATTTTATATGAATGCTTTGTTATGATATACTCTATAACTTGAAGAAAATATTCATCTGAAGTGATTGCTTCATCCACTTTTCCATTAGAATATGCATATTTAGTCATCGACTAGAACTTTACATATTGCCTCAATGACTTGTTTAAGCTGATTGTTTGCTTGACTCTTTTCTTTGCAGATTACACAAGTTTATGGATTTTACGATGAGTGCCTACGAAAGTGAGTTTGAAATGTGTCCTTGCTCTAAATTGTAATAGTTTTATTTGAATAAGTAGATTTTATTAATTTTGATGAGGAATATGATTGCCATGACCAACTTATTTCCAGGTTTATTGTGTCTGCATTTCGTAGAAGGTCATGTTTCTGAAATCAAATGTTCCTGTTGTTACATTTTCTCAAAGAAACTAAGGAAATCTTTGATTTTGGGGGCGAGGAATTGAATTCTCAAGAAAATCATGTAAGGGAGAGGGAAGAAAACAAGGGGGAGAAGAGGAACAGAGAAGTCGATCAAACCTTATAAGCAATCTATATGAATAGAGTTTTGCTATTAGCCTGGTCGTCAGAGGTTCTTTGATACTCTTTATCTTTTTTGATTTTAATCCAGTTAATTGACACGTGAGATGCTCCCCACTCTTAAGCCACATGTGCTGAGATATTGGGTTTCCATTGTAGACCTTTTCTTTTTGTCAGGTTATAAAGTGAATAAGACATAGAATGATGTGAGCTTATAGTGGTTCTCACCGTGGGTGCTCTTAGGTCAAAGGATGACTCATCTGACTCTGTTTCTGAGAAGAAGGGTTAATAAACATGAATGAGAGCTGGGCAGTGAAAAAGGTGTTGAAAGTTTCAATGAAAGCTCAAATCTATCATAGTATTTACAGGTTTGACACCCAAAAGTGTGGTATAACTAAACAATCTATTACATACTTCCTTTGCAAAATTGAACTCTCTTTGTAGGTTTGACATGCCATTTTGTTACTGAAGACTTCATCTTAACTGATCGTTTGATGAGAGAACCAAAACAAGGTGGGTTCCCCATCATTGGAAGCAATTATTTTGAACAAAAAGGTATTAGGAAAAAAAATTGAATGGCATTTTTGTAAATTTGATTAACTTTTTAACCTAATTAATTGAGATCCCCCTCCCCCCTCTTTATGCAGCATACGTCTTGTTTAAACAGGTGAAATCTTAACAAACTACAAATATGTAGAAACCCAATCGTCTTCTACTTTGTACCTTGAATCCTCTTGTCACGTACGGGGACAAGAATTAACCAAACAAATAGAAATAACACTTGAATTAGAAATGGAAACAAGGGATTACACCTTCTTAGTTCTTACAGAGAACCAAGCCTTTACTCATACATTGCTTACTCTGTTCATTACAGCCCTCCTTATAAAGCTATCTTCTAACAGAAATTTCACAATGGCCAACCATGTGTTGCCACGTGTTTGACCCATGTGGGTATTAACGAACTAAAAAGACAAAATTACAAGTATGCTCTTCTAAACAATTCAAATTTGGCGCTTATTTTCCCGCTTGAATATTACTTCTACTATATGATTTTCCCATTTGTGACAATGCCTTCCCCTTCATCAAATCTTTGTCCTCAAGGATTAAAGTTGGGAAACTGAGAAGTGATGTGATTCCAATCTTCCCATGTAGCTTCAGCAGCTGTGGAGTTTGCCCAATGGATCAGCACCTGTGTGACAGCCCTGTTCTGCCTAGGGACCATATGTCTAGCTAAGATAGCCACAGGTTCCACTTTCATCTTCCCTTGTGTGTCTACCAGTGGGAAGTGAGGAGTAGGGATGATGGAAAAACCTAGTTTCTGTTTTAGTTGAAAAACATGAAAAACTGGATAAATTTTTGAAGCTGGGGGTAGAACTTGTAAGCAACTGAACCAATCTTGTCAATTATTTGGAAAAGTCAATAAAACTTGGCTGATAGCTTCAAATTCGTACGTATATTCACTGATGTTTGCTTGTATGGCTGAAGCTTAAGATATACCCAATCACCAACTTGAAAAACTCTGTCTGATCTCCTTTTATCAGCATAGTTTTTCATTCTTTCTTGGGCTTTATGTAGTTTCTCCTTGATAATCTGCAACATATGTTCACTTTGAGTCAGACTGTTGGACATCAGGGATGGCCAAGGTTGTAATAGGAGGTAATGCTAGCAAGGGTGGAGAGTAGCCATATAAGGCTTGAAATGGTGTAGACTGAAGGCTGGAATGATAAGCAGTATTGAACGAAAATTCAGCCAAATAAAGCCACTTAGACCACTATTTTGGGGCATCTCCAGTCATACATCTCAAATAGGTAAATAGGTTTCCAAACAGGCATTAGTGCGTTCTGGGTGGCCATCAGATTGTGGATGGTAGGCAGTGCTCATGGTTAAGTTGGTGCCTAGACCAGAGGAGGTCCTGCAAATACCTTGTCCCTGTCAGAAACTATGGAAGCAGGGAGACCGTGTAATTTGTATATATTCTGGAGGAATAAGTCAGCTACCTTTGCTGCAGTGAATGGGTGGGCTAGGGTGGCCTTGGGGTTCCAATGAAAAGCATTTTTCTTAAGAAGATCAGTGAGGGCTGAGCAATAAGGCCATATCCCTTGACAAATTTCCTATAATATCCAGTCAACTCTAATAACCCCCTTAATTGTTTAAGATTGGAAGGGATGGGTCAATTTGTCATAGCTAATATTTTTTCAGGGTTAGCTTCCACTCCTTTAGGGCTAATGAGATGAACCAGATACTCTAACCTTGATTGAGCAAAGGAACACTTGGATTTTTTTGCAAACAAATGGTGTTGTCTAAGGGTAGTAAAAGTGGTATGTAGGTGCAATAAGTGTTGCTCTATGGAGGGGCTATATATGAGTATATCATCAAAGAAGACTAGTATAAATTTTATGAGGAAAGGCTCAAAATTCTGATTCACGAGAGCTTGAAAGGTGGCAGGGGCATTAGTAAGACCAAATGATATGACTTTGAACTCAAAATGCCCATGGTGGGTTTTGAAAGCTGTTTTGTGTTTTGAGAATATGGTGGAGCGATGTAATTCATCAAGGAGTTCATCTATTAATGGCATGGGAAATTTATCTTTGATGGTGGTTTCATTAGTCTCTTATAATCTATACAGAATCTCCAAGTATGGTCTTTCTTCCCTACCAACAGAATAGGGGCAGCAAAAGGACTGTGTGATTGGATCAGCCCTGACTCTAACATCTCTTGGATCAGTTTTTCTATTACAACTTTTTGCATATAAGGGACTTTATAAGGGTTCTGAAAAGGCGGTGAGGTCCCTGATTTCAGTGGAATCTTATGATCTAGGGGCATTGTAGGAGGAAGTGTTGTGGGTATTTGAAAAATGTCAACAAACTATTGGAGTAGATTGGTAATGGCTGGGTGTTCTTGTTTTGTGGATGGACTGCTATTGATGGAAAGTAGTTGACCAAAGAAGGTGGGAGAGTGTTTTTTTAAGAACTTGGAAAACCCCTTTGGTTCAATCATGCAAAGAGATCCAGTCTGAGGTAGAGGTACCCTGAAGAGTTACTTGCTTACATTTGATGTTCAAGGTAATTTGAACATCATATCCTCCTAGGGGAAGCAATCTCACCCTACCTTCAAACACAATTCCCTTTATAGACCATTTCAGACAATGACAAACTGCATTACTATACAACTGTTGGCCATTTGCAACCTTGACCACCATTTGGGGGGTTAATTCAGTAGGCCAATTTGTCTCTTTAACCACTTTTGGATCCAGAAAGGAGTGTGTACTCCCTGTGTCTATGAGAATGGAGATGGGTTTCTTCTTCAATAATCTATTCAGCAAGATGGTATTAGAAGATACACTCCCATGGATGGCATGTTGTGAGATTTCCATCTGTAACAAATCTTCAGTCTCTACCCCTTGGTCATTTTCTTCTCGAATAAACTCATCATCAGGGACTAACATGTAGAGATGCTGGTGCTTGCACACATGGCCTGGCTTGTATTGTTCGTCACAATTGTAACAATCCCCTTTCTCTTTCATCTGGGCCAGAGTCGATCTCTTGATGGGAGGGGTGGATGTGGCAAACCTAACAATAGGAGGAGTCAAGTGGTTTAGTGTTGTTTTTGTAAGATTGGTGAATAATATAGAGGATTGTTGTGAGTAGGTTGATGAAATGGAAGGGAAGCTAGGTTAGTGTTGGTATTGATGGAAGATGAGTGATTTAGATTTTTGGGTGTGTATAGACCAGGAGTGAAACTTTTGGAGGAGGTCTCCTTCTGCACTAGGGAAGTCTCATACATTCTCGCAAGGGAGAATGCTTGGCTCACAGTAGCCGGTTTCAAGAGTTGAACCATGGCCTTGATTTCAAGCTTAAGGCCAGAAAACTCAGGACAAAGTAATTTTCATCTAAGTGGGTGTTATGTGTTAGCACGAGTGACTTAAGCCCTTCGAAATGGTCATAAGAGGACTGTTGGATCAATTTGTTGAAAGAGGCAACATAATTGTCAATGACAAATCCTCAAATAGTAAACAGAAATCGTGAAAAAATTGATAATCTAAGAACCAGTGATTTGCTTTTCCACTAAAATGTATGGATGCAATAGCAACTTTGTTTTCCTCTACTACTTGATAAAATGAAAAGAAGCTCTCACATTTCTTCACCCAAGACCTAGGGTTTGTACCATCAAATGAAGGGAAATCAAGTTTAGGAAGTCTGAAAGACATGCCATGCATCTCCCATGGATTATGGGAGAAATTTCTCGGTGGTTGGTCGTTAGATCCAGTGACTTGAGAGATGGGATAGCGGCCCGATTCAGCAGATCCAATTGATTTTGGTGATTTTGCAGTAATTCGTTTGTTTGCCTTAATCTGAGATTCTCAAACCGCTTCTCTTGAGATTCAACCGATTGAACTATCTTCTTTAATTCGATTTGTCCGCTTGCCTCAATCTGGTTCCGCTTCTTTTCCTTTATGAGCGCTTCAATTTCTCTTGCTCTAGTCTCCATGTTCGTTTCAATTGGAATATCTTGCTATGATACCAATTGTCACGTACGGGGACAAGAATTAACCAAACAAATAGAAAGAACACTTGAATTAGAAATGGAAACAAGGGATTACACCTAGAACCAAGCCTTTACTCGTACATTTCTTACTCTATTCACTACAACCCTCCTTATAAAGCTATCTTCTAACAGAAATTTCACAATGGCCAATCAGGTGTTGCCACGTGTTTGACCCATGTGGGTATTAACTAACTAAAAAGACAAAATTACAAGTAAGCCCTTCTAAACAATTAAAATTTGGCGTTTATTTTTCCACTTGAATATTACTTCTAGTATATGATTTTCCCATTTGTGACACCTCCTCTCAAGATTGGTCTGTCTTCTCTATTTCTATTCCTCGTCTTTATATTTTTCTTTGGCAACAGTTAAAAAAAAAGTAGATTGATGAATTATTGCACAAGAAAATATTAGGCAAAATTGAAGTCTGAGGTTCAGTAGCTGTGAGGACGACAATCTTGAATTCTTGATAGCCTGAATCATCATGTTTATAGAACACACTATGCTTATCAACAAACTTGTAGAAGATACATGAAATATAGGTTAATCTTTTGGAAAATTAAATTTGGGTTAAATACAGTGGGTTGGGTAGCCCATTTTCTCTCCAATCATGTACTACTTATCAACAGAGAGTGCATAAAAACATTATGATACTGTTGGGGAAACTTTAAAATGGGTTATATAGATTGGGTTCCCCGCGATTATATAATATTTCCCTTCTTTTTTCTCATCTCACAGCTACGAGGAAGAGAGAACACTCTGAAGAAAGGATGATGTGAGAAAGGAGTCGAGAAAAGATGGATAATTTAGTAACCTAAACAAATTAATAACTAAATGACCAAAATAGCCTCAGTAATAATGGTTCCCTCATTGAAAAAAAACAAAAAAAAACTGGTTTCAAGGAGTTTGGTTCCCTCATTAAACGAATGGTACAGATAAGATTTCCTTTGACATACTTCATTCCCTTGAAATTACTTTAGTGATTCGATGAACCTCGTAACCTGACTAGTACCACCAAGACCAATATACTGATAATCTGACTTCATGACTTAATCTGTCTGCTTACTGGAGAGATCAACAACAAATTCTTCTAGTTCAAATTGAAAGATCATAGCATATATGCCCTTTGTTAGAGCATCTTGAAGATCCTAGTCAGTCTATGATCAGAGATTTTATGACATGTTTAGTAAATCTGCAGAAATGAAGCTAGCTCTTTCCCAAGTTATACGATTTCAATGTTAACAAACAAAAACAAAAACAAAAAAATCCTACTCTATGCAAACATCTTGCAACTTGTTAGAAAATAAACGTTTTCCATATAATAATGAATAAAACTTAAAGACTCCCCCATGTTCTTAGATATAGCCAAATGATGTCCCAACTAAAGATCAATTGTCACAGCACCAAAGTTTGGCCATTCATGGTAGCGTTATGCTTTTTAAAGCACTCACAGTAATTCTTGGCAGATCTCCTCCAAGGCTAGTTACTTTATGGATCTCAGTATGCAACTTCCAATTTCTTCAAAATTATTTTTCCCTTGCAAAATGACTGGTAGTTACTAAGATGCATTCAGACTTTAAGTGCTGCATTCAGACTTTTTATTGCAAATGTGTCGGGTGTCGTTCTTAAATTACTGGACTCATATAGTTCCGGCACTTCTTGATTTCTATTTCATATTTTCAGTCAGCTATACTTTTCTTTTCACCTTCTCCTTTGCTTTTTGCGTTTTAATTGATATTTTGGGTAAGTTCTATTTACTCTTCTTTTCATAGAATCGTAATGATGTCTTTTGCTATAATATGTTCACAGGTATGGCAATGCCAATGTTTGGAAGATCTTCACAGACCTTTTTGATTATTTTCCGTTGACAGCCTTGGTGAGTAAATTTATTTTTTCTACTCTTTGGCTCCAATACTGCATTTTTTGTTGTTTGTAGGTATAGCCTTCCGTAAATGAATTGGTTGTTTTCCTGTGTTACATTTCTTGCTTGTTAAAAGAAATGTCTTTTTTTGTAGTTTTGGTTAGGGTCCATTTACTTTCAGTACTTCTTTCTGCTTTGCCTTGTATAATTGAATTACCATCTATTAAAATATTAGGCTCCGAACGGACCTCTGAAGCTGTCTGTTAATATGATATAGCCATATAAGGGTTTGAGGCTGCCCAACTGTATCTTCTGCATTTTATTTTGTTATAACTTTTTCTGATGTGGACATTCTAATTCTTCTTATTTCTGAACTTTTAAAAGGTTGAGTCCGAGATATTCTGTCTGCACGGTGGATTATCCCCATCTATTGAGACCCTTGATAATATTAGGAATTTCGATCGTGTTCAAGAAGTTCCCCATGAAGGGCCTATGTGTGATCTCCTATGGTCTGACCCAGATGACCGCTGTGGTTGGGGCATTTCTCCTCGTGGAGCTGGATATACTTTTGGTCAGGTAACACATCCATCCTCCCTATCTGTCTATCCTTTTTCCACATATTGCTCATCTTTGGTTTATATACTTGTTCCTCGTTTCAGGACATATCTGAGCAATTCAACCATACAAACAACTTAAAGCTGATTGCTAGAGCTCATCAACTTGTCATGGAGGGATTCAACTGGGGACATGTAATTTCAAACTTCGTTTATGGTTTTTATACGCATGAGCATGTTCATGCAAAAAAGAAAGGCATTGTTAATTAACATGTGTATACATATTTAGTCTTGTGATTTTGTTAAAAACATTAGTATTTCTGAAGCTTAAATATACTTGTTACAGGAGCAAAAGGTGGTCACAATATTTAGTGCACCTAATTATTGCTATCGCTGTGGGAATATGGCATCAATCTTGGAAGTTGATGATTGCAGAGGCCATACATTCATCCAGGTCTGTCTTTCTCTCGCTTACTGTTCTCGTTTGCGCCTTTGTATTTTCAGTTTGTTGTTTATAGATTAGACTGAGGAAGGGGAAGCCTAGAAACCATGATTTGTTTCTTTTTACAGTTTGAGCCAGCCCCAAGGAGAGGAGAGCCAGATGTGACCCGCAGAACTCCTGATTACTTCCTATGATGTCTGACTTTGAATTTATGCTGATTCTCCAGCAGCAAATATGTGCTTGCTGATTGACATAAGACGGTGGTTGAAGACCATAGAGAGGAGCTTTTTATTGGATTTAAGTTTTATTCAGCTTGCATGCTTGCTAGATAGTGGTGATGGGGTCATAAGCATATAAGTTGGGCAAGTAAAGCTCTGTTGTTTGTGGTGCCGATGGCATTGCTGCAGACATGTACCATTTTTCTGAAAAACATGTTCTTATTATTTTCCTTTTTTGTTTTCTTCAGTCTGTAGAAAGAAAGGATTATGTTATCAGTGAGTGGCATGATATTTTCTAGTCTCCTATGGAACTCTTATTCTGATAGAACGGTGCACTAGTTAAGGTACTATCAGACATGATTGAACCTTTCTGTGTGCTTTATGTTTCTTTACTGGAACAGTGAAGTAAATTTAATTTGCAGTGTTGACAATGAATACTAACCGGTTCTGGAAAAGTGATAAAGAGCTTGACAGTTTTCTTTCCTCTTAATTTTGGTTATTTTGTTTGATTATAATGAGGAGCCTGTATGTTATAGATACAAATACGACCACATTTTAGTGGGATTTGATAATTACATTTATAACCAAATGGACCTTATCAATACCCCCCTGGGTCATGCATAAGGTAAAACTTTGACAGACTTGTTCCCTTTCTGCTTATTTTATGATGCAAATTCTGAAAGATGGTCAATGGATGTTTACCCATCTCATCCTTGGGCATAAACAACAGCAGAATATTTAGGAGGGCTTGGATAATTAGAACTTGACATGTCTGGCAAACTCATTTGGAATACATTAGCGTATATTCTCGCGTGGGAATGACATATGCCACTCAGCTTTCATCTGCCTTGAGAACTTTTGGCTTACATATAAATGAAAGGATGAGATTAGCAATCAAGGCAGTCGTTGATGGTTCCAACTAGCCATAGAAGTTGATGCTAAAAGAAGCCACAACTTTTATCCTATGGAGTTTGTTGGAACATGTTATGATTTTTGAAGTACATTGCTCCTGTGCCATCCCAGATGTGAAAGTCTTAATTTGAAACCTAATCTTTCAATTTTTTCTGTTTATTATGGGCATAATGGGAGGAGAGAAAGCTTTGTTTAATATGCTATTCCATTTATAGTTTTTCAAAAGGCCCCCAGTTTTTTACACCGCCAATTCCCTCTTTAACACCACCCCCTACTTTTCTGTCTACCATCACTACCTTTTTGTCTAACACCACTAATAAAAGGGGCTTATCTTCTCTATTACCCTCTCTTCTCAAGAACAACAACACAAGCAGTGGTGGTGTTGCTGCAACACCACCCACTGCAGGAACACCGTTCGCTGCAGGCCGCACCACCCCGCCCCGCCCCGCCACCCACCTTATTTCTCTCCTCCCCTATTCTTTTCCTCTCCTCCTCTTCTTCTCTTATCTTCTTAGTCTACTCCCCTCTTCATCTCCTATTTTCTCAGGAACAAAGACGGAACAACATCAACCACCCGAATCTGAAAGCCTTGTTTAAGACGCTATTCAATTTATAGTTTTTTGTAAACTTAGGCACAAGTCTAAAATAAAAGGCCTAAAAACTTGTGAAATAAACTAAGGACTACAAGCACATAAATAAATAAGCGCAAATGAGATGAAAATATATTTTGTTGCTTATATTGTTATTCCTTCATCCAAATGGACCATTATGTACACAGATACGCACACACATATATATACATGAGAAATCAGATAGTGAGGCATGAAGTGGTGATGTCATATTACCACCTCATGACACCTAGCTGCCATATTGCCAATAAAACTCAATGGGAAAAATCCTGGACGAAGGGAAAAATAGTACAATATTTTTCAGAAAAAATGGTGGGTGCGCATAATGTTGTTTCATTAAAATTTTGACAGTAAAATCCAATGGGATAAAACCGTGTCAAAGGAAAAAGATTACAACCTTAATTAGTTTGTTAACTAAGCCGACACGTATTAATCTCGTAAACCAATTTCTGGAACATCGATGTAGGCAATGCATTAATAAAGAGATTTGAAAAGTCGTTACTAGACCGAATCTGTTTGACCTCAAACACATGGTTCTTCTAAAGCTCATGTAGGTAGAAGAACTTTACTGGAATGTGTTTTTTTCGATCTTATTTGATGAAGTCATCTTGCATTTGAACAATACATGCAACATTACCTTTATATATTGTAGTCGGCTAATCAATAACTGATGGCAGTTGACAATTATTTCCTATTTACTGAGTTATTGATCAGAGCCAAACACATTCTCGGTTAGCTGTGGGTGACCCTTATGAAGTTAGAAAGATAACATGAATCTGCATAGCCAAGTAAGTGAGAATGGTTAGATAAAGCGCAGAAACAAAACAAACCCATATCAATTATCTCAGGAAGACATCTAAATATGTGTTTAATTCCACTCCAGTATCTACAAGTAAATGAAAAACTATACTTTGCTAATATATTCACAGAAAAGGCTATACCGGGTTTGGTACATTGTGCCAAGTATAACAATGCAACACTAGCCTTAAATATAGTATTCAGGACCAAATATCTCCTCATTTTCTTCTTTTGGTCGATATTGATCTTTATTTAAATCTAAAGATCAAACAACCGTTGGCATACTAATTTAAATCTAAAGATCGGACAACCACTAGCATACTAAGTGGACGAGAATTGTCTATATTAAAACGTTTTTAATTTTTTTGTCAGTATATGGTGACTAATGGACCAATATTTCACTAGTATTTTGCTCAATCTGCAGGTCGAGATAAAATTTTGTTTTCCAAGGTCTTTCAACGTTTTCTGTATACCCAATCAAATTTATATCATCTACACAAACTGTTATGACAAAAAATAGTAATAGATTTATTTATAAAGACATTGGGCAAATGTGATTATTTGCATAACCTGCCTTACACAAATATTTACCAAGATGGTAATACCACATCCTTCCAGATTGTTTCAAACCATAGAACGCATGTCTTAGTTTTATTAAGTATTTCTTGACCTTGCTTCATGCATAGGAAATCCTTCAGAGAGTTTTATGTTGATGTATGTGTTGCTTTAGGGATTTTTATTTAAACGTATGTGTCTAAGTCCTTATATAAGTAAGTAATCACTATATTCATAAGTCTCTATCAAGTTTTTAAAAAACCAAAAGACTTATTAAATATCTGAATTTAGTCATATCCATCATAGGAGAGTATATTTTATCATAACTAATTTCAGGTTTCTGCATGAACACTTCTGCCACGAGTCTTGCCTTTTATCTGGAAATATCCCATTCCATTTTCTTACAAACACTTATTTGAAACTAACAGGGTTTACCCATTTAAGTGTTTGCATTATAGTTCCAATTACACTACATTTCTCAAGGAAACCCAATTCCCTTGGACAAATCTTGCCATTTTAGGCAATCATTTCATTTGTCAATAATCATGTAAGTTTTGTGGTTCAATATCATTATTTATATAATCGCTCATTTGATATTTCGGTAGCTACCATACATGTGAATATATCATTAATGATCATTTTACCGAAGCGTCTTCAATGGTTTTTTAAGTCACTTCAAGGACTTTCATTGTCAGTGCAGAGAGATAGGCAACCACTCCTGGGGTTGTGGAGAAAATGGATTTTTCAAACATAACATTTTCGGAGTGTTATATAAAACTACTTCTACAGTTTTAGGTACAACTTCTTCTCGAGTTTGTATACCTTTTGCAGGAGTTTCAATTACTCTTTATTTAACAGTTTTATTAGGGCATTATTTGTTATTCATTCTCTTCTGCCAAAGATTTGGAACTTTTGGAACTTATAGGTCTACCACACATTTGGTGTGTCGTAGATTCACTGACTGCCTTATTCGAAGTTTGTCCTCCAGGGTTATAAATTCGAGCAGATGTTTACCACGTTTCTGGCTTGTCGTAGATTCATTGACTGCTTTATTCAAAGTTTGTACTTTAGGGATACAAATTCTAGCAAGTATATTCATAGCTGGCACATGAGACTTTGTTATTTTAGCTATATCATTAAATGCATCAGGTAATAAATTTGCAATTGTCTGAAGATATAATATTCTCCTTATCTCATAATCATGTAGGGATCTTTTAGGGTCCAAATGAGAAAAAGTGGAAGTATTCCACAATAATTCACACCGTTATTTTTTCATTTATCGTTTTATAAGAATTTGTTTATCTCACCCTAACGGTGGGAATATAGTATTATAAAACTGACAGTATGCAAATCTAGCTGTAAAAATGTCACCAATTAAACTAACAGTATGTATAGTGGGGCTAAGATGAAGCAATTTTGCAGTACGCAATACTGCATCTCCCCAAACACTATCATTTAGTCTAGACTGCATAACTAAAGGTATTTCAACAAGTTGAAGACATGTAACATCAATTTTCACTAAACCATTTTCTCCACGCAGGACTGGACTGTTAAAAACTAGTCCCTATCGATGAGCAAAAACAATCGAAAACTTGAAAGTAAACTCAGCTGCATTGTCAAAACAAATAGACTAGACGCATTCGATTAACAAAATGGCGTGTGACATGAAAACACATATGAGACCATTTAGTGAAGCATATAATAATATTGTGCAATATTTAAAAAGTTAACCAGTATGGTGAATTCGACCAGAAATATCACCATGTATTGTCTGTAAGAACGAAAAGACTCGGGAGTCTAGCAATAAGGTTACTAGGTGACCAAGGAGTACATAAGTACTTGTAAGTTGTGTGTGAGCTAAGGGTGACCTATTTTAAGCTTATGGTGTAAAACAACATGTACTGCAACAACTCTTGGAGTTGTATAATCCCAATAAGTTAACAAAAAATATCTCTAGCGTAAGCTACCGACTTCGGACATTACATGTGATGCATATACTTTTGAAACTAAGAAAATTTCTTCAAGAACTGCAAAAATATAACGCATGTTGGATAAATAAATGTGTGTCATTTAATAATAAATTGTGAGGTCTTCCAGAGCCTTCCATTAATTGCATAGGTCCAGCTATGATGGACACCCTTTATATCTTAAAGGCCAATGTTGAGAAAACGTTTCGACTTGTCAATATATTACGAGTAGTGGCACCATCAATATGATTAACTATCATTTGCAGTTTATAAACCATACTCTCAAAGAAAAATGTACAGTAAACAAATAAATCAAGCAAGTATGTCGATGTAATATCATCTAAGATGATATGTATCTTGGAGCTTAACTAAAATTTGATAGGGATTTCATTTTCTGTAGTAGGTGCTCTAGACCACTTCTAGTAGTTCCTAAAATAAGGGTGAGACGTGGAGTAACATTGTTGTAACAACTTCTGCTGAGGTGATTACATTAGCTAGTAGCTATTGTTTCTCGAACTGCCACATATTTGTTGAGTATTAAGTTCTATTGGATATTCAAATGTATTACTAATATATTTCCATTGCATCAAATTTGTCTCTATGGTTATAATAGAAGCTCGATATTTCTCTACTGTCTCTTTTGGTGCACGAAAAACATGTGACCATCATCCACGATTACCATCAGTGGCGGAGCCAGGAATTTCAGGGGCAAAGTGACAAAAAATATAAAATAACTTAACAACATTTATTTGCATGAATCTTGAGTTATATTGTATAACATTTATTTGCATGAATCATGAGTTATATTGTTTTATATTATTCTAATTTCAAGATTATAAAAGTGTATTTTAGCTACCAATCAAGTTATTCATTACAAATGTTTGGAAATTTTAATTGAATCTAATTTGAAAATAAGATTGACGCTAGAGATTTAAGGTAAGATATAGATAGATTTTTTTTATAAGATATATTTTAAGAATGTTTCAGAAGACATTTAACGGGTTTTCAACCGGCTTGTTGTATTCAAAGAAAAATCAATCAAAATATTGTTACTCATCTATGCTAGTCACTAAAGGAAACAAATATATATGAAACACAAAACTACATAATGTAATGTATTTGTAATAACTATTTGATACATTATATTAGATAGATGAGTCAAAAGGAGGGTTTGGAAAATATTTGATAAATAGAAGGGGCAATCTAACAAATCTCAAATAATTAGGACTCACTTAGACCATGTACTATAAAGAATTTTCATAATTGAGGGAGTAATTTCAAAAGTGTGATAAATAAAAGAAGACAGTTTAACAAATCATAGACAACTGGAACCCACTCACACCATGTACTACAAAGGATTTTCATAATTGAGACGACAACATAAATAGAAGGGGGGGGGGGGGGAAGATCTTTACCAGAGATATCTTGATTGGAAGAGGCATGAAATGTGCAGATGGAATGCCTTCCTAGCTATGATTCAAAGCCTATCAACGGTGGTCTCGTTCGATAGCTAAACAATTGGAAGGGGGTGCTTGCAATTTTTTTGGGAGATCGAGTCTTGCACACAATAAGCTGGGTGGTGTGAATGAAAAAATTATCACATTTTCAAAGGAAAGTCTAGAATCGATGGAGCATCTCATCGTCGAATGAAATCCATGCTATGGGTTTGGAAAGTTCAAGCTAGCATGATGAAAGACTAGAAGATCGATGATGTATTCGATCTAGTTTCTTGTTTTTGCTTTAGTGAAGCTCTCTCTCATTGCATTTCATTTGTTTATAAAACTTTTGATCTCTCTTTTTCTCGATCAAGAAAAACCTGTATCTGAGATCTGTACATATTTGGTCAATTATACTTCAAAAACACGCTGAATTCTAACATTCGAAGAAAATTAAATGCTTCACTAACATACTTATGCTTTATACTGCAGGTACACAAAAAGATATTTTCCCTATTTTTTCGTCCTCGAAGATGCTAGAAAGCACGTTATTTTTGTGGTGGCGCTGTGATGTTGAATTTACAATCATGGTAATTTGAGACGTTCTTCCCTGTCCTTTGGAAGCTTTGCGATTAGAGGGAAGACAATTTGGTCTTGAATGACATTCTCAATTACAGGAAGCACTTCTGTTATTTTAACTGCTTCTGTTTGTTCTCTGCTGCCATCAGAAAGATACATACTAGAAGCATTTCACGGATATCTGCCCCACTCGTCCCGTTTGAGGCGAATTTGGTAAATGGTCTCTGAATTTTGGGGCGGATACAAATTTTTGATCTGTATCCGTTTATTAATCGGGGCGGATACGGATTTCGCCATATCCGCCCCCACGGATATCCGTTTAACCGGTAAATTTACAAAATTGCCTTTCAACTATATAAAGGGATTAACCCTTTCACAGTTTCACTCACACACACAATCGCTCTCTTCCCCTCCCCTTTCAGAGAGATATCATCCTCACACCGCCTTCCTCCCTCACACCGCCTCTCTTTCACAGAGTCACAGATCTCCCTACCTCACACTGCCTCTCCCTCTGCCCTCCCTTCTCACAGAGAGAATGAGAGATCTCCCTCCCTCACACCAGGGGTTTCGCCTCTCACAGAGAGAATGAGGGTCGAAGCCTCTCACAAGTCACGACCAAGATCAGATTCTCAGTCGAAATCGAATCTTCCCACCTTCCTCTCCCCATTAGAGATCAGATCTCGATCTCAGAGATCAGATCTGAGATCTCAGAGATCAGATCTGAGATCTCAAATCTTTGTGATCTCAGAGATCGAATTTTTTAGATTGAAGTTTTTTATGTAATTTGTTGTAATTTTTTTTAGATCAGAGATCTAAACTTTAGATCGATTTTTATTTTTTTGTAATTTGTTGTAATTTTATTAGATCTCAGATCCGATCTCTAAACTTTAGATCGAATTTTTTTTTGTAATTTGTTGTAATTTTTTTATATCAGAGATCTGATCTTTTGGATCGATTTTGTTTTTTTTTTTTTTTGTAATTTGTTGTATGGTTTTTTGTAATTTTTTGTATGTATAAATGATCGTTTACCTATATTTTACTGTGTATGTATGAATGAAGAAAAAATTTTAACGGATATTTTGGGCGGGGCGGATATCCGTCTATCCGTGTGGGGCGGAGGCGGTTTTTTAATAAATTTATAAACGGATTGGCGGGGCGGATTTGGGGATCCGTTATTCCTAACGGATCGGGAATGGATTTGCTCAAATCCGCCCCATTGCCATCCCTACCCCAGGTTCTTAAAAGTAAAGAAAAGAATAAATTTGGAGAAGAATTCTTTATTACACGTGATGATACATCAAATAAGATTGTTATCATAGCCATACATGTGGCAGAGATCATCCATCACGAGGATCAAGTATTTCTAAGATTAGGCAAATTCATAAAATTCAAAATTGGCGAATCCAATCATAAAAGCCCAAACATAGCCCGTAAGAATAAATCGTCGTCATAGGCCCAAATCCAGGCCTGATAGAGTTCTCTCATAAAGAGGAGGAACGTTACAGAGAAAAATAGTCGTGGAGGGAATTACGCCTTAAAGAACGTATCTTCATAAAAAAAGATTGTTATAAAAAACATCTCCTCTCCTTGCGCTTCACATGCTTAAGTTTCGCAGAGAATTAATAATGACCATTATATAAGGTAAAAGCGAACATTCGATGAAGGTATGCAATTTTAAGTCTAGATTTATCTCCATCTCCAACCAAGTTACTGACTTAAGCATCGGAGTGCCTTCGACCACAAAAAAGGTGGTCTTTAGCAATCTAATATTTGTTTTGCAGGTCAAACTTACAAGATACCAGACTTTGGACGCATCAGTTTGGCGCCGTCTGTGGGGAACAACATTTTCCTTTTAAGAAGAGAGTCTGCAGTAAGAAACTTCCTCAATTATGATCAGTGATTGAAAAACTTTGAGAACAGATGGAACACAATAAATACCCTCAACCCAACAACAATCAAATTGATCCCTTCACTGGTGAAGTCGTGTTACCTACAATGCATACTTCAACCTCAGCAACAACTCTCGAGCCGACCAAGCCCGACGACAGAGAGTCACAACATTGACCGATAGCTCAGTCATCTCAAACATCTGGCGGCACTGCCACAGATCCTCGCGTGGATCAACTCATGACCAAGATGGATCTTCTAATCAAAACGGTGGACAAACTCACTCAAGAGTGTGTTCAATTTCCCAACTATGTACGACAAAGTAATGAAGTTCCTGCAAAACCTCAACAAGCGAACCTCAAAAGCAGTTAACTACTAATAGATGGCCCCCCTCAGAACGATGGGATTCCTATGCGAATTCCATTAAGGATCAGAGTGAAAAATCCTAACGCACTGTACGAATTGGCCAGACCGCCATTCTCTAACGCGCACATGATAACTCCTCTACCAAGAAGTTCACTCCACCAAAGTTTGAGACATACGATGACACAACAGATCCCACCAACCATCTCCGATATTTCCACCACATGATGACATTGAAGGAAAGCACATAGTTAATCCTATGCCGAATATTTCCAACCAGCCTCACCTCCACATCGATGCATTGGTTCAACAACTTGCCGCCGAGATCGATAGACTCTTTTCAAGCGCTAGCCACTGCCTTCATCACAAGGTTCATCGAGAGTCAACAAATGAGAAAATGCCCACACTATCTACTTCATATTAGATAGAAGCCCGAAGAGACTATAAGGGAATACATCACTCGTTTTACTAACAAGTTGACCATGATCGACAACTGCAGCGACGACACGGCCATTGCCACCTTCACATCTGGACTAAAAAAGTGACCATTATATGATTATCTAAATCTAGACCCCTCGAATAATATGGAGACTCTATTACAGACCGCCCAAAAACACATCACTCTTGAGGAGATGGTGGCTGCCAAGAGGAAGACTGAATCTGAAAAGAGACACGCTTTAGCCAACCGCGAGATGAGAGAAAAAAGACAGATGAACGACAGGCCTCGAGAGAAAAGTGGCCAGACGAAAAGACATCGAACCACTAACAGATCTGAATTCGACCAACAAGAACTCGGGAGATCCAAACATGAACGATCGACAAGCAAACTGTTCACGACTTCGAAAACAAGTCGAGCTGAGATCATGAAAACTATGGCGAAGTGGGAGGACGTTAAGTGGCCACCCAAAATGAGAAAAGATCAAGATGGGTGAATTAAAAACAGATATTGCTCTTTCCATGAGGACTATGGGCACGACATCGAGGATTGCTACAACTTAAAGGACGAGATCGAATGCCATATAAAAAAAAGAACGATTCAGAGAGTTCATTAGGCGGAGAGAGTCTAAAGGAAGAAAATCCAGGTCATAGGAGCAATCAAGGGAGCTGATATATGTCTTACATGGCGTAATTTGATAAAAGAAGTTGTCCAATCGATTTCAGAAGCGATCATTTCGAGATTTACGAACGAATATCAAATACCTAGAGCCTTCTGCACAACGTTCCAAAAAGATGCAACGAACTCTGACATTCTCCAACGAGGACGCGAAGGGAGTCCATTTCCCTCATAACGACGCCCTAGTAATTTCAGTACTGATAGCCAAGTGGGAGATCAAAAGGGTACTGGTTGACACAGGAAGCTCGTCCAACCTCTAACTAACAGCCTTCTGAAAGATGCGATTCACTAAAGAAATGCTCTCGCCCAACGATCAACCAATGGTAGGTTTCAGCGGAAAACAGTGTTGTCTGCTCCAATGATCCAACTGCAAACTGCCCGTGAATGCCACTATGCAACGATGAAAGCTCCGCACAGAAAGTAATTACTGCAACGACCAAAGGAGCCATTGTAGCAATCTGGTCAAACAGACCTCGATCTTTCGAACGACAATACAGCCCCAACCAATCCAATATATCGGCCAAACACTGGACAACCAGAAGAAGAAACGACAGTAGTCTACTTGGATGACGAAGGAGACAAAGTAGTTCAGATTGCAACAAAAATACCTAGAACTCGCCAAGAATCTGGTCCAATTGTTAAGGATAATCAAGACGTTTTTGCCTAGACGATGAAAGACATGGCGGGAATAAACCCGTCTGTCACCACTCACAAACTATAATTCAATCCAGACATGAAGTCGGTCCGACAAAAAAAAGGTATGTTGCTTCAGAACGTAACTAAACAATAAGCGAGGAAGTGCACCATCTGATAACTGTAGGAATGGTCAGAAAATCTCACTACCCAGACTGGTTAGCTAACACGGTGTTGGTAAAGAAGAACGACAAGTGGATAGTATGTGTAGATTACATTGATCTGAACAAAACCTACCCAAAATACATTTTCCCACTCCCACGCATAGACCAAATATATGATGCCATTGCCGGACACGAAGTCCTGAGCTTCATGGATGCGTACTCCAGTAAAATCAAATACAAATGCACCCTCTTGACCAAGAAAATACATCTTTTATAACATAGAGAGGTACATATTGTTACCAAGTGATGTCATTCGGACTAAAGAATGCAAAAGCCATGTACCAGCGACTGGTCAATAGAATGTTCAGAGACCAAATCAGTAAGATGATGGAAGTGTACATCGATGACATGTTGGTCAAAAGCTTATGCCAAACAAATCATATCGAAGATCTCGAACAGACATTCTCCCAGCTCCAAAGATACAAAATGAAGCTGAACCTAGGAAATGCACATTTGGAGTAGAATCAGAGAAATTCATTGAATACATGGTCAACCAAACAGGAACCGAAGTTGATCCTAAACAGATACAAACACTTTTCAACATGCAGTCACCAACAAAATAAAGGGCGTGCAAAGCCCAATGGCAGGATAACGGCTTTGAACAAATTCATTTCCAAATCCTCGAACAAATGTCTACCTTTATTCAAAATCTTGAAAGGAAACAAGACATTAAAATGGAACGAAGAATGCGAGAAGGCTTTCCAAAGCTTGAAAACATACATGGGAAGCACATAACTACTTTCAAAACCGAGCACGAGGGAAACACTGTATTTATACTTGTCCATGTCCGATCTGGTGGTAAGCTCATCATTGATACCAGAGGAAAAGAGCTCACAAAAATCAGTATTACATCAGCAAAACACTTGCAGATGCGAAGATCAACTACTCGGCTTTAGAGAAACTGACGCTCGCCCTGATCATATCTTCAAGCAAGCTACGACCATACTTCCAAACTCACCCAATCATTGTCATGACCGAACAACCACTTCGGTCAGTATTGCACAAACCAGAGCTATCCGAAAGAATGGTGAAATGGGCAATAGAACTCAGACAGTTCGACATCAACTATGCCCCAAAAACCGCAATACAAGCATTGGCTGATTTCATCGTTGAATTCACAGACAGCAATGACCGCTAGCCAGATAGTAACCACAAAGAGGAACAAACCAAACAAACCGCCCATGAATGGATCCTCTATTGCAACGAAGCATCCAACGAGGAGGGAAGCAGAGCTAGAATCAACTTGTACAACTCGAAAAGCGTAACATTGGAGAAGGCGATAAAATTCAATTTCAAAGCCTCAAACAACAAAAGCTGAGTAATAAGCAGTAATAGCCAGGCTACAATTGGCAAAACATTTGGGAATAAAAGAAATAAGCATTTCACCGACTCCGAATTGGTGGTCAATTAGTTGAACGATGAATTTCAAGTCAAAGATGCTCGAATGAAAACCTACCACCAAAAGACTGCCGAGCTGATATAAAGTTTCTAGGTTGCAACCATCTCATGATGTGTAAGGGCAGAGAATAAAAAAGCTGACAAGCTAGCCAATGAAACATCACAGACTAAAGGAAATGATAATCCGCTCGTCACAATACAGGAAAGTTCCATACTGAAAAATCAAGTGCAAAAAGCATGTGCAACAGGCTAGGAAAAAAATTGCACGACTCTAATTCTCGCGTATATAATGAACGAAAAGCTTCCAACGGAAAAGATGGAGGCCAGAAAACTGAGAAACTGATCAGCACAGTACGCGGTGATTAACGACAGACTCTACAGGAGATTTGCCACTAGCGTACTACTAAGATGCCTTTCACCCGACAATGCTGACTATGTTCTGCGAGAAGTTCATCATGGTACATGTGGAAACCATCCAGGAGTAAGAACACTAACCCACAAAGCCCTGACACTAGGATACTATTGGCCAATGACATAAGTGGATGCAAACAAACCCGTTCGCACATGTGACAAATGCAGGAGATTTGCCCTGTATACTCACATAGGAGGCCAAAATCTAATCCCGATGAGCATTCCATGGCCATTTGCACAATGGGGGATGGATATCGTAGGACCACTCCCAATGTCCGACCAAAAGAAATTCCTCCTCTTAGCAGTAGATTACTTTTCTATGTGGGTAGAAGTAGAACCGTTAGCAAAGATAGGAGAAGCTCAAGTAAAAAAGTTCCTCTGGAAATACATAATATGAAAATTCAGAATCCCCAAGAGTAATTGTCACAGACAACGGGAAGCAATTCGAAGGCAAGAAGGTTAGGGAGTTGTGCGAAAACCTAAACATCCAACAACATTTCTCAGCGCCCGCCCATCCACAGGCAAATGAGCAAGCCGAGGTCACCAACAGAATGATCCTAGAAGTGATTAAAAGGAAGCTCGAAGCATCGAAGGGATTGTGGACATCCAAACTACCCAACATCCTTTGGGCATACATAACAACAAAAATGGTTCAACAAGGGAGAATCCTTTCTCCCTCGCATACGGGTCTGAAACAATGATACCCGTAGAATTTTGTATGCCAACATTCAGAACCGAAGAGTTCCAAGCAGACGACAACAACGAATGGTCAGCTACTACAACAAAAAAGTAAAGCCTCGCACGTTTAATGTCGGTGATTGCGTACTTCGGAAAATTCAACTCAATAGAAAGGAACTAGGCGCGTCTGAATTGGGAAGGATTGTCAAAAGTGATAAGAATCAATAGACCAGGGACATACTGGTTAGAAAATACGGAGGGCGAACAACTATTTTCAATAAAACTCCTTTACACCCTTCATCTCGCATTCAAGCGATAGTCTAGTCGGGACAAAGAAGTCAAATTAAATATTTTACTCAAAGAAACACACAGCACGACCAAAGTATCAGGATATGAGTAAAGTCTAAATATAGGTATCAGGACAAGCAAATCGGACATAAACTTGAAACTTCTGGTCAGATCAACCATGAAGTAATAAAGTACCTGGACACATGAGCCATACTTTTTTTTTTGTCAACTGTAATGTACAACATCAAAATCCAGACGTGAAAAGTAGGATTTCATAAAAAGCTTTCACACGACTAATACATTGAACATCGAAACACACTTGTAAAAATTTGGACAAACAAGTCAGAATTCAACCAGGGATGTCGAAAGCAAAAAGCTAAGTCTAACAAGTTAGATGAAAATACATATTGCGTACAATCGATAAAAATCAATTAAATGAGATTCATTTTGGTTTTCAAATTCATTACATCAAAAAAGGCTACATGAGGATAAATGTATGAAAATGGCCAATAATAATATTCAAGAAGAGACATTTCTATCAAGTTCGGAAGCAAACTTATTCCGAATAGCCTCGATGTCCTTCAGCAAAGTTCGAGCAGCAACAGCAGCCTTCGCATATTCCGTACAATGCGCTCTTAGCGAATCAAATTTACAAAGAACATGAGATAGAACCAAGGCCTGCCTCGCCATCTTCCACTCAATAAGTGCCACATGATCGCACGCGACCTTATAATTTGACCCCATAACGCTAGCGTAAATGAAGTGACTCACCCCCTTCATGAAATGCTTGAGACCTTCATCGAGATGATTACATGGCGGATGAATGGGCATGGGAGCCCTCTCGACCAATCGCCCATGACAATCGACGATGAGATTGCAAGCACTGTCTTGTACGTCAGTCTTAGAAGATCGGGTAAACTTTTTAAAAGTAGTAGGACGGGTAGCAGGGAGAGTAGCAAGCAACTTTGAAGAACCTACAATGGCAGAAAAAACAAGAACCTTGACCATGAGTAAGACTTGATATTCCAACGAGGAGTCGATCTTGAAATCAGACAAAGTCTTCATGCTGTTCGGATTCTTAGACATTTCGATACCAAGCTGGAACATCTTGTTGTCAATAACACGTGAATCATCAATAGCCAAGTTGTTGAAATCGGGCATGCCATACGGAGAGACAAGACTCTTCTCAAGATTATCCAAAGGATGAGAAACCTCCTTTTTGCTCCTCTCCAGAGTTTGATTTATCTCCTCAACCTCTCAAGCAGTAGGATCAACAACATTACCACAACCCTTCCTAAAAAATACAGGAAGAAGGGGAGCCCTGATAATACCATAAACCATGATATCAAGCTTCTTCTTCTTTGGGACATGACTAGGACTGACTGCCAATATCCTAGACGAACTAGCAGACCGGGGAACTTTTCCTCTTTCTAATGCTCGACCCAACATTAAAGGCACCTTTTGCAATAACAGGAGCATTGCGACCCGTAGGCTTCTTAGCGGAGCTCACCTCCCACTCAATGCTCGCATCGCCAATGAAATCCCAAAAATTACACCGAAATGAACAGGTGGATGAGACATCGGAGAAACAAACGCAGTAACAGCTAGTAACGACATTGAATGCGCCGCGATGGTGAAATTGAAAATCTGACCTTGGTATAGTTAGTAGTTACATCAGCATACCCACTAACTATGGGGGGAGTAGCTGATGATACATCAAATAAAATTGTTATCACAGCCATACACGTAGTAGAGATCGTCCATCATGAGGATCAAGTATCCCAAGACCAGGCCGATTCATAAAGCCTAAAAAGGGAAAATATTGTCATAAAAGCCCTAACAAGGCCCGTCAGAGTCGTAGTTAGAGGCCCAAATCTAGGCCCGATAGAATTATCTCATAAAAATGAGGAACGATATAGAGAAAAAGAGTCGTGGAGGGAGTTACGCCTCCGAGGACGTATCTTTATAAAAAAGGAAACTGTTACAAAGAACGTCTCCTCTCATTGCACCTCACATGCTTAAGTCACGCAGAGAATTAATAACGACCATTATATAAAGTAAAGGGAACATTCAAAGTAGGTAAATGCAATTTTAACTGAGTTCTGTCTAGATTTATCTCCATCTCAAACTGAGTTGTTAACTTAAGCATGCCACCAAAAAGGTGGTCTTTGGTAATTTAACATTTGTTTTGTAGGTCAGACTTACATGAGACCATATTTTGGACACATCAACATGGATGTTCAATGAGGTCCTCGAAATGGAAGAAAGAAGCATCTGCGACAGTGGACTTGATATTTCAGGACTAGTGAACACAAGCCTTATACATGGACGAACAAATGTTATCACTCGACACCTACTCTTCCTTTGGAGTCATTTCAACCCCCCCCCCCCCCCACCCCCCAATCAATTCCATCTATGTCAAATTAAATTTGGGAATTGTTAGAAATCCCAATGTTCTACGTAAACTACAAAAAGAACCCATATTAGCAAATCTTAACTTTTATTTCAGAAGATTAGGAAAACTTAATAAAAACCTTTATTATGTCTTATCACTCACTCTCTCTCTTCCTCCATAAACTTCCCTGATTTGTTGGTGTGCTCGTCTTCTCCAAAGAAACTCTGCAAACACAACACCCCTCCCCCCACCCTAAAAAAAAAAAAAACTTTTTTGAGTGTGACTGACAGAACCCTTGGTTAATAAAGCTATTTTTTCATTGACAAACTTTAATCAAGTAATAAAAGATTTGTATGTCTACGCTTTACCTTAAATATGGGAGCATCAAATCCTTCTTTAGATAACTAGGTTTTAAATGTAAAACTCAAATACTGGTTCACTGACATTGTGAGCTAGTTAAAGATGCATACTATATCAATTAAAGACGTATGTAATGAAAAAGAAAAAAGGTAGATGACTATCCCGATTTATTAAGGGAATTGATTTTTTGAGTGAACATTTTGATATTTTTTTTGGTGGGGGGGGGGGGGGGGGGGGGGGGGGGACACAATAATATATCATGGGAGAAAAAACAGGCATAAACTAGGAAACTAATATATTTTGGAGGGTGGAGAGAGAAAAATGTTTAGTGGTAATGCGGATAATTTAGGTTTTTATGGGGGTTCTTAGTTAATTTGAAAAAAATTGGGTTTATTTAGAATGGTGGTTTTCTAGTAAATTGTGGGATTTGTTTTCCCAGAAGTTCCTTAGTTAATTTGAAAGAAATTGGGTTTTTTTTTTTTTTTTTAGAATGGTGATTTTCTAGTAAATTGTGGGATTTTTTTTCCAAAAGTTCCCATAAAATTTAAGTGGATATTCATTAGAATATCGTATTTTAAGGTGTGTTAGCACTCAAGCTTATGTTGTCATTCTAAGGTAAAATACTCTACTTTAGGGTCAAACTCAGCTATCAGTAAAAAAAAAAAAAATTTAATCGTAGAAAAAAAAATGCACATTTTGGGTTCTCCCTAAAATCTCACTTCCCCAAATATGGAGTTCAGCTTCGTTGTTTGAATCTGCCTTAATAATATACATGTTTTGGTCATTTAAAAATAATTTCATTATTTTTAAAATATGTATTGAAAAATTTTAAGCGTTTGTATTGTTTATTGATTTTATTGGAAAGATCTTCAAAAATCATTTCAACGATAGGTTTACCGAAATTCGATAAGATGATAACTAAATAACGACAATTTCAGTTTTGAGGGGAAATTTTTTTTTATCTCCGCCCAATGTACATTACATGACTTCCACACACTTATTTCAATTTTATGTTCAATTAATAACTTCATATGTTCACACAATTTAAAAATTTAAGGAAAAAAATGACAAATTATTTGTTGCCTCACCAATTTCACTTTTTTGTTCAATTTCTCAAAGGAAGTTGCTGCAAAATTTTCAATGCTCCCCCTTGGATGTAGCGGTAGGAAACGTGTAAGATAGTAACTAAAGCATAAGTGTTATAAGATCATGACTTGATAATTTCATAAAAGAGACATTAAATGCACAAGGTAACATGGTCCATCGATAATAACTAAGGATGCATAGAGACACACACGTTGTGTCAGACACGGATACGACATGCCGACTTGACAATTTCTCAAAAACTAGGACTCGGGGACACGTTGACACATCATACTATTTTTTTAATAAGTCATATAAACATAAATAATAATCTAACAAAGTGTCTTCCTAGATGACACGTTGTTGCAAGAAAAAATAAAGTAGAGAAAAAGTATAATAAAGAAGAAGTAGAAGAGAGAAGAAGCAAATGAGAGAAGAAGAAGCTTAGACTACCTTTATGTTTTTGTAGTTTTTTTCCCTATTTGTCTTAAGTCGAATTGAAAGAGTCATTCACTTCAGATGGATTAACAACCATTAAATTAGGTGGTTATTTACACAAATCTAAAAGTAAAAAAACAAAAATAACAAAGTTGGTTGTTGAGTCTTGACTATTTCATGACAAAGTTTTGGGTGTATCGAAGGCATGTCCGACACGTAAACCACATTGACCATGTGCCTGACACCTTTCGATACGTTAACCACGTGTCCAACACGTGTCGAGCGAGTATTGTTGTCGGATACATGTCGGACATTGATACAACAAGTTTTTTCGAAGAGTCCGTGCTTCCTTGATAATAACTTACTTTTACACTACCGTGTACCTATGACTAGGATTCTTTTATGTTTTACTCGATAATAACTTACTTTTACACACATGTACTTACAACAAGGATTCTCTTCTCTTCTGCCCGAGATGCATTTACCTATAAGTATATATTGGCCCGACAATTGAACTTTAGAGTTTAGATCTATTAAATGAGGCTTTAGCTTCAAATCGCAAGCCTCATTCAAAAAGGCGCAAGCCTTACACCTATACTATGAGGCTTAAGCCTCAATGTTAAACAAGGCATAAGCCTTTTAAAATATTGCTTCTCACACGACAATAGGGAAATTGATGAGGAAGAAAAGTTGTCCAGTTTTATTTATTTATTCTATATGTTTGATTCTTAATTTGAGTTTAAAATCTTAAATACTAATTTCACAAACCATTTACCGGTTCCATAAGTGGCACTTTAAGGAAGGATTTTTACGGATTTGAAAATAGTTTTTGTACAAATTTGCGTTCACAACTTTGAAGGATTCTGCCATGAAAATGTCCAAAGCAACCAAGCACAGCCTTAATATAAAGTGCAAGGCACCATTGAAAAATTGTAGCCGTTTTGGAGGTATTATTTACAAATTGATTGTATGAGTTTTTCATCTTTTTGCAAAGACATATATGGTCATTGTGATTAATTTACACATTGGATCCACTTTTGGTGGCTCTATGCATGGTTACTACAATTTTTTCATCTAGTAACTTACTAGATTTCTATATGGCTAGTGGCAGACTCAGGATTTTAGTCAAGGGGGGCTAAATGACAAATAATTATTAGTTGATAATAGTAGTTATCAATGATGGAGCCAATTTTTTTTTCTACCTAAGCTATTAACTAATAAAAAAAAATACAACTATCAAAAGTACATGACATATACCAAATTGAATCCAGTGTAGTCCAAATTTAAGCCACAATAAGATCGCAATATGGATAATCTTAGCAAGTATATAACTAAAATTACAAAATAATTAGGAGAAGTATCTAGTTGAAGATTAAAAAATAGAAATTTTTTTACCATAATATGATCCTAATACAATTTGATAGAAAAAAAATGGTTTATGTGAGCCTCAAATTTTGTATGAGTTGGCTAATTGTTTATATTTTTATTGAATTATATAGTTATTATTTTAGATATTAATTTTAAATATTTTTTGGAGGTTTTATACCACTTGCGAATAAACAATTCATTTTTTTTAATGTTTGCAATTACATTTAAAATTGCATTGAAAAAAAAAAAAAAAGTAGGGGCAAATCATAATGACCGAAATAGTAATTGTTAGCCATAAAAACGATACGCTCCAAGAGGATTGAAAATAAGTTTTATACTAAACAATTTTTTTAATGTTTGCAATTACTAATAAAATTGCATTGAAAAAAAGACGAGTGACAATGACGGAGAATAATAATTATCAATAAACATAAAAATGTATAGTTAATAGCCATAAATAAATCTTACGCTCCAAGAGTATCGAACTCGGGTCTTTTATTAAAATTGTTAAACTTCTAAACAAAGACATGTAGAAATAGTTGAATGAAAATTTATCATATTGTATTATACATAATATAATTGAATTTTTTGTGATGCTAAGTATTTATTAATAATATTTTGAAAGTTGGGGGGCTGCCCCTCGACCCCTTAGTAGGTCCGCCTCTGTATATGGCAGTGTGTTATCTCCACGAAGAGTTGCAATTTTACGACATAACCAGAGCACAACAAAGACTGGAAATTATGAATAAAATTAGTGTATTCTATCTCTGCCTCTAACCAACCATGCCACATTCATCCCTCTACTCAAGGGAGTAATAGAAAATGGTGTTTTGATGATTTTTTTTTTCTAATTTCACTTTGGATTTCGACTATGTAGCCATGGGCGGATCCATGTGTTAGGTAAGGGGGTCAATTTCCTCCCTTATCTTTTTAAAAAATTTCACTAAATTACTCGTATTTTTTACATTGCCCCCCTTTAAAATTTTATGTTGCTCCCCTTTATGAAATCTTGACTTCTAACTCTACTAAAAATTAAAACAACATTTTTTTTCCTTTTTTTTAACTCCACCCTCACCATTCCCAATCCCACTCAATCTCTCTATTTTTTTTTTAATTCCCACCCTCTCTCCTTCTTTCTCTTTTTTTAATCTCTTCCTCTCTTTTAATTCCTACCAACTCATTTTAATCCATTCACCCCCTACACACACAGAGAACAACAAAGAAACCAGAAGAGATGTACCATACATGGTGGGTTTGCTTCCCATGTGATTATATTCATATTAAAAATTTTAATTAAGTTGGGGACCGGCCGAGGAAATTTTACATCGTCATCATCATTGGTTTTCTTTTGTTTTGTTAAAAAAATTAAAAAAATAAAGAATTAGGATTATCTTACCTCTGACTCAGCTAGCATATGGTGGTAAGAGTGATAAAAGATTAGTTAACACATTAGATTAATTGGGGGTTGGGATCTGATCTGCTTTGCTTTCTCTCCGATCTTTCAAAATTAAAGTAATCATTTGGGTTTGGGGCGGTTGAAAAAACACGATGGTCGTAGGTCGATTCAGTTAAGTTGTTGTTTGTATGCTTCACTTGAGCTAGCCCAAAAGGAGAAAGCTCTCTATACACACATATATTTCCCTTTCGAGAAGACAGACAAGAATAATAAGACAAAAGAGATAGGGTTGGCTGTGTAAGTGTTATCCTCGGAAGCTCTGACTCAGGAGTGTGTTTCAAAGAAGAGGAGACAGACGGACAGATAAAGCAGGAGGAGAAGAGGAAGGAGGATTCCAAAAATAAAATTGTTGTCCGACAAATTCACTTGAATCCATCCAGTCCAGTCAAGCTACTGCTGCTACTACTCCTTGGACTTGGACTATACCGTCCTGCTACCTCAAAGCCAGAAAGAAAGCCAGAGGTCTGCTCCTCGCCAACTCTCATCTTATACCACTATGCCTGCTTATATTTTCTTCAAGTAAAAAGGGAAGTTCTTAATTAGCTAGCTACAATTGAATTAATCATGTATATTGTTTGTATGGTTGAATTAATCATCATTTTTTCACGATCACGCCAAGTCACCCTGATTGTAAAAATCCAATATTTTAGTATTTTCGTAAATAGTTATGTACTGTTTGTAAAAATCCAATTTTTTAGTATTTTTGTAAATAGTTATGTACTGTTTGCCCCCCTTTATCTGCAATCCTGGCTCCGCCCCTGTGTGTAGCATATATATAATTTTATGTCTCTATCCTCAAAATATAGTTTAATAAGGGTATTTTGTGTGTCCATTACCCCTGATAACTATTTTTCTTGTGTTCCAGGTATTTAAATTTTTAACAAAGAAAATATTGACCCATTGAAGAAAGTTGTAGCTGTAGTGACTGAAATTTTGATTTTGTTCAAAATAATGTTTTTGTCACTGTAGGTGCATAGTGGATGTATTGTTTTATTAATAATGTCATGCTTTTGTGATGACTCCTAACTTCTTACGCACCTCTCTGTCTGTGTATGATTGCTCTCCAGTGATGCGCTAGCTAGTATATCTAAAAGACATACTTCATAATCCTCATTTGAATCATTGACCTTGTTGCCCAAGCTTCTTTTTTGGGTGGAATGACATTATATGTATACTGGGTTGAGTGAACTGCATTGGGTTTGGATCTTCTTGGAAGATAGATATGTATTTGCTTTTGTTCGTTTCACCATGATTGTTATTTTGATATTTTGTTGAGTATAACTTTTGCAAGGATTTCATACATTTTGATGCTCTATCCCGTCGCATTATAGGAAATGTGCGACATTCACTAGACTATTTTTTTTTTGCTGAAAGCCTGCTGAGATTAAAAAGAAGAAATATTACAAATAGTGCTACCTGCTTGCTGAGCAAGAGTATGAGCAGCCATATTCAAATCCCTGTTAATATATTTACAATCCCAGCGGGGGAACAAACTTAACAGGTGTTTGATATTACATAATATAGGTCTCCAAGCCCAATTGACAGCAAAAGAGGAATCATGTTCTTCCTTGATAGCTGAAACTAGATTAACCGAGTCACTAAACAAAATACCAATTTTCCATTGGTGCGCCTGTATCATCAAGAGAGCTGCCTCCGCTGCGTAGCTCTCTGCCATTGTGCTATCTATCACCGTTCCCATGATCGGATAGGCTAACGTAGCTACAGTAGTCCCATTAGCATCTACGGCACAAACACCTACCACTCCCTACTTAGAAGTATAAAAAAACACAAGCATCAAAACTGACAAATACTGGAAGGGGGGAAATGGTGAGAGAGCTCCTAGGTCTGCCTGACAGGTTAAGATTGCAACTGTGTGACCTGTCGGCCTGCAACTGGGCTGACAGCGTGTCCTTGTGAGAGGCAGCCTCCCTAGTAATTGGACCATACAGCAGGGACAGGGAGAGCCGTCGTTCATCATAAATATGATGTTTATCAGTACCAGCAGCAGCTATTACCTTGGTTGAGGACGAATATCTTGGAGTGCCCTTGTTTTGCTGTGTCGGAAAACATATACTCGACCAAGAAGTCCATGTGTGTGTGAACATGCCCGTGAACAGTAAGATATAAATCTTGGTGCCATTAAAAAATCGCCTGGTTGTGAATTCTCCAAATAGTTTGGAAAATCGCCGTGACACGATTTCTTGGCCATCCATGGCACGTTTGATATTGGTATGCCACACTATGTGAAAGAAATCCTGCACCGAGCCACAGTGCGTTCCAACTTGTTGCCAGTCGAAAGGGAGGATAGAGCTTCACCACAGCCTAAGGATGATAGGACATTTGAAAAAGAGATGCATCGCATCCTCAGGATGCTCGTGGCAAAAAACACAGTCAGCCTCTATAGGTGTATGCACCCTAACAAGATTAACCTTGGTGGGCAGGACATCTTGAAAGATCTTCCGTACCAGGAGAATAACATTCGGGGGTGCTTTGATCCGCCAAATACCTCTAGTAATTGCTTTAAAAGCTCGGGAGGATAAGTTCCCATGCAAGTTAGTGGAAGAGGTGTTGGCTGTGCATACTGAACAAAAAGTCGATGTAGCGTTCTTAACAGAGAAGCATCCCTGGTCCATATCAGCTTATCCGGGGCAGAAGTTGGACGAATCACAATCTTAGAGATATCATTACCTACCGGCGCCGGGAATAGTTGATTAAGGAGTTCAGTGTTCCAGGAGAGCGAGCCATTTTCATGCGTGAGCCATAAATCAGAGATGTAGACTGGAAGATCATTGAGCTCAGTATCAACTAACAAGCAATATGCAAGAAGAAGCCTTGGCTTCACCCAGCAGTCATTCCAAAGATGAGTTTGCTTTCCAGACAAAATTTGGCGGAAAATAAAAGGTTTCATATGAAGCAAAGCCGAGAAATGACCCCGCCAAGCAAAGGAGGCCGCCACAGGAGATTTTGCAATTTGGAACAAACTTTTATCTTTGAAATAGAGGGTTTTGAGCACCCTGGCTAGGAGTGACTCATTATCCACCATGATATTCCATAGATTCTTGGTCAGAAGGGCAAGATTCTTGGATTTGGAAGAAGGAATGTGAAGCCGCCCAAATGACCTGGTCTAGTAATTTTCTCCCAAGTGCAAAGATGTCTGGATTTACACTCCTAAGTGTCATTCCACCAGAAGTTTCTGGCTAGCGAATCAATTTTGTGTGAAACGATGGCGGGTAGAAGGAAAGTCTGCATGGTGTACACTGGGATTGAGTTTAGAACTGCCTTAATCATCACCTTGCAGCCTACCTGGGATAGGACCTTTGCTTTCCAAGAGGATAGTCGGGCATTGATTTTATCTATTAGGAATTGGAAATCTTTGCCTTTGTGCTTGGACAGGAGCAACGGGGATCCTAGATATTTGTCTCTAGGATTAAGAGTTTTGAACCCCAAGATTCTGGTAATCATTTTGGAATGACGATGATGCACATTAGAACTAAAGAAAACTGAGAATTTATCGAGATTTACCGCCTGTCCAGATGCTTGGCAGTATTGCGCAAGAATGCCCTTAATATTATGATTCTGTAGAAAATCATCAGGTCGTCTGCGTATAACAAGTAACTAATGGTCGGTGCGGATCGTCTGATAATGATGCCTTTGACAAGATCATTTGATTCTGCCTTTGCAAAAAGACGAGAGAGAGCTTCCACCACCAGGATGAACAAGTAAGGGGACAGTGGGTCCCCTTGTCTAAGTCCTCGAGATAGTTTGATCTCGAGAAGTGGGCAGCCATTGAGAACTTTTCTACTACAAATGAACCTTATTTTTTAGTCTGTTTTTCCATGCTGCCTCTTTATTTTGAGCAAGCCATCTCAATGTCTATCCAAAACATAAATGCATCATCAAATGATGTCTACAACAAGATCTGCAAAGTTTGAACACTAACTATCTCATAAATGAGTGATCGTGATGGAAAAAATCAATAAAGTACAACAAACGTTGGCCTCTGGTGTCTTGGGTCCTTTATGTTCAGAGCTTGATGTTGGCCCCTTTCTGTAGCATTCTCTCTGCCGCCAACAACCCCACCAAATTCAATTCTTAGAAAATGAAAAAATGGAATTTTTCTTTAGAAAAAAAAATGGATTTAGGTCGTTTATATACCTTGACTACTTTAGACTGTTCTTGATGAGATTAGGTCGTTTATATGCCTTGACTACTTTAGACTGTTCTTAGATGAGATCCATATGCAGCCTCATTTCTTTTGCTATTTGCCAACTCCATCAATGGTTTTGACATCCTCTTTTGAAACCACTACTTGCCGGAGAGCACATACAGCCACCACTTAGATGTCGCAGGTTATTGCAAAATGCAAAATATCACTTCCAACCTCATAATCCAAAAGTTTTTAGAGAGGCAATTATGCAGCCATCTGGCTTGAAATATAAGGAGTGCAGTGCCATATTCTTGGGGCAGTCTAAGAATGTTTGTATTTCCCTTTTCATTTATCTAGCAGAATAGAAGAAAGAAAAAACCTCGCATTGTATGTCCAAAGCTAATGAGAAATGTTTCTAGGCTATTGAGTATGGGCTAGACCAATTCTAAAGTTCCACCAAGCGTATGAATCTCTTGAGTCTTGACCTGAACTGTTGCTCAGCTGAGCACGTAGATGGAAAAAAATTACTAAGTTATGCTACATATTCAGTAATGTAACTAACGTGCTAACATGTCTGCTAACCCTTGAACAAATAATAATAAGTGATCGACTGCAATTACTAGTGACTAGTTGATGATCACCAATATCGTAAAACTAGCTCAAAGTAAATCTCTCCCATCAATGCTTTACCTGAATGTTGTATCAAGCTTTAGAATATCGTATTAGAAATGATTTTTTGGATTCAAGTGAACTAACAATTCAAAAATGCCTATTCATATTCTGAAGTCATCCCAATTTTCTTTTCTTTTTTCCCCTATTCAAAATAAGAGAACCCCAGTAAGAAGAAGAAGAACTGAATTATCAACACAACCTATATCATATAGAATTCATACCTTGTGGTTGTTTGATGGCTCGACGTGCATTGGCTAAGAAGGGAAGATGTTTAGAGTAGCTGGCCTGATACACGAGTTCTTTGCATACATCATAACATCCATTAGCAACTATCAACTAGTCTCTTCAACTACTTAACCCAAACTTCTAAACTCCTGTATATAAGCTCTCTTTGGGGATGAGAAAATAATGATATATAAAATATAAAAATAGGAGGTAATGCATTTGAAACCCACTGTGATTCTAAACGAAAAAAGAAGAAAGGAATAAAGGAGGCAGATGAATAAAAATAGATCAAAATACCTTTCCTTCATTCATTCATACACGTTTACTGCAAATTGAGTTTAGGGAGATGTTGAAATCTTCAATCGCCAATAATGAAAATGAGAAAGAAAAACACAAAAATAAATGCACCAGGCTGTGTTCTCTAGCACTTTTTTTCATCTCTTCTTCTTCTTCTTATTCTTCATCTCTTCTTTTTTTTTCACTCTCTCTCTCTCATAATCACGTTATAGGGAGCTCCCTGGCGCTAGGGGGCTGGCTCTCTAGAATTTTTCAACTGAGGAAGTAACAATTCTAGGCAACCAGGGTTGGTAGCCACTTTTGGGCCAGGTTTTGAGTTTTTTACACTTCTACCCCTTCTATAGATGATGTTTGTGGTCGTGTTTTAAAGATAAGGGGTAAAAGTGTAAGAAAACCCACACTTGGCAAAAAAATGGATGCAAAACTTGGCTGCCTAGACTTACTTCTCTAAAAGAGATGAAGCCCTTCTCCATGACTGTTCATGCGTGAGAGGCGGGATGATAATTTTTTTCAGATTCGTGAGCTATTCGTGTTAAATCTTGGCAAAAAAAGAGAGGCAATGGTGTACCTTCTCATGACTCATTTAAAAGACGTGCTCTAAAAGCAAGTCATGATTTTCCAAAATTATCATATAACAACTTGGTTTGTGACGTGCGTTTTATGTATGTCATCAAAATAATTTATGAGGACGTGCTTATTAAGTAAGTCATAAATTTAAGTCCTCTAAACCAATAATTGTTGTACTAAAGGATCTAATTACTTCCCATTTCACTATCAGGGCTGAGATGACCAAGGTGTCGTTATGAGGGAGGTGGACGCCCTGGAGGTCCCTATTAGTAAATGTCAGCGATGGGCTCGGATCTTGAACACGAGCGTATTGTACTTGTCGGTTCTCATAGGCGGATTGAGTCTGCAGCTCACGGAGCGTCCTCTTCTGAGATCAGTTGGATTGCGTCCCTTCAGAACATATCCCATGCAGGACGTACATAATGCCGGCTGCCTTTTCTTCTATTTCTTTTATGACCTCTTCTATTTCCTTCCCCTGGGCTTGCCTCTTATCCGGGCCCAGGAATTCTCTGAGTTTTTCCTTCGAAACCCAATATTCGATATCGTTTCTGAGATGTTTGCAATCTTCAATGTCGTGACTGTTGTCTTTGTGAAAAAAATAGTATTTGCCCTTGTCTTGCCGGGACGGATCACCTCAGAGTTTGGATGGCCACTTCACATCTCTCCAGTTTTTAATGGTAGCGAGGATGTCGAACATGCTGGCGTTGAGTGGAATGTGGGAGCTATATTTGGATCTGACAAAATTAGAGGTATTTTCTTGCCTCGTCCGGCTAGAATTCAGCTTACTGTCACTCCACTTACTTTTGCTCTTGTCCTCCTCCTCCTACTTCTTCACTTCCTTCTTATCTCGAGTGCTAAGAGAATATTTCTTTTCAATTTCGCTCCATTTCTTAGTGGCCCACATCTCCTCAATGGTGAAGTACTTCTGAGCGTTCTTTAGCATGTCTGTCATGTCCGTCGGGGGCTCCAAAGCGAGGAAGTTGTAGAATTGGCTTCCCCTTAGGCCTGAAGTGAAAGCTTCGACGGAGGTGTCATCACTACAGCCATCGATTAGAGTTAGCTTGTCAATGAACCGGGTCACGTACTCCCTCAGTGTTTTTCCCGACTTTTGTTTGAGGTTGAGCAAGTAATGTGGACCCTTCTTGAACCACTGGCTGCCCACAAAGCAATTGATAAATGCCTTGGCTAATGTATGACACAAGTCGATCGACTTTGGGGGAGATTGTGAAACCTAGTTAGCGTTGCTTTCTTCAAGCGATGGGAAATGTTCGACACATGACTGCTTTTGGTCCTTCTTTCAATGCCATCACGTGATGGTAATGGCGTAGGTAGTCGTACGAGTTCATCGTCCGTCATAGAATTCCAGCTTTGGGGGGCTGAACTTCTTAGGTAGAGGCGCGTTCATGATTTGATTGGTGAACAGGAGGACAGTGAGGTTGTACAACACATTTGGATTGGTCGCCCCAAGCTAGAGAGGGTTTTGTCTAATGGGCTTGTCAGCCTTAGATGTCAGGTCTCTGTAGACCGCTATGTTCCCCTGATTCCCGCCGTTATTGGTCCCCTAAGAGCTAGTAGGGACATTGTGGCTCTCCTGAACGCGCTTTCTATTCTCCTGCGGGGACATGGTCCTTTCCGCCTCCCTGTCACCTCTTGCAGATGGTGGGTTCTATTGAGCAAACATTTCCACCACTCGAGCAATTTGTTGTACTTGGGTAAGAGCTGGTCCACTCTAGGGTCTGTCGTGACTGCAACTGACACGGGGGCCTGGGGTTGTTCTCCCCCGTGGTTGGCACCACAAGAACTGGTGGTACTGCGTCGGCTTGAGCGTTTGAAGGCTCGATGATCTCATCACTAACACGGTGTCACTACTCGATCCACAGAGTACTATATTGTCCGCTTTGGGCCCAAGGCCCGCATGACATTAAAATGTGTAGTACTTTGTAGATCCAAAATCGTACATATATAGCACATCACCCTCCCTTACCCAGGTGATGTGGGACTATAATCTCCCTTTTGTAGCTTGTCAACCCTCTTGGGATCCATGGGCTCTTGGGCTTCTCCCTCACCCTCCCCCTCAAGTCCACCCACATAAGGGTATCACAGTCTACCCCCCCTTGGGAGCCCAACATCCTCGTTGGCACACTTCCGGCTGGGTCAGCTCTGATACCATTATATCACGACCCGATCCACAGAGTACTATATTGTCCGTTTTGGGCCCAAGGCCCGCACGGCTTTAAAACGCGTAGTACTTTGTAGATTCAAACTCGTACATATATAGTACATCACCCTCCCTTACCCAAGCAATGTGGGACTATAATCTCCCCTTTGTAGCTTGCCACCCTTTTTGGGATCCATGGGCTCTTGGACTTCTCCCTCCCCCTCCCCCTCCCCCTCAGGTCTGCCCACACAAGGGTATCACACACGAGATCTTGTGGCTACCATTTTTTTTGGACTGCAATAGAGGGATGTTACTTCTTTTATCTTAGGAACATGTCATTCCTCACGGACGGCGCCAAACTGATGGATCAATTTTCGTTCTCACAAGCCTTCACCTGCAAAAGGAACAACTGTGAGCCAATGACCATCGTTGTGGCGGTCGATGGCACTCCGATGCTTAAGTCAGACAAGGCGTAAAAAATGATGTATTGTTTGAGATTAGGGTTTGTAGCGTACCTTAGTTCCTTAGCCTCGCGCCCTATTTATCATGCAAGAGTCCTTGTTCGACTGCATTGGTGGTGTCGTTTAAGGAATGATATTTGCAGGACATCTTTTCCCTGTTGAGAGTTGTCCATGCAAGGGAGTTTCCATGCACGAATTACTCTCTGATTTTTGTTTCCTAATAGGAGTCAACATCTTACTTGCCTGCCTATCCTAGATCAAATTCCTAGATATTTGCCTTATCTGGTCTTACAGGTTCTGAGTATAACCGTTTGACTTATGGGAGGGGTAGAACCTTGTTGTCTTGGGTCCAATTCCTAGATACTCGTCTTAATGGGTTTTGAGTGGTCTGGACTTAGTTCCCTAACTTACGAGTTGGATCAGACTAGGTGCTTGTTTGGATCGTTCTGACTAGTCTGTTAACGAGATCATCATGCCACGTGTACGGCGTATATTACTGGAAGGTTTGATGCATCATCATCATGTATTAAAATTTTTTTGGATAGACTATCTAACCTGCAAGCGTCTGTTTGACGAGTACTAGTGTTGCACCTGATCACCCAATATCTCGCGTATACATATATGAAAACATAACTTTGAAAGGTTGTCCAAGTATGCATTTTGTGGTATAGTAAGTTGATATAAATTGTACCATGAAATAGGTGTCATAAACCAAGGTCTCTGATTTACACTCACTACACGATAAATGGCAATTTGTATCACACTAGTTTTGTTCCTAAAAAATTTTGTAACACCACAAAAATCTTGCAAATCATGGCATTACAAATATTAGTAACACCTCGGCGTGTTACAAAATTCAACTTTTGTAGCAATTGTCCTATGTTGCTAATGACACTAAGGGTGGGCACGGGACGGGATGGGACGAGATATACCCATCCCTATCCCATCCCGTTTATACGGGATCGGGACGGGACGGGATCAGCGGCATCCAAAAAATTTGAAGCAAAATCCAAAAATTTTGAAGCAATATATACTTGTAATTCTGTAAATAATTTGAAGCAACATCCAAGAAGTGATAAACTGTAAATAATGAGCTTCTACACTCAGTACAAACAAAATTTGAAGCAATATCATAGAACACTGCAGTATCATAGAACACTGTATCATAGAACACTGCAGTGATTTATTGTCAATTCGTTATGCAGTATCATAGACATAGAACACTTCATTATGCACATCTCCATGAATATCTCACAATTAACTGGAAAATCTGTTAACCAGATCCCTTTTAGTCTATGGTGTGCTGTACCCAATGACACCAAATGGCAATCATAACCATGACAAGATGCTTGAACCTTGAAACCTTTCTTTGAACTGAAGTTCCATCTATTTCTTTACATATAGAATATGGAAACATAACACCTTCCTCCATTTTGAAAATGTTTGACAATTGTACCTTCACAAAGTATCTAAATGCCCAGTAGACTCCAAACCTCTCCAAAAAGTGCCTCTACATGTTGAAACCCCAAAAGAGATGATCCTCAGATTTCATGGAGATATTCATGGAGATGCTAAAAAATTAAATATGTTATATACATTAGTATATTTGTATGGGCATCCACAATTTTAAAATAAATAATTAAATAAAAATGTTAATAATTAATATTAATAAATTAGTTCGGGACGGGACGGGTTTGGCGGGATTGAAAATCTTCATCCCATCCCATCCCATTCTAGATCGGGACGGGACGGGATCGGGATGAAATTATTCAATCCCATTAAGACCCGAAAAAATCGGGACGGGACGGGAACGGGATCGCGGGATGGGATGCCCACCCCTAAATGACATTGTAGTATGTTACAATGTTCAAATATTAGCAACCCATTGACGTGTTACAAATTTTATTTTACAAAAATCAATATGTAAAATTTTATTTGTTTTTAATTAAATAAATAAATAACAACAAATGAATGACATCCAATGAGATTATAAAACAAAAATATTCAAATACCAATGTTAATACCCAAATTAAAATAATCTTGCAACCGTTACAAAGTGAAATAGTTGCAATTAATTACAACATCGTTTCTCATATTGGATAAGTATTTTTTTTTTTAAAGTACATGTATCAAGTACATCAGCAGTATGCTAACACTAAGAAAACCAAAATAGTTCTCCATTTGATGTGAATATCTCGTGAAGTCCTTTGTTTGAGAGGACCCCACCTTTTGTACGATCCATTTGCAAACGGAGTAAGGAGATACTCTAAATCCTATTTCAGCAAGAGGTTCTGCAGGCATGACCTGCCTTTCCCAAGGTAGCTTTCCATGTTTCCAAGCCTCATATAAGCCTGCAAGTTCCACTGAATGAGCACCACTAGCTTTTGAAGCAACATTTCCAGCATAAATGTTCAGGATTACAGGAAAAACATAATAAGAACCCAAGATTGAAAGATTTCAATGCTTGTGTTGCCGAGCCACATAAACTATTTTCTAGATTTTGCAATACCAAAAAATAGACTAGAACATATATAAAATTAAGAGCATAAACTTACGTACATGGGAAGCCAGCGACAATGTCATTTCTCTGGAATCAAATGCTTGTGAAACAAAAACCCATCACGTAAATAGATGATATTAATATCAACTAAAAACACAAAGGGACATGCGACTGCAAATGCATCAATTTTTTACATTCAGGTCTTCATAGGCCATAGCAATAACAAACCAAAACCATAAGTCTTGGAAACAAAAACCCATCATGTAAATAGATGATACCAACTAGAACTTAAAAACAAACCAAAGCAAAGCAACTATTGGAGTCAAACACAAGATTGGAAAGAAGATGATCTAGCTTGGAAGAAGAGTGCCAATTAGGCTATTGAGCCCACCCATATTGAGAAGTAAGATTCATGCACAATTTCCTTGTAAACAAAACACCGATCCACAATTTCATGAAGAAATAAAGAAACTTATCAACTGATAACAAGGAAACAGAGTAAACCCATGGGCCGTGTGACTCCGATTCATAGCATTAAAAGAATTGCAAAAACACTGAATAAGTACCTTAGCTAGCAGTGGCGTAGCCTCTTCAATAATTGATGCAACTCGCTCAGCAAGTGAAAAGGCTCTGACAATCCCAATTTCTTCCATTTCACGTTCCAGATAGGCGCATATCCCAACTAATACATCCAAACTGACCCCCCTTGTTGCCTCTTGATCTTTTGCCTGTCACTGACAATGAGACCTTCATTGACGCAGTCTAGGTCAAGGGAATGCCATCAAACAATCAAAATTAAGTGCTAAAGTGCTATTTATGTCCAGAATCCAGAGATGGCTTTAAATGAAAATAAAGGCAATGAAAAAGAGAAATGAGAGATGAAAAGAATAATTTTGTATGGTGCTATACATAGAAAGGACCGAAGGAAAAGCACAGTACTTCTTGGAAAAACTTTCTTATGAAAATAACACTTACTTCTACCCAAAGAAGATAAGCCAACTGGCACAATCAATCTACAGAGTGAAGATAATCTTGAAAATGAGACTGCATCATGAAGAGCTCCTGAGATGAATGACTTTCGCCTTTTTGGATTCATGCAATTGTCCGGAGCATGTGTAGAATAAAGTAGAATTGGAGTGTTTTATCCTCTAAGAAATCTGCAGCCATAGTGGAGAAGACACCAGAATCATCAACAATGAAATGGATACCCTGTTGACCAAGCAAGGAAGTCAATAAAAAGATGGAAGGAAGTATGTGGGCAATATAACATCTATCGTTTAGATACTTTTGAAAATCATACTATCAGTATCAGATTGTCTGGGATTTATAGAAATGGTGCACTTTAAGAATCAATTGGTTCATCCACAAATTCTAAGCAAAAACCTGACAATATAGCAATTCTTGTAAAGGTGACGCATTAGGCATGAAGCGCAAGGCACGCACCAAGCCTTACGGTTAGAGATAAAATGAAGACAGAGAGAGTAATCCTAGTCTCAAATTTTTTTTGCCTATTTCAATTTCTAAAGTTTAGGATCTATGCTTAATATAAGAGTCTAACTGTACCTTCATATTTCAACAATATATTATAAAAAGAACATCAAAATATAATTTGTAAATAAATCAGTTAGGAACACTGAAATAGTGTAAGCAACTAAGGTGCACGCCTTAACCATAAAGCATATAAAGGATGTAGAAGGCATATGGCTTTTGTAGGCCTTTAGTCCATTGGAATAAGCATTTGATATATATTTATAATGCACGCTTTTAAACTTTCCATGCAGACGAGGCTTAAGGCTTGAAAAAAAAGTATCTTAAGAAACATTGTACTCCACACTGTGATTCAAACAACAAATAATTTCATCAATTTCAACATAAATGTAAAAAACAAGAAGAAAAAAATTGGTGAAAATATATGACATTATTGTTCTTCAAGAAACCTTTCTTGAGAAACTTTCTCTAAAGCAAAGGACCTTGATGTTCTTCATGATGCTCTCATAAAACGAGTTTAGAGAATAGAACACATGAGTAGAGTTTTGCTTGTGAGTTTGATGTTCGATTTTATAGTTGGTAATGCTTGCATCCTCTTTTAAGCAAAGTACTTGCCTATTTCCTCTGATTGTTCTTTTGGCGTTCTGTGGCTATTTGGAAAAATAATGCTTACTCCAATGCATTGGGAAATCAGTAACTACAGTTGTTATTTACAACCATCCTTCTAACCTCTCTATGTGCTCGATTTTTTAGAGCAAGTAGTTGTTTCACATGGTCCAAAGCCCCTGTTACTGGAGGAGGTGGTCTATATGACAAGGTGATATCGGCACGAAAATCCTACATTTTACAAAATCATGCAAATCCTTCATTTTACAAAATGAACTAAAGAACATACTTCAATTGAGTAATGTTCAATAAACAGAAGAATACCCCTGCTTCTCGATTAAAAATCTTACAAGAATACTACAGAAACAAGTTTAACCCGAAACACCGCTAATCTGCACCGAGCCCAAATTTTCTCATGCGGATGATCAATTAAATAAAAAGTAGCAGTGGGATCCTACAAGAATAACAACACTGCGAAAATAATCTAGACTAATTCAATAACCTCGACAGAATCTTAAACTTCCTTAACAAGTGATCTTTTGCGTATTCTAACATAATAGAATCACATTATCACCGCTCTTCAATTCAAAATTCCACAAATAATTATTCCAAAAAACAAACAAAATCAACTCAAACTCCATCAAATACCCCACCAAATCTAATGATCTTTAACAAAAATCAATTAATTAGCAAAAAATGAATTAGTAAATTCAAAACATCAAAACAAAACAAACAAATCAATTTTTTCTACAACAAAACATCAATCAAGTAAACCAAAATAGTACAATTAAACTACAGAGAACAGAACCGTTTGTCGAATCTTATTCAATTCAAATTCTAACAAGAACATTTCTAAAACCACTAATTCAACTCCAGAAAACACAAACTCTTTTCATCAAACACAAGTCAAGTTCACTAAACCATCAAAACTACTGATCACACAAACACTAACATCGTCACTAATGTCTTCAATCTAAATTCAACCAAGAATCACTAAATAATTCTTTCATTACCTGAGCTGAATCAAAATGCTTATTCTTTATCATGTTAGCCAGCATCCCGAACATCGACAGAGTAAAAAACGCACCCAACACATGCTTGGGATCCATATCCTTCTTCGCACCGCTCTTTTGCTATCAGATCTCTTCTACTCCTTCAACTGACAGGGTTCGCTCCCAAATGCGGGTTTTAATGAATAGCAAAAGACATGACAACTGATTTTCTGGACTAGGGACAAAGTGAGACAGCTAAGAAAAAAGAGAAACCAACGAAAATAGTTTGTGCTGAGTGACCAAATAAGCTTTTCTATGAACACAAGTAAGCTCCCAAAGTAGATCAAACATGCCTTAGAGTTTTATCACAAAAATATTAGGACAACAAATCCCTTCCCTTTTTATATTACTTCTGTATCATATTCAAGAAAATGATTAGGTCGGTAACAAACTTAGTACAATACCAAGTACATTAATTTACGTAGACTTGATGCTATAGACCCATAAGGGACAACAGTGTCATTAAAATTGTCAAGCTGCAGTCTGTAGGCGGAGTGCAAAATCTAATACTGGTTATGGAATAACAAAGTGTGCAAAAAATGTATCAATCCAAGTGAGTTCTAAAAGCATCTACCGTCATTGTCAAGCAAAATTGCACATTTTTGTTGAAATTCCACAAAAATTGAAAGTTTCTATCACAAAATGGATCAACAATGCGGATTCTATATTTATGCTTATTCCAGACTTTACATATTTTCACAGAATTCGATCAATTATACCTAAAAAGGCGAAATTTCTAGTCATAAAATGAATTGCAATAGGCATGAACACATCTTAAAAATTCAATCAAACACACAAATTCCACACCAAAAAACCTATCTCTCCAATGAGACTGAAGAGTAGATCTAATTGTTGTTTCGTTTCTTTGTAGTAAGACATCTAACATAGAAGATAAGAAGAGAAGAAGAGGAATCAACAGAGATAGATTGAATGTACCAAAGAGAGAGATGTCACATTATTGATAGTTGAAATTGGGTTCTCCTTTCTCTCCACGAAATCACTCTACTTCACTATGCACATTTGAGAACTTCGATAGTTGAAATTGGATTCTCATATGCTTGGATTCCTTTGCTTCAATTCGAACACAAACACAGCTGATCGAAATCAAGAGTGATCAGAGTGATTGAATGTACCAAAGAGGGAGATGTCAAAATTTGATGAAGTCGACTAATCATCCGTTCGAATTTCTTCTTATTTTCTTGTTGAATTCAAAGGATCACTCCGTATTTTCTCATCTTTACTTGTCATTTCGACCTCCAAACCCTTTTCGCTGCTCTCCGCGAACCCTAAGCCATCAAACATTTTCTCGGGAAGGGCAAATGTCGCTTCGACTCCGTTTTGCATAAATTCAAGTTTGAGAGATTGAAATCCGCCATTACTAGGACGAATTTGAAACGTATTGTGGAAATCTAAAGGGTTTGAAAGACTTACGTGAACAATTCTGCTTGAATGAAGCTGAAGCTGAAGCTGAAGGAAGGCAATCGCACATAATGGAACCCTAGTTCTTTAAATAAATGAAATCTCATCAAATAATCGTAGCAAGAAAAGCAGAGTATAATTGTCTTTGTGGTCTAGACTTTAATATTGGGACATAAGTAGTTTTATTTTTATATAAATAATATTATTTATTAAAATTACTAATTTGTTTTTAGTAACTTAACTCAATTATGTCAATGGTGTTATGGCCTAGTGGTTAGGGTTGTGTGAGTTTGTCCCCTACGTCCTAGCTTCGAATCCCACATTTTTTTTTGTTACGAGACTTCTAACGTAACGAAGAGTTACAAATAAAAAATATATAGATGTTACTAATTACTCATTTTGGTGTAGTGGACTACTCATTCGAATGTGCAAATTAGGGACTAATGAAACACCAAACCGACCAGTAATCTACACAGTATACATGTCATGATGATCTCGTTAACAGAGCAAAGCGGGCCTAGTTGCATGCCCAATCTGACAAAGCCCAGTCAACATGAGGCCCACTGAGGTAGGGTACAGGAGGTTGGACCCAAACAGCAGTGCCCTATTACACCCATATGTCACATGGTCAAGCCCAATACCCGTAAGACCTAATAAGGCAAGTATCTGGGGGATCGACCTATGACGAACATGCCAGCAATACACAGACTCCTATCAGGAAACATATACTGGGGTATAAGTCGTGCATGAAAACTCTCCTGCATGGACAACACTCCACAATGGAAGAATCTCCCGCGGACCTAGGACAACAAGTTGATAGGGAAACTCTCATACATGGACAGCTCCTAACAAGGAAATGATCTTCGACAAGATATATTTCCCTAAACTACGCCACCAAAGGCCGCCACAAGGTTGAGGTACAAAGATACCCTATAGAACCCAATTTACATCATACACCTTTCTCAAACCTTGTCTAACTTAAGCATCAGAATGCCATCGGCCGCCACAACTATGGTTTTTGTCTAATGTGTATTCCATGTGCATGTCAAGGCCGAGAAGAACAGGATTTGACACCATCAGTTTGACGTCGTCCATGGTGAACAACAAAGTTCATAAGAAAATAGTGATAATACCCTTCCTTTACAGTCTAGAAAGATGGTTACCACGAGATCTCACAATAATGGAGAAATCGCTAAGCCCTCGAACGCTCGAATTGGCAGCACCAGCGCCACGGGGAAACAACCTGAACCCCCACGCCGGCAGCAGCAACGATGGATTTTAGGGTTGATCGACTGACAACCCAAGTGCAGCAAATCATACAAATAGTGGAGATACTCAGCGGAACCCTCCACCCGAAGAAGGAGACAGGGAGCCGCAAAGAGCCTCGTCCCAAGCAGAGACCAGAAAACACATTTAGGAGAGCCACTTCGCCCTCATCAGCTCTCAGTAGACCAAAGGCGGAGGAGCGGCCAATGGAGACCCGACGTCTAAGGCCGACAAACCCGCTTCATAGAACCCCCTCCGGTTTGGAGCCACCAATCCAAAGGTGTTGCACAACCTCACCATCCCCTCGTTCATGGATCACATCATGAACGAGCCACTGCCAAAGAAATTCAGCCCACCAAAGCTGGAGTTTTATGATGGGACAACAGACCTGTCCGACCACTTACGCCATTACCAGCATGTGATGGAGCTCAAAGAAGGATCTGAAGCAGTAATGTGTTGGTCATTCCCCACCAGCCTGAAGAAAGCAGTGCTGAGCTGGTTCCACAGTCTCTCTCAGAGGTTTATTGACTCATTTTGGATGTTGGCCAAAGCGTTTCTCACCCACTTTGTCACCAGCCAACAAATCAGGAAAAGCCCGCATTACCTGTTCACCCTCGAATAGAAACCAAACCAGACACTAAAGGAGTACGTCACACGTTTCAATGACAAGTTAACTTTTATCGACGACTGCAACGATGACACCTCAGTCACAGCCTTCACCTCGAGTCTGAGGAGAGGCCAATTCTATAACTTCGTCACTTGTGAGCCTCCGACTGGCATGGAGGACTTGTTGAAAATGCCCAGAAATACATCACCCTTGATGAGATGTTGGCCGCAAAAAAGGAAGCAGAAGCTAAAAAGAAACCCTCTGGCCCCAGGGACAAGAAGGAGGGAAAGAAACAGGAAGGCGATAACAAAAATAAAAGGAAGCGGAATGATATCAAGCCAGACTCTAGCCGCACAAGGCAATATAAGGCCTACCACTTCGTCGGATCCAAATCCTACACTCCCCTCAACTGCAACTTGTCTGACGTCCTCAACACCATTAAGAATATGGGAGAAGTGAAGTGGCCCGCCAAACAGCATGGAGATCTCTCCCGGCTCGATAACAACAAATATTGCTCCTTTCATAAGAAAAGGCGGTCACGACACTAAGGACTGCAAAAGTCTCTGAAGCGAGATTGAATACTGGATCAAAAAGGGCAAGCTCAAACAATTCATGAGGCTGAAAAAAAAAGACAAAACCGAGCAAAGGAAAGGGAAGATATCGTCAAGGAGATAGAAAAAAAATCTCCTAGCGTTATATATGTCCTCCACGAGGTAGGCTCGGAATGAAAGCAATCAACCATGTCTAAAAAAATGACACTCATCGAGATGTGGGTGCAACTCACCTATGATGACCGACAAGTGCAATATGCACGCATTCAGAGCCCGATCCCACCACTGACATTCACGGACAAGGATCTCCAAGGTGTCTATTCTCATCACAATGACGTCCTGGTCATCTCGGTCCTCACAGCGAAGTGGGAAGTAAAAAAGCCCTTGGTAGACACAAGAAACTCTGTAAACGTGATGTTCCTCAATACGTTTCGCAACATGCAGCTCAAATATGACAACTTGACACCCGCCAGTCACCCAATGATCATGTTTAGCGGAGAAACGTGTTTCCTTATCGAGAAAATCAGATTAACGGTAGTGGCGGGAGAGCCACAACTGCAGAAAGTCCTCTTCCAGGAGTTCATGATGGTCGATCCCCATCCACCTACAACATCATCTTGGGAAGACCTTGGCTCCACCAGATGGAGGCGGTAGTCTCCACTCTTCACCGGTGCATCAAGTACATGGCCAATCAGGTGAAGGAACCATTAGAGAAAACCAACCTTCAGTGAGAGACTGTCACTACGCAGCGCTGAAACAACTGGATTGTTAGCAATTACAGCTCGGGCCCGCAGGACAAACATATCAGAGACCGGACCCAAATTAAAAGGAAGAAACACCCTTATGGATGAAGAAACTCTCGTCAGTCTGAGGGAAAGACCCAATGTCCACCGGCCAGAAAGGTTGTCTAGTGCCACCTTGGCGGAAAAGAAACGCAATAAATGGGGAGTTCATAAGGATTGCACGAGCTAGGATGAAGCTTGTCCAAAAAACAACCCTCCACTTCCTTGCATGAAACAGGGCGTGAAAGTCACCTCCAAACACAACCAAGCTAATACGGACAAAGATAAAGCTCTGACAATCGAGACTTAACTATGCAACGAGTCAGAATCCACCAATGAAAATACCATCCATTTGTTACTCAAGTTCAATACAAAGCCAAGTAGCAACACTTTGACAAACCGACGCCTACTCCAAAAGTTGGCAACCAGCGAGGAACGACCTGCTCATATGAAGTTCACTTTTCAGTGACTTCACTATCATTAACAAACGAGATAACTTCGCCAAGGGAGCCAAAATCAAACTATCTTATTGTTTTGATTTTTTTTTCTTTCTCAGTCTAGAAGAATTGTTCACACGAGCCAATATGATACAGATTCATTCAAGGAATAAAATGCAAATTATAGTAAACAGACTTTATTGATTACTAAGAAAGTTGTTACAAAGCTTGCCCGACTGACTAGTACAAAAATTAATACACTACAAGTATATAAGTTCGGTGGAGTATGGATCCGCTGAAACGCACGTCGACTTCGCCTTGCCAATCTGCCTCCAGAAGAGGATTTGAAAGTAAAAGCAAAAGTACTCGAATAGGCTACAGGCTACAAGTGCGCACTTGATACTTTGCTCTGCCAATCTGTCTTGCAATGATGATTTGAAAGTGGAAGAAGATGTAGCTAAGCGGGTTGCAAAGGCAATCACTCAGAGAGGGGTGACTGGAGTTATGTAGAGTTAACACCCTAGGACTACATGCCACATTCACCAGAGCTCTGCTCCGCCAATCTGCCTTCCAGTTGTGGCATCACGCGTGAAGCACAGTAGATACAGTAGGAACAACCACCCAAAGTTGGTTGCATATGTTATCTCCGAGATTGGATGTCGCGAGACGCCCTGGGAGTACCGGAAGATAGAAGACAAACTTGACCCTTAAAAGGGATTCCTTTAACTCTTTTTCGCAATGTAAGAAGAAATTACATGGTCCCATGCAACCAATTGGATGCTCACCCAAACTAGGTGGCATCACTCAATAGCAGGTCTTGTCAAGACTCATCGCTACAAATGTCAGAACATTTGAAGAATCCAACAATGAAGATCTTCATTTAGCCTTTGGAGAACCCAAGACATATTTTTTGGAAAGATGCACTTGAAGAACGTGCTTTACAGTGTTCATGGCAATGCTTGAAATGGTGAAGACCATCCTATATATAAGCGCAACGGTCACGAAACGAGGTCACCCAAACAATTACGTCAACATTAAATGTCGTACAGGAAATAGTGAGGCGACGATTCTAATTACAACTGCACGAGTCCACATCATTAATGGCACTGCACGCAACCCCATTAACTAGGGGGAGTAGTCGATACTAAATTGTCTCGCAATCTACGTCGTACACGTGGCGCGATGATTTCGCCAATAGGGCCCAGCCAACTAGTGGGCCCAAGTGAATGCCCAGCCAGATCCAATTCAAAAAAAGGAGAATGGCCCAATACATACTCAAACGCAAGCGACGAAAGCCTGAAGCACCCATGGAGTCTAGAGCACACCTACAGAGATATTGTCAATAAATCCAAGGTACCCGCTTTATTAAAGTTCTGCTATTGTTCATCAAATTTGGTTGAAATTCAGTCTAGACAATCTATTGCGACCTGACTCTAGATATAAACTTGCTAATTTGACCCCACTGTTGGACTATTAGGCAAAGTAAGTAAGTCAAGACACCCATAATCAGACTGAGACTCCCAAGGCCAAGCGGTGGCTCAACCCAACCAAAGTTTAGTCAGTTTCGACTGATGTCGATAACTTCTAGTTCGATCTAACACCTAGTATGCTACAAACGGATGACGATTGCTTAGAAAGAGGGAGTCTAGTCAGCGCACACAATGCTTGATCAAGATGGCTTGCCAAGGATAATTGTCCAACTACAAACAATGATCGCTGAACTAGACCAAAGTTTAGTCAGCTACGATTGATAACGATAGCTTTTAGTCCGCTCTAAGACGATAGTTCGCCAAGCGTGGATGAAAATGGCTTAAAAAGTTAGAGTCTAGTAAGCGCTCACAACGCCCTTATCAAGATGGCTTGCCAGGGATCATTGTCTAACTACAGACAATGATCACCGAACCCGACCAAAGTTTAGTCAACTATAGCTGATAACGATGGCTTCTGGTCTCCTCTAAGACCGTAGTTAGCTAAACGTGGATGAAGATGGCTTAAAAATGGGAGTCTAGCCAGCGTCTCGTCGCCTGATAAAGATGGCTTGCCAGGGATCATTGTCCAATTACAGACAATTGTCTCCGAACCCGACCAAAGTTAGTCAGTCGTTGATAGTTTCTGGTCCGCTCTAACGCCTAGTATGCTAAGAACGGATGTCGATGGCTTAGAAAACGGATGTCGATGGCTTAGAAAATGGGAGTCTAGTTAGTGTTTTCGATGCTTGATCAAAATGGCTTGCCAGGGATCATTGTCCAACTATAGACAATGGTCGCCGAACCCGACCAAAGTTTAGTTAGTTTCGATTGATGACGATAACTTTTGTTCCGCTCTAAGACTGCAATTCGCCGAGCACAGATGAAGATGACTTATAAAGTGAGAGTCTAGTCAGAGCTCACAACACCTGATCAAGATTACTTGCAAATGATCATTGTCCAACCACAGACAGTGATTGTCAAACCTTGCCAAAGTTTAGTCAGTTACGATTGGCAACGATAACTTCTATTCAGATCAGAGACCTAGTCCGCCACGAGCAAACAAAGATGGTTTGAAATGTGAAAGTTCAGTCAGAACTCATGAAGCTTAACTCAGACTACTCGCCAGGATCACTGTTTGACCACTCACATTGATGCACATGCTTGACCACAGTTTGGCCAATTCGCTTAGACTAGTGAAGACAGTTGTTGGTCCGATCTACAACCTAGTTTGCCAAGGGCGGCTTAAAATGGCTCAAGGAATAAAAAACATGATAAGCTCGAATGATATATTTCCAGCAAGGATTACTCCCCCGCACGAAGTTTAGCTAACTTACAAGATTTGGCTGAGACAACTTCCAGATCTCCAATTAATACACACTAGTATTGCTTGAACTATCGCAATATAAGCGGTTAGAACTCTCATCAGTAGATCAACCCTACGATTTCCTGACTTTGCAAAATCTCTTGTCAAAATACCAACACCGCGATAAGACAAAACAAAAGAGAGCCAGCATGAAAAAAAAAAAAATACACAAGTACAAAGTGCTACTCAACATATCATCTTTCATTGATGATCCTAAAAATATAGAGTTTACCCCTCGTTAGGAGGAGGTTTCGATACAATGGAGCTTGACTTAGTAGGAGAAGAAGCAGGGGATACATCTGCACACGCTGCCGCTCGGGCACCCTGATCTGGGTCACCATCTTTTTCTGATTGATTGGCGACTTCTCCAAACTCCGCGAAGGACACCTCTTTGTAGTAGGAGAGGTCCCAATCAACATGCTCATCTTTCATCAGCTCCAGTCTACCCTGCACAACTCTGCTGAACTCAAACATGCCTTGGGCCTTGAGGAGTTTCTCCTCGCGTACTCTTAACTTTGCAAGCTCTCGCTCCAGCTGCTCCAGCTTGCCCGACAAAGTGTCAACTTTGGATTGCTCAGTACTCAGATTGTCATTGACTAGGCAAACTTCATTTTGTGCCAGGAGGAGTTGCTCTTTTGTTGTCCTCACACTCTTGGCATTAAAATCAACATCAACCTTCAGCTGCCGACATCAGATAGTTCACTCGGACTCCTTCTTGGCCTTTTCAATACTCAGAGCCTGCATCTTGGTTGCAACCTCCTAAGCAAGTTTTAAGTCACAGCGGACATTGTTCAGTTCTTTCTCATACTTGTCCCTCGCGAACACCGCCGCTACCAAATCAGACTCAAGCGTTTCCAAGCAGGCCCTCTGAACTTTTAATTTTTTTCACCAGACTTCCGAATCAACAGACGATTGAGCAGACCTCTGACCTTCAAGCTATTTTTTCAATGATTTGATTTTGTGAAGAACATCCAAGTACGACTTCTGTAAATTCGGAAAGACTCGCTTCATGGTATAACCCTCTCACAAGCTGCCACAACTTTCGTCCCAACGACAACAACTTGGTTCAGATACGACATCCCCAACATAAGATGTTTATGCCCTTTATTTATACATTCTCCTAGCGTATCATCTTCTAACTTTTGAGTATAATTTGCCAGTCAGTCATTCCATCTACTAATATGCCTTTTGGAGGCATGAGAAATGTCAACCTCCTGATGCCAGGTCTGACTGCTCATCTTTACTACATCCGGGGCGAATAGACTGATCCGCGCATCTGGGCGGAGGTCCATAAGGACCAGAATCATGCCAGCACCGCCCTTCGTTGTCTTCACTGCATCATGGCCCTCTTCCAACACTTTCCCCTTACTCACAACGATCGGCTCTCTCTCACGAGCTGATTCGGTAGTAGTTGACGGGGAAGAAGGAAGGGAATTATCTCCCGAGCCCATCATCACCTCAATCTGAGGTCGATATCAGGACAAAAGACTACGCGAGCGACGTGGAGGGGACCTTTCGCCATAGAGACGACGGTCAGGCGACTCTTTACTAGGCTGAGGAGATTCGCGATCTAAAAAAGGATTATACTCAAAATCCTCCAATAAAAAGGACAAGTCTGACTCGCATCGGATGAAGCTGCCATACCCGTCTGTAGCAACAAGTTGTTCATAACCTTCGCCTGTTTAGTGTTGAGCTTCATTGCATCTTCAACCCCCCACCATTTTCAAATATGCTTTCTCCAAGTCAGGAAGGGAAATGGGGGCCTTCACCTAAACATCATGCTCCTCGAGCACAACAACTTCCACCCCAGCGGACGAGTCAAGATCTTGCCCCGCAACTTCGCCCTCCCCCCCATGGAGCCAATCGCTTAGGAGCAGGCATTGGTGTTGTGCGAGGCTTCTTTGAAAACACAAAAGAAGAAAGTGCCTCATTCAATTCCACCCTCCTTAACGAGCTAGGAATCTTAACCTTCGAGAGTTTCCTCTTCTTCAAAGAAGTTTCAACTTCAGGCTACGATTTCGGGACTCTAAAATAAGTGGGGGCCTCATGCTAGTAAGCCCACAATCCACTGCGCTTGATATTATAGGGCTGCACGATATCCTCTACCAACACCTAAGGCATGTAACGAAATTTATCCATGACTGCTTCGTTCTCAGGAGAAAGAGCGTCGTTGAAAATTTCCATACAGAAAGCATGGTTAACAAGTCAATATACGATCAATACAAATTGGATCGAGAACATAACTAAAACTTACTCAGTTGTTTGAACTCCCCCTCGACAGGACGACCATCAAGCTCGAAATAATTCGAGTTCGCAAGAGCCATGAAGAAATATTTCTGCCAAAGCTTATAATTGTCAAGCAATTTGCCAAAACAAGCCGGGGACTTCAACACACACAACATGCTCATTTATTCGAGGAAAGGTGAGCAATTGGATTACCTTCGGACACCAACATCCTTCGCCCTGATCAGAGTAGTGATCATCGTCCTGTACCCATGTGGCACCAGCTGAGCAGGCGGAATGCCGAGGTACGCTAGAAAGCTCCAAATTTCCTTGATGATAGAAAAATGAATGTAGATTGAAGCATACCTTGATGCAAGTAGATAGATCCTTCCGGTGGAGACAATGGCGTTTGACTAGCACCAAATGTGAAGAGCACCAGATCATCAGGAACCCCATACTTCTCGCGAATGCCATCCAAATTTGACTCGGAGATCAACCTTTCATCGAAAAACTTACGGACTTAGCAAACAATTCACCGGGAAGCTGACTCCGACCTGCCATGAAAGAATGTACAAACTTTCAATTACGGAAGTTGAACAAAGCCAAAAGCGCAGAAAGTGAAACTGCAAAGCAGAAGCGAAGGAGTAAAGAAACTAAACTCTGCAGATAAGGGGATTTATATAGAAGCAAGGATTCCTGCATTTTTCGAACATTCACATACCCAATTAATGATGTGTGCCGCTCAAGGAGATGATTCAAACTCAATCATCATGACCACCATTTTCCTTCATGACATGACTTAGTGGACCAACGAGCTGGCCCACTAACTCAGAGGGAGTAGACGGTGATACACTAAACTGTCCAGTAATCCGCACTGCACATGTGCCATGATGATCTCGTCAATAAAGCAAAGTGGGCCTAGTTGCGTGCTCAATCTGACAAAGCCCAAACAACACGAGGCCCGCTGAGGCAGGGTCCAGGAGGTTGGACCCAATACGTCACATAGTCAAGCCCAATACCCGTAAGACCTAATAAGGCAAGTATCTGGGGGATCCACCTAAGACAAGCATGCCATCAATTCACGGACTCCTATCAGGAAACAAATACCATAGTATAAGTCGAGCCTGAAAATTCTCCTGCATAGACAACACTCCACAAGGAATAATCTCTTGCAGATCTAGGAGCACAAAGCATGTAGGGAAACCCTCCTACATGGACGAATCCTAACAAAGAAATGATCTCCAACAAGATATCTTTCCCTAAACTATGTCACCAAAGGCCTAGCCGAATAAGGACTCTCACATGATAAATATGCCACAAGGTTGAGGAAGAAATGTACGCTACAGAACCCAATTTACAACATTACACCTTTATCAAGCCTTGACTTAAGCATCAGAGTGCAATCAGCTACCACAACAGTGGTCTTCGGCTCACGTGAGTTCCCTGTGTAGGTAAAGGTCGAGGAGAAAAGGATTTGACACCATCAGGGACCTTCCCTCAAAATTATCTCCCTATGGGTTATGGCCTGAGCAAAACAAAACTCTCTATTTTGGAGGGTAGTGTATGTTTTCAAATGCCCTTTGCCTTTAATTTTGATTTTTATTTATTGGGAAGGGTTTTTCAGTATCATGTGTTCTCATGTTCTATGTGGTTGATTACATGTGTGTTATGGTTAGGATCAATGCACCTAATTAAACGATTCAGACCCTTCATGTGGTCGTCCGATGTGGACCGACGGAGTAAGTTGGCCAAATGCCAATTTCTCTCTATCAAATGAATATGGCACCAAGTAGTTATGGGTTTATAATAGAAATCGAATTCTACAGTTAAACCTCTACAAATTAATAGCTTTGGAGCCAAGTAAAATCTATTAACTTAGCGACAATTAAATAATCGATAAATTATTTATTTATCAATTAATTTATTGATTAATTTATTAAGGTATTCCTTATTTTCTTAAATATTGTACATTGTATTTAGTTTCTCGTTTTATGAATTTACAATTTTATATATTTTCTTAACCAAATAAAATACATGAATCTATTTATTTTTCCAAAAAAATAGATTGTACAATGTTTAATGTACTTCATTATTCCATTTTATGAATATTTAATCAAGCAAAAGTTATATTTAAATAAACAAAAGTCATAGTAACATGAAACGTCATACATACAACCACGGAATGAGTTTTCGCGAAATTTCATCAAAATTTTCATTTTTTAAATTACAAAAAAGGCGAAATATAATTTTATTTTTTTCAAGTTTTTTTTCCGGATGTTTTCAAGTTTTTTCGTAAAATTTGGTATTTTCGCCATAAACACAAAACTCAGTAACCAAATTTCATTTTTTCGAAGGTTTTTTGAATAAATTTCGAAGTTTTTTCCTAAATTTTGTGTTTTTTTCTTTCTAATTATCATTTTTTCTAATTATCATTTTTTCTAATTATTTATTGATTTTTGAAACAACCCCCTGATTTTCTAGTTATATATTGATTTTATGTTTGTTTCATTTATTGGCATTTAGGCTCCATTTAATGTTTTAATAGATTTATTTAATTGCATTTTTCACATATTTCATATACCCTCGAAATGCATTACATATATTTCATGTATCCTCGAAATTTTACATTTTTTTTTGCACACCAAAATATTTCTTCAATTCAGGAGACCGAAATTAACTCGAAAAACGAAATCACAATCCTTGCATACAACTATGGCTTCTCATATCGTAAGCATTATGTATCAGGAAATTATTAATTTATATTACATGAAATTTATGAGTTTTTTTTATAGTATATTATCTCATAAATTTAGCAAATTATTAATTTAGTACATTATCCCCAAGTCAAGAATGACCAAAAATATTATTTAACTGATGTTATTAATTAATTGGGTATTAAAATTATTGAGGTTCTACTGTAGTAAAAACTAAAATGACAATTCTCAATAAAAAGCATATTTAAAGTTTATTCATTTTATCTTCCTCAATTTGTTCATTTTTTTTTTTGTCATTTAATTTAGTTTTTATATACCTTCAATTTGTGCAATTTATCTTCCAAAGCACTTCAATTCCTTTACTTTCTGCCCAATTTACAATTGGCAACGACTACCTCGCACCACCATATCCTCTTTCTCACACCACCATTGATTTTTTTTTTTTTACTTTCTCACACCACCTATATAAACAAAACCATCTATTTTCCCCTCGCCACTCAAATCGATAAGGCAATGGTTCCTCCCTCCCCCATTTGAAATCTCCTCTTCCAAATCTCTTCCCACACTCAAATCTCTTGCAAATATCCTCACTCTCCCTCGAAAACTCTCAAAATCCCCTTAAAGTGAAAACCCTTAAACCCAAACTCAATAAATATGCATAACTTAACATAACAGACAAACCCAAACTCAACGAAAAAAAAAAATAGGGCAACTTTCAAACCAATTTAAACCCTCAATTGAGACTGATTCTTAAGCTCATCAAAACATGAAAATTGTAGTACTCTGAGTTATCTAATAAACACAATTTGAATCACTTGAAAATGTTATGAAATGAGCAAGTTATGGTCATTTTACTAAAGTCACGCAAATATGTCAGAAAAATGAAAACGAGATAGTGTTCCTGACTTTCTACCAACTTATGTGCTCAATTGAAACCAAATTTGAAGCAACTTGAATCACTTGAAAATTTGAAATGAGCAAGTTATGGTCATTTTAGTAAAGTCGCGCATAACAGAAAAAAAATTATGACTTTACTAAAATGACCATAACTTGTTCATTTCAAAACATTTTCAATTTATTCAAGTTGTGTTTATTTTATAAATTAGATTACTACAACTTTTGTGTTTTAACCAACTTCATAATTAGTCTCGATCGAGCACATAAGTTGGTCGAAAGTCAGGAATACTATCCCATTTTCATTTTCGGACAGATTTGCACGACTTTACTAAAATGACCATAACTTGCTCATTTCAAAACATTTTTTTCAAGTGATTCAAGTTTCGTGTTTTAACCAGCTTGATAATTGGTCTCAATTGAGGGTTTAAATCGGTTCAAAAGTTACCATGTTTTTTGTTTTTTCGTTTTGAGTTTAGATTTGTTTGTTATGTTAAGTTGTGCATATTTATTGAGTTTTGATTTAAAGGTTTCTACTTTAAGAGGATTTTGAGAGTTTTCGAAGAAGAGGGAAGAGATTTGAGTGTGGGGAGAGATTTGGAAGAGGAGAATTCGAATGGGGGAGGGAGAAACCATTGTCGATTTGAATGGTGAGGGGGAAAAATGTATGGTTTTGGTTTATATAGGTGGTATGAGAAAGTAAGTAGGTGGTGTGGAAGAGTAGAATGGTGTGAGAGAGAGGAATTGATGGTGCAAGGTAGTCGTTGCCTTTACATTTTTTGCAATTTAAGTTCTATGTCAAATTACATCTTCAGCATCTTTACATTCCTTTGCAATTTCACATATGTTTGAAGTAGGGGTGGGCATCCCATCCCATGATCCCAAACCCGTCCCGATCTAGAGTGGGATAAGATCGGGATGAAGATTTTCAATCCCGCCTATTCCGTCCTGTCTCGAATTTATTTATTTTAATAATTATTATTGTTAATTTCAATCAAAATATTATTCTAAATTAAAGTTTAGGATGTGTTGAAATTAAATCAATGTAAGATGAAATTCTATATGAAATCTAAATGAATTGAATCATTAATTCTAAATGAAATTTAATATTTATTTGCCTTCCAAAAAAAGTTTAATATTTATTTATTTAATATCTATTGTTATTTATGATGTAAGTTATATTTATATAAATTTGACATTATTGGTGTGTGAGTAATGTGATATAAAACTCTTTTTGTTATTTTTTATTGGAGGACTATTTAGTACGTGCTCATCTCGTCTTGTCTCGATCCCGAATGAACGGGATGGGATAGGGATAAGTCTATCTCGTGCCCACCCCTAGTTTGAAGTAATCTTGATAGAGACATTAAACATATTCTTATAACACTAGGTTGTCATTGAGATTCACACAATTTCTATCGTTTACCCCTACACAATTTACAATTGGGGGTCACAAACCTAAATTAATTGTTTTAAAATCCAACACTTACGCACATTTAAATGGAAGTTAGGCAACAAGAATTCTAGTTTTACTCTTAAAATGAAGTGTGACACTTCATCTAAAGCTTCACCAGCCCACAAAAAAGTTTGAAACTAAATCTCCATTGAAGGGCCACAATCCTCCTTGAATAATCGTCATTTTATTTTTTGAAATGTCCATCAAATTCTTCAAATTTCCTACCATTCGAAATTTGAGAAAATGCCTACATTGAAAATGACATTTAGGATCTATTTGGTTGCATGAAAACTAGACATGGAAGTTGAAATCGTTTTCGTGAATTCAATTTCGAGGTCTCTCTTTCGGACTTAGTAGTGGAAAAACAGTCTTATGAAGAATCAATTTTCTGTCACTAAACAGACAACCAAATAAAAAAAATCTACATAAAAGGAAAAATGACTAACCAAACATACTCTGGTCCCATAATTTTAGTTTTGGAAAAGGAGGACCGGATGCAATTGCTCGAAATGAACTGGACCTTAGATAGGGCTACGAGTGGGTCGGGCTTAAAGAAACACAACCCACTCTTGTCAACAAAAGCGAAAGGCGAAATTAGTTAGCTCTGGAAAGAGTGAAACTCATCCATCCATCCATCCATCCATCCATCATCCCCACTTATCTTCTTCTTCCCTACACGTCCATGGCTGCTTCTACAATCACAATTGCAAGTACTACAATTACATCATCACTACTTCGTCCTTCTCTTTCAACCCCTCTTCTTCTCCACCAAAACCCAACCTCCACCCTCTCTCTACCCAAACAAAACCCCATTAGATTCCTCAAAATCAAAACTTCTAGCACTAACACCCACTTCTCACATTCTCACCAATTCCGTGCCTTCCACAGCTGGGGCAACCCTCAAGTTGAAGAAGATGACGAAGGTGAAGGTGAAGGCGAAGGCGAATACGAAGAAGAAGAAGGAGTACCTTCAGCAGCAACACCAGCAGAAGAGAGCAGATTGTATGTGGGGAACCTTCCTTATGCCATGACTTCCTCAGAACTCACCCAACTCTTCGCTGAAGCTGGTCAAGTTGCATCTGTTGAGGTTACATTTTCACTTCTTCTTTCATGCATGTTTATTGATCAATATTGTTGAATTGGGTTTATTGTGTATGTATGTAGATAGTTTATGATCGAGTCACAAACAGAAGTAGAGGGTTTGCATTTGTTACAATGGGCAGCGTAGACGATGCGAAACAAGCTATTCAGATGTACGATGGATCTGTATGTCACCCCTAACTTATCAATTTCTTTTGTTTCATAAATGCCTAATTTTTCTATCTTCATTTACATGCATGTTTGGGGAAATTTTCATAGGATAAGTCACCTTAAATTTTTAATTATTTATCCTTTTTCCCTTTTCCGAAGAAGGAATTTTAGTAGACAAGACAAAGGTTAAGTTGATAAGGTGCAATGCATAGGGTTAAGATCATTGAGCAGGCATCTAAACAAGTATGCTAGCACTCTTGTGATAACAAACTACAGTGACTTCATCAACGAATTTGAAACGCTATTCCATTCATCTATAGAAAATAATAAATAAAAATGGGTTGTTAGTAACCTCTTCTTCCTTGCGTGACAAATAAGTGACAAGGAGAACGCAGTTTATTGTTGCACTAGAGTGAGTGAAGTGAAAGCAACAGTTAGAACAACATTTAATTGTATGATCAAATCCCCAATTGATCCGCTACTTGGGTTTTCAAGCTAGTTGAGTTTATCAAAAATTCCCTTTGTTGTAGGCCAAATTTGTTAAATGGACAAGTTACTCATCTTGGCGGTTGACTTGACCAAAGAGAAAAATGGGGTTTTGAAGTAGTTTTAATTGAGTCTTTTTCTAAATGCGACCCAAATAGGCACCAACCAAACACAGAAGGAGCTTAAGAGAAACAACACAGAAGTATATATATATATATATATATATATATAATATTAGTTTTGGATCTTTACAAGACTGATACTACAGGGTGGAAGTGAGAATTGTTTTAGAGATCATCAGTCAATTAATTTCAATTATTTCTGATCAATCCCAAGTAATCTCATATTGCTGCAAGACCGATTAGAGTTTGACTATGGATTAACTTCAATATTATCTCTTACATGTTCAAGTTACACCTTTTGAGGATCATAATTTGGGATCTCTAGCTGCAACCACATGAGGCAACATGCTCTTGGGGTTCTTCAAGGCTCTATTTTTTCTTCAAAGCACCTCACTCCAACCTTAAAGCACCGCAAGGTCAAATGTTAGTCGAGGCGAGGGCTTCACATAAAATCTCCTAAACTCTCTACTCATTAAAAGATGACGGTTTCACCTCAGAGTGCCTCACCTCGCCAAGGTTCTAGTCCCAGACCTTGGCGCCTCGGCACCTCGCCCCTAACAAGTGACAACACAAATAAGGCATTAATTCCACTTTGTCAGGACACCGGTGTTATTTTTGTAATTAGGATTTTGTTTATTTATTTAATTTAGTTTATTGTTGGGTCAAACCTAAGTAAGCCCATTAGAATTAGTGAAGATTGGGGCTCCAATAACATTTAGGGTTAGATTGTTTGAATATTAATATGAATATTCAAACATTTAGTTGAATATTAGGGCTCCAATAACATTTAGGGTTAGATTGTTTGAATATTAATATCCAATAACATTTAGTGGAGTTAGTTTTATTATAAATAGGGCCTATAGGCCATTGCATTGGTTGAATATTAATATGAATTGATTCATTTGAAGTGAGACATCGCGTGTTCCATCGCAAAGTTAGTGTCACAGAATTGAGAGAAACTTTAAAAAGAATGAAGACAGGGAAGGTAGTTGGACCGGATGATATACCAATTGAAGCGTGAAAATGTCTGGGAGAAATTGGGATTTAATGGCTGACTAAGTTCTTTAATAGGATTTTGGAAACTTGAAAAATGTCAGATTCGTGGAAGCATAGCATTGTGGTACCAATTTATAAGAACAAAAATGAGGATATTCATAATTGCTCAAACCATAGAGGGATAAAGCTTATGATATGAGTCACACGATGAAACTTTGGGAGAGGGTTATAGAACAAAGACTTAGGAGTTTAACCACGGTTTCGGAGAATCAATTTGGATTTATGTCGGGTAGGTTTACTACGGAGGTCATCTTCCTACTTAGGCAAATTATAGAAAGATATTGAGAGGAATGTAAGAGTTTGCATATGATTTTTATTGATCTGGAGAAAGTTTACAATAGGGTGGTCCCAGTGAGTTAATTTGGTGGGTACTTGAAAGGAAGAAAGTGTCTCCATGTTATATCGATATCATTAAGGATATGTATGAAGGAACTGTAACAAGTGTTCACTCAGTGGGTAGGATGTTCAGTGAATTTTCAGTGTTAGTAGGACTACATTAAGGGTCGGCCTTAAGTCCATATCTTTTTGCTTTGGTCATGGATGAGTTGACAAGACATCTACAAGAATATGTACCTTGGTGCATGTTATTTGCAGATGATATTGTCTTAATGGATGAGACTAGTGAAGGTTTAGGTCAGAAATTAGATAGGTGACGGAAGGCTTTATAGAGTAAGGGTTTTAGAATTAGTCATTCGAAGACGGAGTATCTAGTGTGCAACTTTGGTTGTGAATCACGAGGGAGGAGTAATGCAATTGAAATCGAAGGTGTGGAGGTCGTAGAGTGTGAGACTTTTCGATATCTAGGATCTATAATTCAAAAGAATGAGGCTATTGGAGAAGATGTAAACCATAGGATTAAAGTTGGTTGGCTGAAATAGAGAATGATGTCAGGAGTATTATGTGATAGAAGGATGCTTGCAAGGCTAAAAGGGAAATGCTATAAGATAACTGTTCGACCAGCCATGCTATACGGTTTAGAATGTTGGGCTACTACGAGACAACATACGCATAAGATGGCAGTAGCTGAAATGCGTATGTTAAGTTGGATGTGTGGTAAAATCTCTAAGGATAAAATTATGAATGAAAGAGTTAGGAGACACTCAAGTGTAGCGCCCATAGAGGACAAAATTAAAGAAAGACGTTTAACTTGGTTTGGTCATGTGCAGAGGAGACCAAGCACGGCGCCAATTAGAAAATGTCTAGATTGGCAAGTTAATGGAGGGTGTAGAGAGAGGGGACAACCGTTGAAAAATTGGATGAAGGCGGTGAATGAAGACATCATTGAGCTTGGATTAGGCGAGGATATGTGGGAAGACCACATTGCTTGGAAAACCAAAATCCATGTAGCCGACCCCGAAAATATCGGGAATGGGCTTTGATGACGATGATGATTCATTTGATTATCTTATTTTTAGTTTAATTATAGATTTAGGTTAATTAAACTAGTTGTAGATTTCAGAGTTGACGCTTTTGGATTCGTGGATTCATTTGAAAGAAGATCTAAAATAAAAGATCGAAGAGAAATTGAGGAGAGTAGGAGAAATATGATTAACTGAGGAGAGTAGAAGAAATCTGATTGACTGCAGAAGGGAATTAAGATTAACTAGCCACAAAGTCCCCACCACTGCTCAAATTAGTCACCATCCGCACCAACAATATTGCCAAATCCGATTGAGATTCGTTGGAACTTACTGCAACTACACAACATCTCCTGGTATCACCACTGTTGTCCAAGTTCGTCAACCACCAGTGCCACTGTTGTCCAAAAGCACCACCCTCCAGATCTGCCAAGGGAGGTTCATTTTGGAGATTCTTTGATGCCTGGATTGAGCAAGAAGAAACCAGGGGCAGAGGAGAGTTATTAGTATACGCATGATCAAGATATTTGATGATAGGATGAGAGCGCTTCAAGAATAATGGAGAAAGATGCACTTGAACAGTTGCAAAAAGAGCAAGAGGAACCATTCTGTTTGTTAAGAGCCCCTTCAGCTTTTTGAGGAAGTTAAGGGCACCTTTGTACGTACTAGGTTTTCGAAATGTAGGTCATTTGACTTTTGCGACTTATTTTCCATTTTTGAGCAAGCATATGATGTTTTTACAATGTCAGACATAGTGAGTAACAATGGTTATATTGACCCATATTGAAATTTTTTTGTGGTACTAGCTTATGCTTATGAGTCTTCTCAGCAGGATTTAATGTAGATTATGGTTCTTTGAGTCACCTTGCTCCATTTCTGAGTTGGTTCAACTATTTTTAGCGTGTATCGTGGCAAGTTTGGAGGTTGTCTAGTGCGTGTGCATTTTGCCTTGTGTTCTGCAACTGGATGCTTGTGTTCGCCTGACTTCATCGACTTCAAGCCCGTGGCGAGCTTCTAACGCAGGATTTCGTTTATTTATTTAATTTAGTTCAGTTGTTTGGTCGGGTCTAAGTAAGCCTATTAAAATAAGTGGAGATTAGGACTTCAATAGCATTTTGGGTTAGATTGATTGATTTGCAAGTTAGAGTTTAGTATAAATAGGGCCTTTAGGCCATTGCTTGTAATCGGTTGAATGATGAATATGAATTGATTTATTTGATTATCTTATTTTTAGTTTAATTAGATTAGTCGTAGATTACTAATTATCCTTTCTTGATGCCTCAATGCCAATGTTGCTCAAGTATATTATTCGCCACTAGTGTGGATGTGCATTTGTAACTCACATCGTGTTATAATAATATAATTTAAAAAATTGAAGGGAATTTATCAAAATTGATTGGTGGATTGATCAAATTTGGATTTATCAATAAATAAATAAATTGATGCATTAATTTTAAATAACCCAATTGAACATGATCATTCTAGAATATTGAAAAGTATAAATTACATATGGTTGTTATGGTAATTAATTGGATTGAATATGGGTTATAAATTGGATAGAATATGGGTCAAATAATGGTTTGAATATGGGTTAAGCAATTGTATAATACACGTGGGATGGGTTTTGAATGATTTGAATTTTTAAGGCTCAATCCAGTTGGTTTTTCTTGTAAATATGATAGAATTGGGAGACATTTTAATTATATAATGGTTGGGAGGGGCTGGTTTTAAATGTAAATAGAATTAAGTTAGTAGGGCAAAATGGGGAAGGAAAATCAGGTTGAAACTGTTCATTTGGGGGAAGAGTCGTTATATTGTTAAGATAGACATAGTTTTTATAACAAAGATAGCTATTAACGGCTACTTTTATGGTGATGTTTGGTAATTACAGCAAGCAGGTGGTCGTACTGTAAAAGTGAATTTTCCGGAAGTGCCACGGGGACGAGAAAGGGAGATAATGATCCCGAAGATGCGTAGCAGCTACAAGGGCTTCATTGACAGCCCCTACAAAATTTATGCAGGCAACCTCGCTTGGGTAGTCACTTCCCAGGGACTCAAAGACACCTTTGCTGCGCAACCAGGTGTATTGAGTGCCAAGGTCCTCTATGATAGGGACTCTGGCAGGTCGAGAGGGTTTGGATTCATCTCCTTTGAATCAGCAGAAGAGGCAGAGTCAGCACTCAGTGCAATGAATGGAGTGGTAAGCATTGACTTGAAAACATCATAATGTCTGGCTTCACATTCTCACTTTCATTTATCATATTGCTTATGTCTATATGCGTGGAACCAGGAGTTAGAAGGAAGGCCCCTAAGGTTGAATATGGCCATAGAAAGAACGGCTACATCTACTGACCCCCCAGAAATAAAGTCAGAACAAGAAATGGATACTGAGGGCCATGCAGTGCAAACTGCCATTGGTTTGTTTTAAATTATACGCATCAAAGATGGTTTGTTTGTGAGATTTCGTGTATGTGGATGGAACATTAACTGAGAAGCAAGCATGCTTCCTTTTTTGTTCTTGTGACTTCCTCAAGGCTTCAACTATATGCACCTATCTTGCATCTTCTGGATATGGATTCATCAGTACAAACACAGATCAAGCAAAAACAGGTGCTAGAACTATGATTGCATTTTATTAGAGGCATCAGCATTGTACCACATTCTGTAAAAAAATGACATTCATAGGGTCGTAGATAGATTCCAGTTTATCTTGATAGAAATCTTCCTGTTGCGCTCCAATCATTTCCTAGTATTGGCTTGCATCACTCTAGAAAGGATGCTATTCCCATTGTTGTAGACAACCCTATCTTGTTGTAGAAAGGATGTTATTTCTTTTTTCAGTTTTGTTAGGCTGTACAGAAAAAGCATCTCCTCCAACATAGGATGAGAATTAGGACTGGCCTACTGTGGGCGTGGGAGACCTCAGAGGCACTACTGTAGAACATAGTGATCCCCTAAATTTGGAGGATCGACTGCTGAGTTCCCCTTCTCGTAAATATGGTATCTTCTACATCTTTTGTATAGAGAGCTTATTGGAGGTTCTCTTATCATTGACATGCATGCATCTTTTTTATATGATAAAATTTGTTCACAGATTTTCTGTAGCAAATTCTATCAGGGAGCAGCAAGGTAATGAAGAACAAGTGTAGGACTAGAATTTTTGTCTTTTAGATATTTCACCCTAAACATTTTAGCGGACATGTTCCCAACTTATTGCACCAGGCTCTCCCATTTTCCAATAATTCATGAAACCAAATGGTGTCATACAAACAATTAGATGGATGCTTTGTGGTTGAAGCAATCATCTTATGAGAAGCCATTTTAGGCTATGAGTAAGTTAGGTTCAAGCTCAAAGCATGCGATGGGGTTTTAAAACAAATATGTTTTTAAACACTTGAGAAGCATATCCATCACTGGGTTCTCATGTCCCCCAGCCTCAAGGGCGCGGGAGAAAAGTAATAGTTGGGAAAGTTTGAGCCTATGACAAAACTTGCGCATTCAAGACATGATATCATCTTCGAGTGAGGTTAGGAAATCAGGTTTTACAATCAGGATGATGTGATATCGTTAGAGGAGATTTTTTACAACATCGAGATACACAAACTTTTTGGGAATTTAATCATTTTTTTTAGATCACTCCACGTCACCCTGATTGTAAAACATGGCTGCAAAAACCTGATTTCCTAACATTTTTTATCATCTCCTCAACCTGATTGTAAAACCAACCCCTCCCCCACCTTTATCCATGTGTGATTTTCCACCTTCAGCTCATTTAGAAATAGTTCACCTTTATCACATACTTGATTTTCCACATCTTGCAGCTCATTTGAAAATAGCTCACGAAGTTTTAAAAATTGAAGTGGGAACTGTAATATTGACCAAAATGTTAATGGAACATGTATGAACTTTGATGGTTTTTCAAAACCTCATCAACGCAAGTCAAGAGGGAGCTCTCCAATATCTAATAGTATCTAAATTAGGTTATTTTTCATAAAAATATGTATTAGTTCTCAAATTGTGTCTGAAATATAGTTCAACTAGAGTATGCCCCGTGCCGTTGGCATTCCACATAATTTTATTTTTGCTAAATATTTTGTATTGAACACCATCACTATCCCGTTTTAGCTCTGAGTAAGTATTGAAGTGTAAGCCTATTCTAAGGTAAAAATATATATTATGAATTTTAGAGTTATACTCGGTCAAATTGAATCAGTTGGGGCAAAAATTTAAACGTCGAGGAGAATAAGCTCCCTCCCAATCTTTGAATTCGCCAAACATGAAGTTTAGCATTTTTTTTAAATGTGCATTAAGATGTCCGACTCATTTTTTCTGATATGATCGACCCGTCTCATTGCTTTGAAAAATATTAAAGACGTGAAGTACGTTATACATTTTTTTTAATTATAAAATATATATTTTAAATTTTTTAGCACTTGTATTGATTAAAGGTTTTGTTGGAAAGATCTTAAAAATGTATTTTAATGATATTAAGTTTACCAAAATCCGACAACAATGTAGATAGTTATGATAAATTTTCCTTTTGCTAAAAGGAAAACACAATATTTTCTCTCTCCGCCACAGGTACATTTCACTAATTTTTTTTTAAATTTTTCATTATTTTTGCCCTTCTACATATTTTAAATTTACAAATATGTTATCATAGGAAATTAATCTCAATCCTAAAAATTCAATACATTTCCCAACTTTCAATCATAATTATCTTTTATCTCTAATCTTTTTTATTTGACTTTGTCCCGATTAGAAATGAATAGTAAAATACTACTCTGAATTGTAATATCACATTTTCTAAATGTCGAGGAAAAGATAGCGAGGACCCATCTCCGAAATGCGTGCCATCACTAATCTCGAGGGGGATACCATCCCCACTCTCCTTCCTCGTCCATTCCCTCGACATTAAGGGGGGTGTATTGTATCTGGATTTTGTGGGCAATTTAATAAATTCCATGGATTCTGAAAATCCAAGTGTATTCAATTTGGATTTTAAAAAGTCCACAAAAGTCTAGGGGTATTCAATCAGGATTTTAAAAAGTCTTTCTGAAATCCACAAAGTCTAGGGGTATTCAATATGGATTTCAGAAAGTCCACAAAAGTTTTAGGATATTCAAAATATCATTCATATTTATGGATTTGGAAAATCATGGATTCTCATGGACTTTGTAGTGTTAGGTATAAATAACAAAGTTCAATAGTTTGTCAGCCTCCATATCAAAGATTTCAACGTGAAAAAAAGTCTCTCAAAGTTCTTCCTTGTGTCAGCCTCGAAGAGGGTGGTTCCCATCCTCTTGTTTTCTCGATTCTTTTTCTATCTTTGCATAAACACAAGAGAGAGAGATGACGATGATGATGACTGACCTGCCTTTACGGGGGGTGTATTGTATATGGATTAATATATCCCCCATCTTAGTTTTCCTAGATTGCAGATATTCTACGCAGACATGTTCATCTGTAGTTCAAGAAAATGTCTATCAAGCACAAACTGATTGGTGAATTTGTTTTTGTTTGGTTTCAGATTGTTCATTATTCAGAACTGGTGTTGAACAAGGATCAGCAAATACCTGTATTCCTTTTCAGAAGTGGAACATCAATGTGAAAATGCCATTTGGTCTAAATGCCTAATGAAAATTTGACAGTTGGTTGAATTTGTTGACAATGTTTGTACTTTGTAAAGGCAAATCTCTTCTGTCACCATTCTCTTATTTCCATTGACATCTTGGAGTCATTAAAAAAGTAAAACTAAAATTTAGCAAAAAACGTGAAACTCTCGTTTGGAAAAGCTCTGTTACTTAAACCTCTTGAATCCAGAAAAAAGATGTTCTATTTCATTTGACACGAGTCTAAACAAGCAATTGAGAGCATGGTAAAGATGCTGGCTTTCCAAGTTTACAGAATGAGGATTTAAAGTGATTAGGATCAATAGTGATTTTCGGGTAAGTGGGTGCTTACCACTTTAAAGTTTAGATTGATCAGTAGGTGGGCAAGGCAGGAAAAAGAAGGCAAAAAGTGTGTACTTATCCGTCTCTTCTTGTTCCCCACTGACTCAACCGACCCAAAGCAAAACCTTGTCTCTTCTCTCTTCACGTTTATACAAAATACACAACACTCCATCAAAAGCTCTCTCTTTTATCACATCTTCTTCTTCTTCTCTGTAAAAATGAACGATTTTCATGGCTTTCTTACAATCTCCATCATCTATCGTTGAACCCATGTTACCCCTTGTGTTCCTTTCATGTTCCCTCTTGTCTATGTGCTTTCTCTTTGTGTTATTGTACAAGAGATTCAGGAGAGTCAAGGGAGACGAAGATGAATCAACCCATAACCCATTTTCAATCTGCAGATGTTCCCTTTCATCTACAATAAACAAAATCCATCAAAGCAATAAGGTCCACCAGCTGTTTGTAGAATTTCTCTAATGTCTAATATATTTGGTTTGTTAGAGGATATGCCATTACCAAATTCTTTTTTATCTTGCAAATAATTAAAAATCTGTAAAAATCGTTCATACAAAGTCCGTGGATTTTCATAAATCTCTAGAAAGTCTGTAGCAAAAGTCTATGAATTTAAGAAATCAGCAGAAGTCCGTGAACAATTTAAAGAGTCTGTGGATAATTTAAAGAATCCGTGGACTTTTCAAATTATTTATCAATTCCATAAGAATCCATATGCAACATAAATTTAAACGCAGAAGTAACGGTATCTGGTTGGATTGGATTGTGACGACCTAAGTTGAGAAGTATCTTCTCTATGTGTGGCAATGGCATGAAAGGCGAAAGATGGGCAATCTCCTGACTGATAATTTGACCAAGTATGGAATGGAAGATGATGTGGGTTTCTTTCATCGGTTCACTGCTTGCAAAGCTTTCTACCATGAATGAGCTCAAACAAACTCAATCACTCGTTATCAAAACTGGTCTCAATAAAAACTCTTACTTACAAGGCAAATTTCTCATCTTCTGCGCTTTATCACCCTCAGGCAGTCTCGAGTATGCAACACACATTTTCCGAGAAACCGGCATGGAAAACCCATTCCTCTGCAACACCATGATCAGAGCTTACTGTCAAAGCGTCTTCCCCATCAAAGCCATTCACATTTACAACCAAATGCAATTCATGGATATTAAGTATGATAGTTTCACCTTTCCATTCGTCCTCAAGGCCTGCGGTAGAGCGTCTTCTATGCAACAAGATGATGAGGTTGATGGTTTGTCTCGGGTTACTGTTGGCAACAAGGGTATGGAGATACATTGCACTGCTCTTAAGGCCGGTTTCTGTCTCGATCAGTTTTTCCAGAATTCATTACTTCATATGTACTCACAGTGTGGCCGTCTTGATCAGGCACGCTTAGTGTTTGATGAAATGGCTGACAAAACGCTTGCTTCTTGGAATGCTATGATCGCGGGGTATGATAGGGTTGCTGATTTTGGAGCTGCCGATTCGTTACTTGAGTTGATGCCGGAGAAGAATGTAGTTTCGCGGAATGCTTTGATTACCCGGCATGTTAAACGGAATGAAATGGAAGCTGCGAGAAGAGTTTTTGATGGGATGATTGAGAGGGATGCGATTTCTTGGAATTCTATTATTGCTGGTTATATACAGGTGAAAGATTATGAAAGGGCGTTGGAGTTCTTTCGGGCAATGCAGTGTAACGGTGTTCAAGTGACTGAGGTGACTCTTATATCGGTTTTGGGTGCATGTGCAGAAACGGGGGCTTTGATGATTGGAAGGGAGATTCACGAATTCTTGAAACGGAATAAATATAGGATGGTAGGGTTTCTGGGAAATGCTATGGTTGATATGTATGCCAAATGTGGAAGCTTGGATGGAGCCCGAGAAGTTTTCAATGGGATGGAGATGAGGCATGTGAGTTGCTGGAATTCAATGATCATGGCCTTGGCAGTTCATGGTTTCTCTGAGGAGGCCTTGGAATTATTTTCGTCCATGGAGAATAGTTGCAACGAGGCAAAACCCAATAGAGTTACCTTCATTGGTGTTTTAATTGCGTTTGGCCATAAGGGTTTAGTTGAAGAAGGTTATCGGCTTTTCCATCGTATGATAGAATGTTACAATATCAAACCTGATCTGAAGCATTATGGGTGCATGGTCGATATGCTTAGCAGATGGGGTTTGATAGATGAAGCTTACAAGATTATCCAAACAATGCCATTCAACCCGAACCCCATGTTGTGGAGGATATTGTTAGGCTCTTGTAGGATACATGGGAATGTGAAGTACGCAGAGGAAGCATTTCAAAGGATATCAGATATAGAGTTCCCCCAGGATGGTGATCGTGTCCTGTTATCAAACATATATGCTGAATCCACCAGATGGGACGGTGTTGAACAAGTGAGAAAAGATATGATTGACTTGGGAGTGTTGAAAAAACCCGGTTTCAGTCAGGTTGAGAATGTGGTGGTTTAGACTTTAGACTGGAATTAGGTTCACCTGACTACCATGCCAATGGGCAAATAGGCAAAGATCAAGGTGCAATCAGTGTCACCCAGTAATTATTGGCTTTGACGGTGATTGACAGTGTCTACCCCAAGATTATTCAGTTTGAGTCCAGATGAATTGGCCAAGATGAGATTGAGAAAAGAGTTGCCCTCCGTGGAACCCCAAGAGTGAGATTCAGGGGAAAGATGTGGACATCGAGGACCATTCAATATAGACTGCCATTGGCATTTTTTAGTGAGATACATAAATAATTGGTTGATTTCTGAAATTTTATTAGGATGATGGGGACGTTAATCAAGAAATGTGTCTTTCTTTGCTTATATCACTTTCTGTGGGCTTCGGCTCTCTACCTTTCAGTGTTAGTCTTAGGAGTTTAGAGGCCAAAAGACTAGGGCTTTTTTTTTTTTTTTATAAATATTTTTAAAGTGCTTACAAGCTAACTTCTAAATAGAGTTTAGAAATTATGAGCGAGCTTCTGAATGAGCTGATGCATTATTTGACTAGTACACAACTTAATACCATGTTTTGTCATCGTAGTAAAGAATAAGTAGAGATCATTCTAGACTGAGGATTAAAGGGCTCGCTAATTAACATTAAGGGTAACTAAAAGACAATTAACAAACTAATTAAGGAAATGTTGGGGGATTGGATATTTCAAATTTTTAATTAAGAAAATTACTAAAAAGATTACTATAAGACTAATATGCTTAAGGGAAGTGGATGATGAGAGTTAGCTAAGGATTTTATCTCCACACACCAAACATATGGTTATGAACTAAACTCTAATAATTCCTTTACTAACTCGTGAATGACAATGCTTAAGATTAATCATGACCGCATTACAGTAACCTTATTATTTTCTCAAAATTTTAAATTAAACTCAACATTACTTTCAAACTATTCTTTTCATGGTATCTAATCAGAATCACAAATTACATAAACAATCAAGATCATTAAGTTTTATGGAAAATATGAACATTGACTAGGCAATTACACGTATGAACAACATTTTGTTCTTAACCTAGGTTTTACTTAACATTACCAACGTTCCTTGGTATTTACTACTAATGAATAAGGGTGGGTATCTCATCCCACAATCCCGATCCCATCTCGGTCCCATCCCATCTCGCCATTGATTTTTTCGGGTCCTTTTGGGATTGATCAAATTCATCCCGATCTCGCCCCGATTTGGAGTGGGATGAGACCGGGATGAAGATTTTCAATCCCACCCATCCCGTCCCAAATTTATTTATTTAGTACTTATTATTATTAATTTTAATAAAACTTCTCTTCTAAAGGAAAGTTTAGGATGTGTTGAAATTAAATCAAAACATTTAGTGTTTGAAAATTTACTTGCTTGATTTGGTACGCTTTGTTTAGGTATAAACTTCAATTTGGATATTTTGAGTCAAATAGAACCTATGAAAATTTTATGCTTTTTCACATTTTAAATTGGTTATAGGACAATTATTATTTTAGAAAATAAAGGCAAATGATGGTTTTGCACTATGAGTTATGTAGTTGGAGAACATTGCTCCTAATTGTATCTTGTATGAATGATATTTTAACTCTTGTGGAAATATGCAAGACGGATTTATGGAGGGGCTCATTCCATCTCCCATCATTCACTTAACTACAAAATTTATATGACATTTAATATTGTTATCATGAAAGTTATATGTACATACATTTGACATTATTGGTTTGTGAACAATGTGAGATGAATTCTTTTGTTATTTTTCATTGGAGGACTACTTAGTACATGTTCATCCCATCAACGAACGTCCATCCCATCCCGTGCCCACCCCTACTTATGAATATATGATTATAACTATTAAGTGAAAATTTCTTATATTCTATCACCAAATACTATTATCTTTACTAAGTTGGTTACCTTAACAAACATACAAAAAATAAATTCTCTATAAAACAGTTAAGCAAAACATATTCACTATTAGCAAATAAAGATTGAATCAAATTAATCCTTAAACACATGTTCAGGCTTCAAATTTGCCCCTGACTAAAAAGTGTTTTATCTAGATATATTAACCATGATGAATTAACAATCCATAATTTCATGTCAAACTAAAATAAGAAAATAAGAGTAAGAGGAAATAAAACATTGTCGCTTGCTTGGTAGAGGAGATAAACTACTTGGGTGTAGATAGCAGAGTGAAGAGAAATAACAAGTTATCTCTTTCTTCTTCTTCTTCTTCTTCACTTGCTGTATGTGAACTTGAAGAAGGAACTGAGAGAGATATGTATGTAAGAGAACTATGATTGATGTTCTATGTAGTGGTGAGGTTTGCCGAGATGAAAGGGAGGCGATTGGAGCTAGTGATAGGTGGTTGTGAAGGACTGTGTGGAAGACGAGATGACGAGTCAACGGGAGATAGGCATGGCTGAGGAAAGGGTCAATCGATGGTTGGTTTTTGTGTTTGTGTGTTCGGCTGTCTGTGAGGGAGATGATGTTATGTTGTGATGGTCTGTGGCTAGCAGTTATGATGGTGGTATGGATCATTGGCTGTAGGTGAGCAAGGTTGAAAAGGGTATGTGCGTGACTGTGGATGGAGGTTGAGAAGGGATTGTGAGCCGGTTGTTCTCCAAAGGCTCATCTCCTTCTCCTTTAATATGTTCTTTGTAGGTCTCATAATCAATATACACTTCCTTGTTTTGCCAATTCTTTTTAAGTCAAATCAATTTGCATCTTTTAGCTTCTTAAACACAAAAACATAAATTACTACAAAAATATAACACAAATTAGCTATGCAAGTATAGACAAATTCTCCACAATTATTTTTTGCTAATCCTCGAGCAAATCAAAGAAACAAAAATAAAATACTCAATGACTCAAACTAATTAAACTTGCCAAAATTTCTCGCAGAGACTTTTTACGGATCATGACATATTAAGACTCTTTACAAATACAAGGTAAATTTCACATCATTCGAAAACTAATACACATTCATAACAATAATATGAAAACTCTCAATTAAATCAATCCATTTAACGGGTGAAACTCAAACACATGCAAAAAATAATTAATCCAAAAATCTCACTAGATGCACCTTTTTTCATCGATTATCTGGTTAAATCACTTTTCCTATTCTAGTTATATGTGAGAGTATTGATGTAAAAGGGAAACAAATTACTCACATATGAAATAACAAGATAGAAAACATTTTCTAACATTTTTTCCCTTCAAATATATGATCTCATGGAAGGCATGCTACTACTTGAATGCAAAAAAATAGTGACACCATATGCTAATACCTCATTCAAATCTCCACATAGTGATATTGCACAACACACTCAATCAAAATGTCTTAATTCAAGTTGTAATGGGGCTAAGGGATCAAGGGAAAAAAATAACGGACACACAAATTACAAAAGGGCTTCAAGAAATAGTGAAGCACACAATGAAATCATAGACATTAGCAAATAATTGCATGGTTCAAGACATACATATAATGCAATAATGATACATCAGCTCATGCAGGAAACGGAAAAAATGGAATCATCCTCAAATATTTCGATCAGAGTAGGCATATGCCAAACGTGAATACCCCTTGATGCCACTCATGAGATGAGATGCATACCCATGAAGACAAAAGTTTACCATGTTGGCAAATTCGGTCCCAAAAGCCGCCCAATTTTCATATTTTCAAGCGGCCGCTGTAGGTTCAAGGCGTTGATTATTAGATTTTTTCTGTTTCTCAATATGAACCTTCCTCGATCGAGGAAGGATTTCAAATGAAATCTAACGAGGAGTTTTCAGCCATTATTTTGTATTTACTGAAAATGAAAAAAAAACTGAATTATTTGTAATACTAATGAAATTCTAAATGAGTATAATCAAGGGTGTGTTTTTATCCCTTTTATATCTTTGTATTGATTTTTTTTTTCTTTTTCAAGCCTTTCTTCTTTGCCAACTCTTTTCTTTTTGAATTGTCTACCTTATGGTCGTTCTCCAAACTTGCTTTTCAACATGTCTTGAACCAAAATAAAGTCAACAAAATCAACTTGTGTTTCACTTGTTTGATTAGGTTAGGTATGAAAAATCAGGGTAACGAAACGAAAAGGCTTAATAACAAGTTCGACGGGGTTAACCTAAAGAAAATTGATTATATGGACACGAGCTTATTTAGCAATGGTGGAAAACTAGGTGTTTTTATCATGTCAAACATGTTATGCATTTTAATATAATGCTTTAAACAAAGTTAGTACAACTTCTAATATTTAGTCCTAAATTATAAAACAATCCAAGTAGCAACCAAAACAAACAAAAATGAGATCATTCAACGAATTATTATGGACAAGAAAATGAAAGATGAACTAACTAAAACCACTCGGAATCAAGGAACAATAGGCTCAAAAACTCACACAAGGGTTATGTTGAGTTAAATTCAATTAAGCATGCTATGAGTATCAATGACTTTTAGTTGGTTACATGTGAATTTGCAAATGATAACCATGAATAAGTATTAACTAAAGAATAATGTCAGACCTCAAATAATGCTTATAAGCCATGTTAAAGTCATGCAATGAAAAACCAAATCTCATCATTGTGATGGAAAATATCCTAAGACTCAAAACAACTACGAAAATCCTTTTTTTAACTGACACTTTTACCAATAAAGAACAAAAATCGACATTTTTTATTTTTATTTTTTGGTTTATGGACTGACACTTTTTTTTAAACTAACACCAAAATCAACTAAGAACAAAAACAACGTTGTTTTCCCCACATTTAAACCTAATATTGTTTTAAATGTTTAAAAAGTAAAGCATATGCAATGAAAGATTTAAAAGAGAAAAACAAACAACAAACAAACAAAAAAAAGATAACGAAAATGAAATAACGGGATAAAGAAAGCAAATATGATTGGATTGTCTCCGAAGAAGCACTTGTTTTAACATCATGCAGGTTGGCGGTATCTCCAATCAATCCTCTGAATAAGGGAAATACGGAATGATACATCCGTCCTCCACGTCATGCTCCACAAATGACTCATAATAGGGTTTAGATCAATGCTCATTCACCTTAAACTTCTTACCGATTCTGAAACTTTTAACTTGTATAACATTATAGGGAAAAACCTAAGTAACAATGGAATGACCAAACCATCTAGAATGTAACTTACTAGGTCTAAGACATGATTGGAAAAACAAGACTTTCTGTCCAATAACAAAAAAACTTCCATGGATCACTTGATCATGAAAAACTTTGGTTTTCTCCTTGTAAATACTTTTAGTCTCATATGTTTCATTCTGATTCTCTTGAGCTCATTCGGCTGCAATTTCCTACGCTTCTTCCTGTCATACGAAATTCAATTACTATCATATCCAGTGGCAGTAGTAATGGTGGTCTCAAGTTCATCCTTGTTCTTGACGTCTAAGAATCTATGGGTTAAAGTATCAATCACATCAATAGAGAAACAAAAATGATTATCAATATAGGATACCCCATGGCTTCAAAAATGTTGAAGCAAATCAAATCACCTTCAAACTCTATGGTCAATTTCCTTGCATACACACAATATGTGACCTTGCCATTTTCATGAACGGATGACCTAAAGAAAAGACATAGGTACTAAAAATGTTGAATCATCCATCTCAAGCACATATAAATCCGTCGGAAAGATCAAATGGTTAATTTGCACCAAAAGGTCTTCCAACAAACCTCGAGGATACGCATTAAAATGGTCAACTAATTGAATAATAACACCCTCATTTTTAAGTTCATAAAGATTCATGGAGCGATAAACAGAAATAGCATAACATTAATGGAATCACCTAAGTCTAACATCACATGTTCAATTCAGATATTACCGATTACACAAGGGATAGTGAAACTACCCGGATCATTGCACTTAGGCGGCAATTCCTTTGAAGAACTATAGAAACATTCTCACTCACCCTTACCAATTTTCCGTCTTGAAGTCATTTTTTGTCGGTGCAAAGCTCCTTAAAAAATTTTGTGTACTTCGACACTTGCTTAATAACATCAAGAAAAAGATGTTAACTTGAACTTTCTAATGTTAACTTGAAATTTTAGGAAAGTTTTCAAAATTTCCTTATCTAGTTCATCTTTCTTAGACTTGGCAAACTGCAGGGGAAACACAGAAAAGATATAGAAGCATCAACAAAAACTGGATTTGAAACACTCACCTTCTAACCTTGGGGTTTTGGTGTTTCAGTTGTGGGGGAAAGATTGCTCGGATTCAGATTTAGTTGGCTCTGCTTGTCTGATGTTGTGGCTGGATCCTTCTCCTCTAACTCTGCCATTAGCCTTGCTTCCATGTTTCGACTCCATTTGGGGGTTGTCTGCTCATTTTCAATTTGCCTACCACTCCTCAGTGTAATGGCTTTTGTAGTTTCAAACCTTCATTTTGGATTTTGAATGGTAAAACTAGAAAGTTTGACTTTTAAATTCAGTTATTTATCCCATCTGTAGCTTCAAATATGGCATGTCATTTGTTTGGTTTTGCCGTCCTTGAACCAAAGAAGCATTGGAAGCAATTAATTGTTGAAAGATCTCATCATAATTTGGGGATGTACTTGAACCTTGCTGAGGTGGTTCTTGCAGCCTCTGGAAGAAACTAGGGGTGGCCTAGTAAGGGTTTGTTGCTGAGGTTGTTCTGAGTTCTTCCATCCAAAGTTGGGATGATTTTTCCAACCTTCATTGTAAGTGTTAAGGTTATTCTTATGGTAATTCTGCCCCCTGAAAACCCACAACATTGACACTCTCCAACTGCCATTCTCAATCAACTGAGGATATTGATCAGATGCATGCCCTAACATAGTGAACATGCCACAACTTGTGTAACTCCTAGCACTTTCGGTTTTTCCAGAACTTGAGTCACAAGTGACGTAAGGTAAACAATTTGAGCTTCCCCAATAAGATGATTCTTGAAGTTGGAAAGAATTTCTCTAGAAACACCTTTTTCATGCTATCCTAGGAGTATACCATTCTGGAAGGTAGTTCATAGAGTCAATCCTTAGCTTTGTCAACTAGAAAAAGGAAAGCCTTTCAGCTTCAAGATGTTCTCATCCACAGTGGTTGGTGTCATCCCTCAAATTATATGGGATGCTTATTTGGATCCTCCATAGAACGACCATATATAGTACTTCAGAATATGGTGTAGCAGATTGGATTTTTTGCTCGAATGACTCTATCGCGCCATTCGCTGCTATTGGATACTGAATGCACAGGGGTATGACATTGTTCAAGGTGGATGCCAAAGGTTCCTTAATAAATCTGTTTTCTACCATGTTGAGCTCTTTTGATTCAGAATCAGAGCCAGATGTTTAGGATTTTTCTATTTATCTCCTAAAGGTTTTCCTAGGCTCGGGATTGTACTCTAATAAGTTCTCACCAGATCTCTTATTTCTCATGAACTAGTACCTGAGATTAATACAGAAAGGAAAATAATTAGTAAAAAAATTAATAAAGTAAAACAAGAAAACCAAAGAAGTAATTAGCAATTTTACTAATCCCCAGCAACGACACCAAAAATTGATGCACTATTTTACTAGCACAGAACTTAATACCCTGTTTTGTAGTCGTAGTAAAGAATAAGTAGGGATCGGTCTATGAAAACTATGAACACTAACTAGGAAATTAGAAGTATGAACAACATCATGTTCTTAACCTAGGTTTTACTTAACATTACCAACATTCCTTACTACTTATGAATATATGATTATAACTATTTGGTGAAATTCTCCTATATTCTAGCACCAAATCCTAACATGCTTACTAAGTTGACCACATTAACAAACATACAAAGATAAGTTTTCTATAAAGCAGTTAAGCAAAACATATTCACTAATTGGGAAATAAAGATTAAAGCTAATTAATCCATAAACATATGTTTGGGCTTCCATTTGCCTCTAGCTAAAAAAAAAGGTTTAGATAGACATATTAATCATCATCAAATAACAATCCATAATTCAATGTCAAACTAAAATAAGAAAATAGAGGTAAGAGGAAATTAGACATTGTCGCCTGTGTGGTAGTGGAGAGAAACTACTTGGGTGTCGATAGTGGAGTGAAGAGAGATAACATGTTCTCCCTTTTATCTTCTTCTCCACTTGTTGTCTGTGAACTTGAAGAAGGAACTGGGAGAGAGAGTTGTGCGTGAGAGAATTGTGGTCGCTACTATGTGTAATCGTGCGGTATGGCAAGTTGAGATGGATGCGAATAGAGCTAGTGACAGATGGTTGTGATGGAATTTTTGGAAGAAAAGATGACGAGCGACAATGAGGTCGACGGGATAGAGGCATGGCTGAAGAAAGGGTCAATCGATGGTTGGGTTTTGTGTCTGTGTGTTCGATTGTCTATGAGGAAGATGATGGTGTGTTGTGATGGTGTGTGGATGACGACTAGAAGGGTTTTGATGGAGGTGATGGCTATGTTTAAGAACAAGAGAATGGATCGGCGGTTGTAGGCGAGCGACGCTGAAAAGGGTTCGTGCATGACTGTGGATGGAGGCTGAGAAGGGATTGTGAGCTGGGTGTTCTCCAAAGGTTCGTCTCCCTCTCCTTTAATATATTCTCTATAGGCCTCCTAATCGATGTACACTTCCTTGTTTTGCCGATTCTTTATAAATAAAATCAATTTGCATCTTTTAGCTCCTTATTTGTAGTTTTACTCTTAGCAACCTACAAAAACACAAAAAACTAATACAATTAGCTAAGCAAGTATAAAGAAACACGATAATAAAATTGCATAAATATGTTCTTATCATGAGTTGCTAATAGAAACTGATGTAGTCGATTTCTGCTCTCCTTTCTCACTGCTTACCTAAACCTGCACAGGTAGCAAAAGTGAGCCCAGGACCACCATGTGGTGGCCAATGACACTTTGATGCTTAAGTTAGATAAGGCTTAGGAGAGGCTTAAAACTGTAAACTGGGTTATATTGCATACCTTTAGTTTACTGACCTTATCTCTCTTTTATAGTGAATGAGTCTTTGTTCGGCTAGGCTTTTGGTGGCGTAGTTTAGGGAAAGTGATATTGTTGTGGAGATATTTTCTTAATTAGGAGCTTTTCATGTGGGATAGTTTTCCTACACGACTCGTACTCCTAGATCTGCGTGAAATGTTTTCCTTTCTGAGTGTTGTCCATGCAAGGAAGTTTCCTTGCCTGGCTTATACTCTAATGTATGTTTCTTAGTCGGATCCAATGTGTTGTTGGCCTGCCTATCTTGGGTAGATCTCTTAAATACTTGTTTTAGAGGTCTTATGAGTATTGAGCCTGACTACGTGACGTGTGGGCTTACTAGCTCCATAGCAACTCGGACCCGAACTTTCTGGATTCTGCCAATGATGGGTTTACTATTGTTTAAGCCTCGTTGAATTGAGCGTGCAATCGGGCCCGCATCGTGTTCTTGACGAGATTATCATGACACGTGCACGGTGCTGATCAGAAGACGGTTTGATGTATCATCAGCTACTTCCCTCTCCCCCCCCCCCCCGAGTTAGTGGGTTGTCTTATTGGTCCACTAGGTCATTTCATGAAGCAGTTGTGCAATCATGATGATTGTGTCTGAACGATTTTCTCGAGCGGCGAATTGCATTAATTAGGCGTGGGCTAGCTTCAAAGCGGGAAAGGCGGGAGTTCAGCATTCTATATAGATCTCCTGCCTGTGGAGCATAACTCTTTTACTCTTTCGATCTCAGAGATTCTGTTTTGTTGTAATGTTTGTTGTGCTTTTGACTTTGCTCAACCTTCATATTCGAAAGCTTGTACTTTCCTTCATAGTGGACCTGGATCAGCTTTCTGATGAATTGTTCGCCAAGGGCAATAAGTTTTTTTTAAGAGAGGTGTCTCTCTAAATCTAATATGGAAGTCCTCCGTAAGACATTTGGGATTCTTGATGATCTGATGCTCTACACTCTGGGCGTCGATCTGACGCCATTGACCCTCTTGAAGGGTTTATCTGTTTTCACCGAGGTATGATGCAATCGGGTGTTTGCTTTCCTGTTATCAAAGAGATCTGAGAGTTCCTGACGTACCTCGGCATTGCACCCGCTCAACCTGTTCTAAACGGGTATACAATTTTGACCGTCATTCTGATTAGGGCTAAGGATGTTGGTGTCCGAGTGTCTTTGAGAGCAATGCAATTGCTCACTTCTCCTAAAAAAATGAGCACGTTGTGTGTGTGCTGACGTCGCCGCACTATTTTGTCAAACTACCTGATGATTTTAAGTCATGACTGAAGTTATGTTTCATGGCTCCGGCGGACTCGGCGTATTTTGAGCTTGATGGTCGTCCCGTCGAGCGTGAATTTAGACCACTGAGTAAGTTGATTATTTCTCCGGTCTTGCTTGTGTTAACTGCATATTAGATTGACCTATTGTGATTTTTGCAGGGAGATTCTTTGTTTCACCTCTTTCATCTGAGGATAAAATTTTTTGGATGCCTTCCGTGACATGCCTCGTCTGGAGGTAGAGGATGTCATTCAGCCTTCTAATGTCGAATGTAGCGGTCTGTGGGCTTATTGGCACGTGGCTCCCACTGTGTATCGGGTGAATAAGCCAAAGCCTAAAAGTGCATCTATTTTGCAGAATATGAAACTTCCCAAGATCAGGGTTCGAAGCCCTTCAAGGAGGGCAAAAATAAATGAGGCGTTTCCTTTTCCTGTGCATTCAAAGAGATCTTGTACTTTGTCTAGGTTCGTCCGTATGCGTCTGGCCTTGTCCGAAGCACGTGATGCTGTCGGGAAAGAGTCTGGTGAGACTTATGTTTCTGAGGGACGTGATGCTCAAGTTGTGGCCCTTGTCTCTCTTCCTGACTTGGAAAGATAATATCTACAAATGGTGGACGTGGAGGATGTTACCAAACTGAGCACCAAGCAGGCGGAGTTTATGAATAAGATGTTGCTGCAGGCGGGCATGGAAGCTTTGAACAATCATCCTTTTTCAATAAAGAACTTCGAGATCCGCTTTTCTTTGGATCATTAACCTGTTGAAAAGTCGTCTGATCGTTAGCGCCATGGTGAGGGTTCTCCTTCTTGTCTCCCGTATTATGCTCCATCTCGTTCCCATCCTCATATCCAACTGACGACGGGTCCAAGGAATAACTCGCTTCCATTTCCCCCTTCAACTGAAGCTAGACTAGCATGTGGGAGAAAACATGCGAGCAAAGGGAAATCCGTTGATGAGGGCCCTGATGTAGTGAAAACGGCTAAGGGAGGTGCTAGAGTGATTCTGATTCCGAATGACCTTCATCGGGATGCTCGGATCAGTTTGTTTGCTTCAGATGTAATAAGGATGAGCAACCAAGCTTGGCATCAGGAGATTGACATCTCTTACGCTGCAAGGAAGTATATCATTAGGTGGAATGACTGGCTGGCGAACTGTGCTTCGGAGCCAGTTGGAGAAACGCTAGGAGAACATTTGGATAAAGGGCAGAAACATCTTTCTGTTGGGGATGTTATATCTAAATCAAGTGGTCACGTCGGGAATTGAAGTCGAGGTCGCTCATGAGAGGGTGTATACCATGGAGCGAGTCTTCGCGAACTTGCAGAAATCATACTCTGACGCTCATCATGAGATTGAGTTGTTGAGGAAGCAACTCGAAGTTTTCTCAAATAATGGAGCGATGTCCAGGTCTATTGGGTCGGGGCTCAGAAGGCTCACTTGGAAGCGCTTGAGTTGGACTTGGCGGGGGCAGTGTCCGCGAGTGATCGGTTTGAGAATGAACTGAACCTTGTCCGCCGTGACTTGCAACTTGCCCGTGATTATGTGGATGGAGTGCAGGTTTAACTGCAAGCTCAACATGCAGAGAGGATTAAGGAGTTTGAGTGGACTGTCCGATGTCTGCAGTTGGAAGCCAATGCTAAGTTTCATGTCGAGAGTGCATGGACTGCTAGAGAGCAGTTCCTTTTAGCACATAGTGAGTTGAATATTGCCAATGATAAGCTGAATGTTGAGTAGTCCAAGACTGAAATCATGTCGGGCGATTTGGAGCAACGGAAGCAGGAGCTCGCTAAGTTAAGAGGGCGTGAAGAGAAGTTTTTCAAGGCCCAGGGCACGTTTGAATTCATCAGAGTCGTGCATGGGAGGCTGGAGCTATTGCATTTGATGAAGGAGGAGCACCCATACTGGGATCTATCCTATTATAAAGATATTGCATATGCAAAGTTTGGAGCGACCTCCGATTCGTTTGAAAAATAGGGCGGCCTTGATGAGGGGTCGAGAGGCAGCATCTACAGATGTGTCTCTTGTTTCTTCCCCTGCTAAGTCTAGTTCTGTTGTATCTGACTCTCCTCCTGATAAGGGGTGAATCACGTACTCAAGTTTGCAAATGAATAGTACTTTGTAATTGTTTTTATCTTCCTTTGTTTTTCCAGCTAGCTTTTACATGTTTTGTCTTATTTCGACATTAATTATTAGATAGTGAACTTTGTTGGGCTAGGAAGCATATGTTTGATTCGCTATTGGAAGCTCTGACTTCTTGTATTGCAGTAGTTTGTGCAGTTTTGGTCAGACTCTTATTTAGAGATCGAGGAGTGTAGTACACCCTCTATATGGCGGCTTGGCTGTCTGTTGGACCAGCAGTTGCTGTTATAAGCGTATCAGACAAACTGTGGTCTCAACGTTTGCGCCTTTGTAGATGATTAGACAGTAGTCTTTGCGAGTCGTTTGGGTCGAGTTTTCATAACTCTGACTGGACTTTTGACTCGTCTTTATTTGCTATTTGTAGAATAGTCTTAATTAGACAGGTTTGTTATCGCCAGTTATGACTTACTAAACTAGGGTCAGGTTTCGACGACCATGATGGTCCTTGGCAAGCCGACTTCACCAGGCTACATGAGCACTGAGTAAGCTCCCATTTTCCAACCCATCTTGATCCGTTCATGGCGGAATAGGAATCAGAGCTAGCCAGCAGTTATCATCGTCAGTCGTTCTAACTAAACTTTTGGCGGGGGTTCGAGGATCATTGTCTGTAGTTGGCCAATGATCCATGGCAAGTTTTCTTCACCAGGCTACATGAGCACTAACTAAGTTTCCATTTTCTAGGCCGTCGGAATCTGCATGCAGCGAACTAGGCTTCGAGCAGACCAAAACCATTTTCATCAGTGGCCACTGACTAAGCTTTAGTCAAGGTTTGGCGATCACTGTCTGCGTACTAGTAGTGACCCCTGGTAAGCCATCTTAATTAGGCGTCGAGAGCGCTGACTAGACTCCCACTTTCTAGGCGATCGAAAAACGTTATTTGTCGATTAGGCTTCGAGCAAACCAGAAGTTATCATCGTCGGTCGTCATCGACTAAGGTTTGGTCGGGTTTGATCGCTATTTCCCATGTTTGGACAATGATCCCCGGCAAGCCGTCTCGATCATGCATAAGAGCGCTGACTAAGCTCCCACTCTTTAAACCGTTGACACCCATTTAATTTAACGGACTGAGTGTGAGAGCGTACCAGAAGCTATTGTCATAGGTCGAAACCGACTAAGCTTTTGTTAGAATAAGATTATGGGTGTGTAAGTCTAACTTGGCTTGACTTACTTAGCTCGCATGTAGAATTCTGGGCGTGCAAGTCTGACTTAGGGTCCTGACTTACTTAACTTGCCTATAAGATTTTGGGTGTGTAAGTCTGACTTGGGGGTTCTGCTTACTTAACTCGCCTGTAAGATTCTGGTCGCGTAAGTATGACTTGGGGGTTCTGATTTACTTAACTCACCTGAAGGTCTGATTCCAATGTCGGATCGATTGATCGGACTAATAATAGATTGACCAGCTTTAATGAAAAACAATGAAATAATAGTGGAATTGATGCCTTGGGTGTAATGATAACACTCTGTAGGCGCACTACTTATTTTGTGTACGCCCAGGGCCTTTGTTGTTTGTTCTTTTGCGTGTGTTGGGCCGGTTCTGGCATGCCGTAAGCTTGAGCCTATTGGTTGAGGGGCCGAATTAGAAAAAAAAATTGTATGGATCAGCGTGCCAGGGATACAACGCATTCTGTGAGACAGTTTAGTATCAATTACTCCCCTAGTTAATGGGGCTGTCTGCAGAGTCATTAATTCAAAATATGTGGACTTGTGCAGTTGCTATTAGAACCGTCGTTTTCCCGATTTGTCGTATGACATTTAATGTTGAAGTAACTGCTCGTTGACGTCTCTTTGTAAACCATTTCGCTTATTTATGGGCTGGCTATTCTGCGTTCAAGCACTGCAATGAAAATAGTTGAGCATGTTAATCAAATGCATCTTACCAGAGAGTTTGCTTTGGGTTTTCCAAAGACTGAAGGAAAATCTTTCTTGGTGGAGTCTTCGAATGTTCTTACATTTGAGCCGATGAGTCTTGATAAGACTTGCTATTAGTCGGTGTCGCCTGATATGGGTGGGCATCTGATTGATCTCATGAGATCTTGTGATATCTTCTTACGTTTACGAAGAAGAATTACGAACTTCCTCTAAGGGGTCAGGTTTGTTTTCCATCTTCCGGTGCTCGAGCACTCTCTCATCCGTTTACTACTGTCGGGGGATGTTCCTCGCAGTTAGTTTATGGTTGATGGGAGCACTGGAGGTCGTGACTCTCGTTCCTAGGGTGGCACCTCTGCATCACCGTAGGCATTACACGCTTAAGAGGCATCTTCATTTGGCAACATTGTGAAACCTCGACGATTCCGTTGCTCGGGACGTTCTCGTCGACTTTTTGTCGCTTCCTTTTGTTCCTCTTCATGAGGCAAATTGGCAGAACGAAGAGCCGAGGGAGTGCTTGCAACCCCTTTTGTGTACTTTGTTTGCCATAACCGAATCATCTTCCTAGGGTGCTTCGATGGAGCAATTAATTGAATGCGTTTTTCATTGTCTGTCGTGGACGTTTTACTCTAACACCTTCTTTTCTGGAGGCGGATCAACAAATCAGACTCTTTATCCTTGTTTTAGTGGATAGATGTTTGCATCAGACTTAGATACTTGTAGTGTATAAACTGATGTACTAGTTGGTCGGTAAAGCTTTGTAATAAATCTCATTGCAATCAATAAAATCTATTTTATTTCTTGAATGTGTCTTGTACGAACAACTCTTCTACACTGAAATGAAAAACAGAAAACAAGAAACGAAATCAGAACAACAAATAATTTAACTCCGAGTGGAGTCTGAGCTAATCCGGCTCTGAAGAAGGCACAAATGGTCTTGGCATGGATTGCGTCGTCCCTCTATCAAAGTTTTTTTTAGCTAATGAAGTTACTAAATAGTGGACTTCGTGCTGGCGGTCAGTTCCTTGCTGATTAACAACTCTTGGAGTTGGTGCATGTTTGCTGAAGTATTGTTACTTAGCTCTTTGTTAGTCTGGATTGCCTTGCTAGCTTTGACTTCTGGATATGCCTTGGTTATTTTGGATCCTCCACCCGCATAGATTGATCCACTTATTTTGTCTAGGCCTGATGCTGACATGTTGATTCTGTTGGCCTGAGCTGTAACTGGCAATAGTTCAGCTGCTTTAGGGTTGCTTTAATGGAAGTCTCTTGCTGCTGGCTGATCTCCTCGAATAGTCCCTTGAGCATGGTTGGCTGTATATTTTATTCATTGGTGCAGGGTGGATATCATTGCTTCAATATGATGAAGCCACAACCTTCCCAAAATGATGTTGTAGGTGGACAGGTCGTCAACTACCATGAACTCTTGGACAAGGTACTTTCATAGTTGTGGCTCTCCTTCCACCACCATTAGATCGATTTTCCTGATGGGGAAGCATCTCTCTCTGCTAAATTCGACCATAGGGCGGTTGGCGAGCGTTAGGTCTTTCTCCTGTAGCTGCATATTGTTGAATGCACTGAGGAACATGACATTTAATGAGCTTCCAATGTCCACCAAAGCTCTCTTTACCTCCCACTTAGCGATAAGGACGAAAATGACCAGGGCGTCACTGTGAGGATAGTGTACTCTCTGGAGATCTCTCTCCATAAACGTCAGTGATGGGATCGGGCTGTGAACTTGTGCGTGCTGCACTTGTTGGCCCTCATACTGAGATGGTGTCTGCATATCAGCTAGTGTCCTCTTGCATGACCTATTTTATTTCTCTCCCTTGGGATCAACCCCGTGGAGGACGTAAATGACGCCTAGAGTTCCTTTTCGATCTCCTTGACAATGTCTGCTCTTTTTTTTGCTCAGCCCTGCTTCCTGTCAAAGCCTAGGAACTCCTTGAGTTTGCCTTTCCTTATCTAGTACTCAACTTCTTCGCTGAAGTTTTCTGTAATCCTCAGTGTCATGTCTACCTTCCTTGTGGTAGGCGCAGTATTTGTTGTTGTCACGCTTAACAGGGTCTCCTCGCTGCTTAGGCGGCCACTTCAGTTCTTCCCAATCCTTAATGGAATTTAGGATGTCGGACATACCGATATTGAGAGGGGTGACAGACCTGGACTCGACGTAATTTGAGGCCTTGTCCTACATGGGGCGACCCGAGTCAGTCTTGTTGTTTGTGCGCTTCCTCTTATTACTGTCATCGTCTTTTTTTTCTTCCTCTCTTTCCAGTCCTTCAGAACTGAGGGTTTCTTCTCTGACTCAGCCTCTCTCTTGGCGACCAACATTTCGTCCAGAGTGATGTATCTCCTGGCATCTATGAGCAAGTCTGTCATATTGGTTGGGGGGTCCAGGGTGAGGAAGTTATAGAACTTGCCTCTTCACAGACCCAAAGAGAAAGTCGTGACGACGGTGTCATCACTACAGCCATCGAAGAGGGTCAACTCATCATTAAAATGAGTGACATACTCTATCAACATCTCGTTCTATTTTTGTTTTAAGGTTAGTAAATAATGCAGACCCCTCTTGAGCCATTGCCTGCCCACGAAGTGTGTGAGGAACGCCAATGCCAATGTCAGGAATAAATCAATGGATTTCGGATAAAGGCTATGGAACCACATCATTGTTGACGTCTTTAGGCTTGCAGGGAATGATCGATAGATTATTGCATCAGACCCTTCCTTGAGCACCATTATGTGCTGGAAGTGGTGCAAGTGATCGGACGGGTCTCCTAGCCCATTGTAAAACTCTAACTTCGATGGGGTGTATTTCTTGGGCAGCGGTTCGTCCATGATATGATCCATGAATGGAGGGACCGTGAGACTGAACAACACGTCTGGATTTGTGGCCCCATTGAGGAGGGGTTGTGTGAGATGTGTCTATTGGCTCTGGGCGCAGGGTCTCCATTGGTCGTACTTCCGCCTCTTGTCCATTGAGAAGTTGTTGGGGCCACGCGGCTCTCCTGAACATTTTATCTGGAACATTCAGGGGAACGAGCCCTTCGCTGCTCATGGTCTCCCTCTGCAGGTGGAGGATTTCGCTATTTGAGACCTCCAGAGTCAACGAGATTTGTTGCATCTGTGTTGAGAGTAGGTCCACCCTCGGGTCTGCTGCGGCCGCCACCGATGCGGGTGTGTGAGGAGGTTCATCCCCGTGGCGGTGGTGAAACTGGCGGTGCTCTACCAGTTTCAACGTTTGAAGTCTCGGCAACATCTTCATTGTTGCGATACCTTGTTGTCAACATTTCGATGATTCTCTTGAAAAGGTGGAACTACAGTTTTTCTGAGGAACTCTATCATTCCCCATGGACATTGCCAAACTGATGTAGTTGATTTCTGTTCTCCTTCATCGCTATTTACCTAAACCTGCACAGGTAGCAAACGTGAACCAAGGACCACCGTGTGGTGGTCGATGGCACTCCGATGCTTAAGTTAGATAAGGCTTAGGAGAAGCTTAAAACTGTAAACTGGGTTATATTGTGTACCTCTAGTTCATCAACCTTATCTCCCTTTTATAGTGAAGGATTCCTTGTTCAGCTAGGCCTTTGGTGGTGTAGTTTAGGGAAAGTGATATTGCTATGGAGATCCTTTCCTAATTGGAAGTTGTCCATCTAGGATAGTTTCCCTACACGACTAGTGCTCTTAGATCTGTGTGAGAGGTTTCCCTTTCCGAGTGTTGTCCATGCAAGGAAGTTTCCTTGCCCGACTTATACTATAATATATGTTTCCTAGTCGGATCCAATGTGTTGCTGGCTTGCCTGTCTTGGGTAGATATCTCAGATACTTGCCTTAGAGATCTTATGAGTATTGGGCCAGACCGCGTGACATGTGGGCTTACTAGCTCATTGCAATTTGGACCCAACTGTCTGGATTCTGCCAATGATGGGCTTACTGGTGTTTGGGACTCGTTGGATTGAGCGTGCAATCGGGTCTACTTCGTGTTATTGATGAGGTTATCATGACACGTGTACGGTGCTAATTAGAGGACGGTTTGATGTATCATCAGAAACTATAAAATTAAATGTTGCTGATTAGAAACTGTAAAATTAAAAGTCATTTGCTTTAATTAGGTGTTGATTTGAAGTTGTTTGACATTTTTTCCCACCACCACAACTCTCGCCATCTATCACAAACCACCAATATTAACCTTGTTTTCTCTCATCCAAACACCATTGAGATCCCTTTCGACCACAACCACTAGAAACCAGCCGATATCCTTCTTTATTCCTTACAATCTCCAATAGAAAGAAGAGAATGAGGAGTAGAAGGAAGATGAGGATGAGGGGAGGGGAGAGTGGTGGTTGCAACACTGCTCGTGGGATAGAGGGGTGGAGAAGAGAGGATGGGTTGTGAAGGAGAGGGGTAACAACAATCGTTGCAAGTTTATTGTGAGGTTATTATTGGAATGAAATTTCATTTAGCACTCAGTAATAAGCGATCAACACCCCCCATGGTGCTTACTCTACTAAGAAGTTCAACTTCTAATCAGAACTAAAAACAAACACCCTCATTAGAGTGTCCTACTTCTAATTCTGGTTGGGCAATTCAAATTGAAAAATAGGACCTAACCGAGAACTAGACCAATATTTTAACTGTTATTTTAATCACTAGTCTTAAAAACCTACTCGGACTGAAATTCTTGATTCGGTCCTTGGTTCCAATTCCCCGAACACGCCGATTAACCGATTTGGCTGAAGTTCTACATGTTTTGCCTTTCAATTTCAACTTTGGGATTTGGAAATGGAAGCCCTCTTCACACACAGACCCACAAAGCTTTTCCCTTCTAAAACCTTAAAAAGTTGATAACTTCACAGTCCACACACAAAACTCTCTATCTCTCTGACTCTCGAGTCTTAGTGATCCCCTAGAAAATCCCACTTCGGACACAGGTGGTGACAGATCAACTTTCACGCAAGCAAGAAATAGAGATGGCGCGAGAAGTCAAACCAGTCTTCACTCTCCTCCACAATGGAGTGATCATAATGATGGATCACCAAACCCGAGTCTCAAAGCCAATGGCATGACAACTCAACGGCTAGAGCTTCGCGGATTGTACGTACCACTAGGTCATGGGTTCAAACCCAGCTTGCGGCATCTTTATGGGTTCTGGGATCCTATAAAAACCATGCTTGCCTTTCAAAAAAAAAAAACCCTAGTCTCAAAAGTAGTCACTCAAATGGACTACTCCTCCACAAATTCAAGAACCAAGTCGACGAGATCATATACCTTAATGGTCGGATCGTCCTCTAGGTCACCATCATCTCCTCAATTTGAAACCCTAGATCTTCTTCTGTAATCGGTACTTAGGGTTTCTTTTTGTGTGATTTGTCTGTGTAGGGTTCTTCAACATTTACGTTTACACGACTCAGCAGCTCGATAGAGGGATTGCTAATGATGTTGACTTGATCACTTGGTTGCATCAGTGTATTTGGCTTTACAAACCCCTCCACCCAAGCTCGAGAATCTAAGCAACCCAAATTTTCGATTACTCGGGACTCCGGTTGACCGACCTCACTCGGTTTGGGCTCGTTCCTCAAAATCATGGCCTTCAAATTCTTTATCCGGTCCTCAGTTTTGGGTTTTCAAGCCAATTACCATGCCCTGCCCTATTTCTGATTAAGACTTCTTCGGAGTCTAGTAAGAAAAAAAAAAAAACACCCCTCTAAAATTGTGCCCTTTTATACAATAAAAATTACATTATTTCCTTTAATGTTATGTAAAAGAAATTAAATTCGGGGCCCTTTTCACATACAAAGCAAAATTAAATATTTCAATGCAGAATGTATTTATTAAAAATAATTGAGTTCGTGACACTTTGGATTTAGTGTCCTTTTTTACCATTGGAGCAACAATAATATTTGGTCACTTTTTAAGCACATATTTTTAGTATATAGTATCTCAAAATTTATAAAAATCAAACTGGGGCCCTCTGGATTCGTGGGATGTGCGGTCGAGCCTCCTACACATCTCCAGGGCCAGCCCTGCAGCTTTTCGATTCTCGAATTGAATAATAGTGGGCATGAATTCATTTTTCACAAACAAAGGGCAAAGTGAAACATGTGCATGAAGTGGTATGCTACTCTGACACATTGATGTTCTTATGCATTTTATTAGTTTCCCCGACATTGTGTAGAAAACAACAATTTTCTTGAGGTTTTACATTGATTAAACTTCTATGGAGTACTACATGATTTTCAAGATTATGTTTTCTATGTGAAGAACAACATATGCAGCTCGAAGTTTGGTTTGGGTTGATCTAAAAAGGAAATCATTTTCCATCTTTGTAGATAAATCTACCACGTTCATCATTTCTACGGATTATTTCAGAGTCAAGTTTTTATATCTTGTGGTTTGTCAGGAAAAAAAAAACTAATCCCTTGTCCACCTTGAATGAAATAAGAACCGGTCATTTACCAACATCATCAGAACCACTCGTCCTAAGGCTGACATGCTTTAAAACCACGTGGGTCACTCTTATTAAAAAAAACACATTTTCACATGATATTAACAAATGTATAATCCATGGCTTAGCATAGGATCTCAACTTTGAGTGAAAAGATTTTCTCGCAAAAATGGCAAAATAAATCTTATTAGATTTGAAAATTTCACAAAGTAATTCCCATCAAAAGGTTGATTTCAAAAATGATATTTTGTGCCCAAGGTGTACCAGTTGAGTTGGTAGAGGTGTAGGGAATCACATGTCACGTGTTCGAACTCAGCCGACGGCATGGGGTGGAGAGGGTTAAGGGTAAAAAAAAAAAAAAAGCTCTCACCCACTCGGAGAGGCCGCATTTCTCGACGGATTAAGTACATAAATCTAAATGTAGTTTTTAACAAAAAAAAAAAAAAAAAGATACAGTTTTCCTAAATTAGCACAACTCCTTAGTTTTAGAAATTTCAGCTCCATCTTCTTCTTCATTCTTTGATCTCATAAATTTTTCTAAGAAATCCTTTGCTTTTTTCTCCTACCACTTCTAATAACATCAAAGCAATGAAAAATAATAATAATTAATAATTGACAGTTTATTGTTGATAAGCAAACAAAGGTGCAACAATATGAAATAAGTTCTTAAAAAGAAATCCATGGCTATGTCCTCTGACCTCTTCAACAGCTTAAAAACTCTTCAACAAGTTAAAAACTCTTTACCATTTGTTTAATCTTAAACAAAATCATCACTTATGAGAAGTCAGAAGAGACATTACCTTTTTAGATATAACGATAAAATGAAATATTGTTTAATAATTAAATTTGTTTGAATAAGTTGAAGAAGAAGAATGATAGTGGAAAGCATTTGATTATATATTAAAGGGGCAATTAGGCATACCCATTTGATGCTAATGTCTAATTAGAAATACCCCTTCAAAGATGGATAATTAGACTTACCTCTTCAGTTAGCTTTGTTTTTTTAGGGTCATATATTTTATGACTAAAATGCCCATTAGGTGATGAGCACATTTTTGCTCCAAAACTTCACCAATATACACTATAGATAAGTACATATCTGAATGCACGATAAATGCCCCCAAAAATTGGATACACCTCGATAAAAATATACACCTTGAGGAAGAAATAGTGGCGCTGATTAAAAGGAAACAAAAACCGGAAAAAAAATCCACCTTCTTTTCTCACAAACACCCACACACAACCCCATCTTCTCCTGCTCAACCTACAACACCACCCTGCCTGCAACTTCATCTTCTCCCACCTACAACACTGCCTCGCTCACATCCTCCTCCCTCTTTTCCTTTTATGTTACCATCACCACCGACCACCAGTCCCGTTAGAGACAACCCCCTTTGATAGCTAAAAAGTTTTCCAAACCTCTCCGCCCATTTCTCTCCAGATTCCTTCAGTTTTTTTATTCGATCAACCCTCATTTCAGGGATCGATCCAAAAATTGAAAATCCAATTCAACTTTCCATTTTTATTACTTATTTTCTCTTCATTTCACTTCAATACAATAGGAAGGACAGAAGAAAAGTCGAGAAGCCTCGTGAGAGCACATTTGATCTCCTTCCCTCTCGGGTTGAGATCGAGTTCATGGACAATGGAGTTGACGCCCATGCTGTAGAAGAGGCGTTTGTTGGTGTGACACATGCATCAATTGCTAATTCTAGAGATGACCACTACATTCTCGGATCCTAGGCATCTGATTCACTTGAATAGGTCGAAACTAGAGGCGTCGGTCGCCATGAAGGAGGATTCCCATTGCGTCGCTAATCTTTTTCTTATCGGCTGTGAAAACATACACACACAAAAAAGCGAGAAAACAAGCCGACGATTGACATGTTGGGAACATGCTGAGCTTGCATCAGAACAGTGAGTATGGGTCTGGGACTCTTGGATTTCGTCGAAGAAGAGTGATGGTCGGTGGTGATGGTAATAGAGAAGGAAATGAATGAGGGGATGGAGGGTGAGGCGATGTGGATCAATAACATAGAGGTGGGTGGGGGAGGGAGAAGATGAAGTTTCGGGCAAGGTGGTGTTGAAGGTTGAGTCAGAGAAGATCGGGTTGTATGTGGGGGTGTGTCGGAGAAGAAGGTAGGGTTTTCTTGTTTTTGTTTCCTTTTAATCTGCCATTAATTCTTCCTCAAGATGTATATTTATATAGAGGTGTATCCAAATTTTGGGTGCATTTAGTGCGCATCGAGATGTATACGTATCTATAAGTGTATATTGATGAAATTTTGGAGCAGGAGTGTGTTCATCACGTGATAGACATTTTGGTCACAAATATATAACCCTACCAAAAAAAAAGTTGTCCTGGGGGGTAAGTCTAATTATCCATGTTTGAGATGGGTATTCCTAATTAGACACTAGTGTCGAGGGGTATATCTAAATTCCTTATAATAAAAACGAAAAAAAGAATAGGGATTCCTAATGGCTAAAACAAAGGGGCCATTGCAGGAAACTAAAATTTTTTCTATTAAAAAACTCCATCTAAATCTACGTAATCTCATGGTTGAAAGGTGCACCCTCACCTAGTGGTCCCGAAGATAAACTCAATGAATCCCCACTATATATAAAATGTTCATTGATTGGTCTTTTGTAGAAATGTGCTCATATGAGATTAATTTGGAGTTTGTTGATTTTGTGGAAAAGTGATATCAGATATCTATATGTTTGGCGCATGAATCTTGGATTGGGGTTTTTGAGCATTTATGGTACTCAAATTATCATAAAAAATGTTTTGTAGAGACCGATGTATCAGGCTAGGAAAGGGACCATCTGCGATTAGTAGGGGTTGAAGATGCATCGAATCCTAGTGTCGCGCAAATGGAAGTTTTGAGCGAGAAGTTGATTCTAGCTGCAATGGCGGCTTTTACTGGTGTCGATATGCCCGGGACCAATCTGATAGAAGGTTCTGATGAGGATTCGCCTGAGGTTCTGGAATCCAATCGTCTCACTGGTGGGTTGTCTGATAGTGGCCATAGTGACACGGGCCAAACTTCTCACAGTTTGCATTGTTCCCCGTCTCGCTCCAGGCTGCATCTCAAGGTGGTGGAGGGTCCACTGGACAACTCGCTTCCTTTTCTTCCTCCGAATCCCCTTGAGTCGTCTCGCACTAACGGGTCGGTTGTTGGTGATAAAGGAAAGGTTGTGGATGAGGGCCTAGGAACAGTGGGGATTGAAGGGTGGTGCTATCATAATTCCTCATCCGAGAGAGCTTCATCTGGATGCGCAGATAAGTTTGTTTGCTCCATAATTAGTGAAGATGAGCAATCAGGTCTTGCACCAGGAGGTTGATGTCGATTATGCTTCGAGGAAGCATATAAGCAGGCGTCATAGTTGGCTGATGGATCACGCTCCAAAACACGAGAATGATACGCTAGAAGGGCGTATGGATAAGGGTTCTAAGTACCTTATGCTGGGAATGTCTCACTTGTGCCAGGTGGTCATCGCTGAAACAAAAGTCGAGGTGACTCGTGAGAAGGTGTACACCATGGAGCTTGTCTTCTGGAATATGCAGAGGTTGTATTCTGACGCGCTTTATGAAATTGAGCTATTGAGGAAGCAGACTTAAGAGAGGAGGCTGGGGCAGTCGATCGTTGTCACTAGACTCAGAGGGTTCGTCTGAAGCCCTTGAGTATGACTTAGCAGAGGCGGTGTCCGCGAAGGACGAATTCAAGCAGGAGTTGGACCGGACCCGTCGTGACCTGGAGATTGCGCAGGAAGCTACGGCTAAGCCCCGTTCTGAATTGCGATCTCTCGCTGAAGAGAATGTCTCAAAGGAGGCCGATTGGGTTGTTCAGAGACAACAATTGGAGTCTGATGTGGAGTTCAATGCTCGGGAGGTACATGACAACTTGAATTGAAGCAACATGAGCTCAATGTTGTAAATAGCAGTTTGACTACGGATCAATCTCAGATCGATGCGCTGACAAGAAAGCGGGGCTGCTGGAGCGTGAACTTGCAGAAGTGAAGGCGCGAGAGGAAGAGTTTATCCAGGAACAAGGCAAGTGTGAATTTCGCTGGATTGTAAACAGTAGATCGGAGCTGTTGGCACTGATAAAGGCGGAGCATCCGGAATGGGACCTCGATCGCTATTAGAAGATGTTATATGTAGACTTATCAGTAGTCTCTACATCGTCAGACGAGGATGGTGATTTGGATCATGATGCTCAGATTGCAGCGCGTACGGACGTAACTCGTGCTTCCTCCTTCGTTAAGCTTAGCTCTTTTGTTTCTGTACACTCTCCTGATAAGGAATAGACTTTATACACTTGTACATTTTTTGCTTTAACTGTTAATGAAAACGTGTTTATCTTGAAAACGTTCGGTGTCCCTTTTATGCTCATTTTCCCTATCGTGTGCTTCCCATTTCGCCTTGTCGTTTTACTTTGGCATAGGCTGGTTGGGTCAATAGGAAGTCGAGTGGTCTATCTGTTGTTGAGAGTTTGACCATTTGCGTTGCAAGTGACTCGAATTCACTGTTGCTTAGTCACGTCCGATAGTGGACGTTCCACGGATGGTTCAAAAGCGGGCTATACTGCTTAGTTGTGGTCCATTCTCAAGGTAAGTCATTGGGGGCTCGTTTTGCCTATCTGAATGTCGGTCGCGGTTGTTGGCATGAGTGAATTGTGAAAGTCGAGCACATGTGTTGTCTCTAAATTAGAACGCTTGTCTCGAGTCGGGTTTTGCAAGCTCGGGCTAGCATTCCTATAACACTCATTCGCGTGTTGGCGGGACGATTTATAGGTTGGCATGAGCGACCTTTGTTGGTAATAAAATGTCAGCCCGTGTGAGTGTGAAAACGTTGCTTGAGTTGTGATTTATCTTTGCAATCTCTCTTTCGAAAGATAGTGGTGGTAGTGTGGCAAGCCGTCTAGGGCTCCCACCTTCTGCACCATCTATGTCCGAGCAGGGTCTACTATAGGTTTGAGGAGCGAGGATTCAATGATCATGGTCTGTTGAAGAGCGATGATCCCATGGCGAGGTGTCGACATCAGTTCGGGACTGACTAGTCTCCCACCTTTCAAACCATATACACCCACGCGTGGCAGGCTATAAGTTTGAGACGGGGGTATTCGGCGACCAGGCTAAAGAGTAGTGGTCTTGTGGCAAGCCGTTGGAATCAGTTCGTGACTGACTTGGCTCCCACCTTCCAAATCATCTACACCCGTGCGGATCGAGCTAATTTTCGACGACCATGGTCTGTAGAAGAGCAGTGATCCCATGGCGAGCCATTTGAATTACTTCGGGACTAACTGGGTTCCCACCTTTCAAACCATCTACACCCGCGGAGTGTGGGATACAAGTCCTGGGTTGGTAATTCGGCGACCATAGCTCATAGAAGATTAATGGTCCTGTGGTGATACGTCGAAATCAGATCGGGACTGACTAGGCTCCCACCTTCCAAACCACCTACACCCGCGTAGTGGGGGCTACAAGTCTGGGTTTTGATCAGAAGTTGTCTTTACCGATCGTCACCAGCTAGGCTTACCTAATCGGTTCGGTGACCGTCGTCTTCAAAGAGGCAACAGTCCATGGCGAGTCATCGTTATCAGGCGTAATAGTGCTGATTGGACTCCCACTTCCTAAAGCATCGACATCTGCACTGGGCGGACTAGGTGTCAGGGTGAACCAAAAGCCGTCATCATCAAACAAAGTCGGCTAAGCTTGCCAGACCAGGTAAGCGCTCCGCCAAATGCTGGCGTCTGAGCCTATATCCGCGAGTGGGGTGCGTTGTGCGGATGAGTTACAAAGATACTAGAGTACCTTGAATCAGCTGGTGATATGCAGGTGTGATCCGTGTGTCAGGAATGACTAGGGCTTCTGTTGCTTGTGTCAGGCACGCGATAGTTCTTGTACGAAATGCGCTACGTGTACGAGGTAGACCACATGGTAACACGTGTACGGCATAGATCGCGAGTCGGTTATCATTCACTCCCTCTCAATTAATGGGATTGCGTGTAGCCTCGTTGATTGGACGAACGTGGACTCGTTCAGTTTCCTTGGGAACCATCGTCTCCTCATTTCCCATACAGTATTCAATACTGAAAGTTAATGTTGAAACGCATGTTTGATGAGCCATTAGGTCTACATAATGGTGTTTCTTCATTGTTGTAGGCATCATCTTCTGCAGAGCGTATCTCCTAAAATGTTCATTTTTGAAGAAAATGCTTTGAGATTTCAAAAGGATGAAGTGAAATCTCCATTGTTGGAGTCTTTGAATGTTCTGACATTTGCGCCGATCAGTCTCGATGAGAATCGTTGTTATGTGTGATCACTTGCTCTGGGTGAGCACCTAATCGGTTTGTTGAGATCTCGTAATTTCTTTTCATATTGCGAAGAAGAAGTACAGACTCTCTCCTAAGGGATGTGTATGTCATTTATGTGTTGGTGCCCCGTCGCTGCTCTGGAGCGCTAAATCTCAGAGATAACACTAGCAACCAACTCCAGAGCGGTCGCCTCTATCACTTCTCGATTAACCCCGTTGTCTTGCCTTGTTGTGGAATTCAGGATCTCAGGGCAGGATGGAGTTGGACATGGTCTACTAAATTGGGCCATTGACTTCTGGATGTCCCTCTCATCCCTTCAACGGGAGGGTGCACTCAATCTCTATCAACCTGATACTTGTACCAAGTTCATTTGGTCGGCCGGATCGAGCGTGTGAGTTTGTCGTAGCTGGCCGTAGCTTTTTCGCGAGGCCCCCGATTGTTGATTTTCTACCACCTCAGACCATATTTGAAGGTTGTGCCTATAGGGGCCTTAGATTGGACGTGTTATTTCTTGCTGCCCTTGCACATGCCAGTCCTTCGTCCTGCTATTGTTCGCAAATAACGGTCATTGAAGAGTTCGCGAGGCCTACTTTGGGTACCTTTGCTCTCTTCTAAGTCTTCTTATGTAGTCGGACTGTTTAAGCTAGTCGTTACTTTATGTCGCATTAGAGTCAGATGCTCGTAGTATGTAGTTTTTTGTATCCACCTTAGGGCGCCCGTTGTTACATCTTTCCAGTAATCAATAGAGTGTGTTTACGTAATTCTTTCTTTATTTCTTAAATGATTGCTAATCATAGAAGTTTTTAAGAACCAAAACTTTACATTGACTATGGAAAGGAAAATAAACAATTGAAATAGACTAACTGTTGGCAGAGAGAAGTTGACCCGGCCCTGAAGTTAATTTGTTTGGCCCTTGTTGGATCGTTGATACTTTCAGCGAACTGTTGAGCTTTGCTGATGTCACTAAGAATACTGAAGAGTAAACCTTGCATGGGAGTTAATCTCCACGCCGACGGAATGTCAGGGGGGGTTGTACTCTCGTCTTCATTGGCCTCTCTGTTCTGCTGGGTTGAAGAGCAAATTGCTCTTGTTTTGCTTGATTGTCCCCCATTTCTGAAATTTGCCACCGCTATTGGGATCTCGTGCTAGTGGAGTGGTGCGTCCACAGTCGCAGGGTCTGACTTGTTGTCATTGCGCTTTCATTTGCTCTTTTCTTCATTCTCACGCCTCCTTCCTTCCTTCCTGTCTTTAGGAGCGGAGGGCTTCTTATCACCTTCTGTTTCCCTCTTCACATTTTTCAACTCTTCTAAGGTGATGTACCTCTGGGCACTCTTGAGGAGTTTCGCCATATCCAAGGGAGTTCCAAGGTGAGGCATTCATAAAGCTTTCCCTCCTTCAAGCCTGCGGTAAAAGCCGTCATGGATGTGTCGTCGCTGCAACCATCAATGAGTGTCAACTCGTCATTGAAGCACGTGACATACTCTCTAAGTGTCTCATTGGATATCTGTTTGAGAAAGAGTATGTAGTGTGGGCCTTTTCGGAGGCGCTAACTTTCGAAAAAACGTGTCAGGAACTCCTTTGCCAGTGTCTTGAACGAGTTGATCGACTTTGGTGGGAGGCTGTGGAACCATGTTAGTGCTGATTTTTTTAGGCTGGTGAGGAAAGTTCTGCACATCACCGACTCGGATCCTTCTTGGAGTGCAATGCATGCTGGTAATGGCGTAAGTGGTCGAATGGGTTGGTGGTCCCATCGTAGAAGTCGAGCATTGGAGGCGTGAACTTCTTTGGAAGAGCCTCATTCATGATACGGTCCACGAACGGTGGAACAAAGAGACGACACAACACGTCTGGGTCGTGCGCCCCTCTGCGGAGGGGGGGTTATGAGTTTCGAGCATTTCTGCCTTGATAGTCGGTTCTGCGTTAGCAACGCCGCCTCTAATCCAATGAGAACTAGTAGATGCTTGACTCTCCTGTGCTTGCTCTCTGTTGCCTTCCGGAGATGAAGGTTTGTGCTGCCCCTGATCTACATTAGCGAGTGGAGGATTTTGTTGTATGAACGCCTCCACCGCTTTGGTGATTTGTTGTATCTGAGACGATAACAAATCTATCCTGGGGTCCATCGTTGTCATGACTGGCGTGGGAGCGTGAGTCTGTTGCCCGTGGCCATCGGCGCCGCCGAGAGCAGTAGTCTGGGCGTTTGACGTGTCCCCTTGTTCTCCATTGATGCGTGGTCGGGTGGTCACCATCTCTTAGTATTCTGAGGAGAGATGATGCTAGTGAAAGGTTAAAAACTTTGTCGCTTCCCATACACAGCGCCAAACTGATGCAGTCATTTTTCGCTCCCTGTTTTGACCTTGATCTGCACAAGGAACACACGTGAGCCACAGACCACCGTTGTGGTGTCCGATGACACTCCGATGTTAAAATCAGACAGGGATCTGAGGAAGGTTAATGTTGTAAACAGGAAATTTGTAGCGAACCTTAGCTTACCAACATCATGTCTTATTTATAGTGTTGGAGTCCTGGTTGGACCAGGCCATTGATGACGTAGTTTAGGGAAGAAGATTTGCGTGAATATCCTTATCGAATTAGGAATCGTGCTATGAAGGGAAGTTTCTTTGTTAGCCACGTGCTCCTAGATACGCGGGGGATAGTTCCCGTTCAGAGAGTAGTCTATAGGTAGAAGTCTTCATATGTGATACATACTCTGGAATTTACTTCCTAGTTGGAAGCAAATAGTCGTTGTACTTGCCCGTTCAAAGCTGATCCTCGAGATACTTTTTTTAGCAGGGCTTACAAGTATTGAGGATAACTGTGAGACACGTGGGCCTAGCACGTTGCAAGAATCTGAATTCGTCCGGCAGACTGCATTGGGCGGGCTTAGAACCACTTGGCCTGGATCAGTGTTCGGCTGATGCTAAGGCCTGTTATTCCTCGAGATCATCCTGAGACGTGTATGGAGCAGAGTTGGAACCATTTTGGTGTATCATCATATTCATATAACTAATATTCTTTTTAAGTTTTTATCTCTTATTAAACATTTAACTTTACCAATCTAATTACAACTTAGAAAGACAAAGGTAGATATTATTTAACTATATATGCACGTGTGCTAAAGACTAGCAACAATTTCCAATTTAAAGCATACATAAATAAGAGTAGATATTAGTTAAATTTCCAATTAAAGCGATCTCAACTAATTCTCCTCATATTTATGCAAGACGAACTAGGGAACAAAATATAAATAGACATGCATTATAAATCCTCGAACTCTCATATTCGAGAAGTTGATCACTGATTCTAATTGAGAACTCTCAGGAGGAAGAACAAAATACAAAAGTTGAATACTTGTTGACCATGGTGTTTTGTGAATATTGTGCCTTGTTAAGAGCCTTATATATTGCATCTTTGGTGTACGATCGTTGGTTAGAATTTGAGTGGAGTTTGAATTTTACTTATTAGGAAATGGTGGAGTATAGTGCAAGTATGATGTTGGTGTTGGAAGAGGAAAGTGAAATCCATGGATGATGATGATTATAAGAGATTTGAGATCAGGCAAAAGGACAATTTGGATTGAAATTAGATTGATAAAGTGTTGGATAATGGGATTCTAAATAATCCGGGTTTGGGGTTTGTGTTTAAATGTGACAAGTTACGTTGTGCATTGGGCTTATGGGATATTGCATATATTTTCTAAATTTTGATCAAACACATGTGTACATGTATGATTGGACATCACGGTCTTCAAATTTGAACTTGGATTTTGATTAAATGTAAAAATATGTGTGTAGCCTCAAGTACACGTTTTCGGATTTTCTTAATTGAACTTTTCGATTCCTGAAAATAAAATAAAAAATGCTACTTAGCACCTTACGAATTATTTGAGAACTAGAAGATATATATTTGGAAGTGACGCGTGATTATACATTTTCATTGCTTTGCACAAAAGAATTGTTAGACATCATATGAAAACATGTTATAATCATTTTAAATTCCTTAAAATGTGAATTATGTAATTAAAAAAAATTGCACATATAATATTTTCTAAAGAATAGCGCTATAAACATCATTAAAATAAAATTTAAAATAATGGTATTCTGACATTTATCAGCACACAAAATAATATAACTAATAAATGATTAGTATTGAATTCTATTATATAACTAGCTAGCTAGAAATTAAAATCTAATATTACAACGCCAAACTATTACCTCACACTGTTACATATTGGGATAAAAAACATATTTCTTTTGAGTAAATTAACATTTGTTGAGACTTTCAAAATCTTTATTTTTTTTAGCAAAAATTCTATAGTGCCTGGTTTATGTATGAATAGAGCTATGCACCTGTTTTTGCTGATGTGGCATTTAAAATTTGTTTGGAGAGAGGACCTCCTAAACATGCCTCCAAATAGGGATGTAAAATAATAGGGCTCAAAAGAGATTGCAACCAAATAAATCGCCCTCCTCCTCCAAAGAAATCGCATAACATAGAACTCATTTTGGTGGATGGGATGATGGGTTTGGCCATCGATGGGATGATGGGATGAGATGGTGGAATTTAAAATTTGTTTTGATGGATGGGATGATGGATTTGGTCATCAATAGGAAGTAGTTTTGATGGATGGGATGATGGGTTTGGCAAAACAGATATTAAGTGTCACATCAGCAAAACTGGTGCATGACACCATCCAGACATAAGCCAGGCACTAAAGACTAGACACTGTAGAAGGACTCTTTTTTTAGTGATATAATGTCTATAATATTTAAGAATGAAGACTTCCCAATTAGTAGTTTAAGCTATATATACATTTCTAAAACAATTAAAAAAAAACCAACAATAAAACTACCAAACTCATTACCAACAACAACACCAATATCAAGAAAAAAAAATACAACAACATCGATATCAGAAAAAATAAGAGTATTGCCACTTGATTTTTTTTTTTAAATGAAACATGATCTCGGTAATCAATGAATCACGAATACTTATCAACATCCTAAAAGCAAACAACATAGTGGTAACAATGGAAAAGAACATGTAGACGGGAAAATGGAAGCCTCCTTTTCATCCTTAGTTATACGGATAATTAATTGGAACATTCATATCATTGTGATTTAAATAATAAAAAATTGAAGCTACGGAATTAATGGTCCATGACCTATCAAAACAAAACATTAAAAAGAAAGGTTGTTTGGATTGAAAAAAAAATGGCATTAGAAACTCATGTCAAAAGCCATGATGGATAAGAGTTTTATGTATATCTACAACAATGTGAAGACAAGTTTAATGACAAGACCTTGGGGAAATAAATTGCTTGCTACAAAAAAATGGCAATTTAGTGGTGGGTATTTAGCGACTATTTCGAAAAAATGTCGCTAAATACTTTATTCAACGACGGTTCTTTCATCATCGCAGAATAATATCAACGACGATTGCGGTTCATTGCAATTGTGTTAACTGTCGTTATAGGCTCAGTCCAGACTTGGTGTGGTGAAAATAAGGTGCAAATGGGGTGCAACTAACAGATCTGATTACGTTTTAGATCTTAATAAAATCGAATGGATGAGTTTTCAGCCTCAAATTAGAAACCTAACTCATTTTCTCATGCAGATCACATCAGGTTAACTCAACTATGTTAACCTAGCTATTGTTTGGAAGAAGAAACGAAGGAGGTAAAAGAAGAAGAAAAGAAAAAAGAAGAGATGAAATCTAAGAGGGTGTTTGTTTTTGCTTCTGAATAGAGTCAAAAGTCTTAATAAGAAGTGGACCACCTTGGTTAGGGTGTTTGTTTTTAGTTCTGATTAGAAGTTCTACTTCGGATTGGAGTAAGCAACAGGGAGGTGTTGATCACTTAGCACTGAGTGCTGAGTGAAAAATATTTCAATTATAACCTTAACATAATTTTGTAATGACAATTGTTGTCTTCGTCTTCTTAAAAATATGTAGAGCTAAATTTTGACAGCAAGTCTTCATTCTCTTCACCAAGCATTGTGGTTCTAGAAGCTCGTTCAGAACTTCTAACTCCAATTAGAAGTTAGCTTCTAAGCACTTAAAAAAAACAAACACCCTCTAAGTCTTCCCCAAAATCAGTTTCCAAGAGCTCAAGAACAAATTTGCTGGTGGCCAGACACTTCTGAGGTTTCTCATTCTCTCTTCATTATTTTTAATCTTTTTTTCCTTCGCAATTGGTTGATTTTGATTAATTGGGTGTATCTACTATGGTCTCTATCTGATTGCATGTTGTTTGTAATGGTGATGATTGATTTCTAGATGTGCAAATGTAGGGATTTGCATAATGTTGTCCTTCATTCTCTATACCAACCTCAGATTTGGTTTTTAGTTTGTGATGGAAATCTCATACTATTGGTAACAAACATTGTTGATACTTTTTAGTTTGACGGTATGTGTGGAGATTAAGGAACAAATTGGGTAGTGAATTCAGTTTTTGGAAAACTAGGGTGCATGGAGTGCTCTTGTAATCTCATTTGGGAGTTGAGTTTCTTGGTTTTGCAATGAATATGGAATTTGGGTAATGGGTACAGACCAAACCATCCGATTATTCAAACTAGTGTTGTATAGGTAGTTGGGTAGCATGCATGTGTTATGTGAGAACACCATCGACATTTGAATTGTTTGTTGATAGATCTTTTGAAGTGTAAGATCAACACAACCATGTTAGACTATTTTTCCATGAATGCTTGAAAGTGTAAAGTTCAGGGGCGATTTCACCAGTACTTGTTTTTCTCTCTTCTTTACAGACTCTGTTACCGTAATAATCTTTACTTCATAGATAAATTATCCATGAGTCTTACCGATGTTATCATCCTCATATATGGATTTTAAATATCTGGGAGATCAATCTGACCTCTTTGTTTATCAAAGATTTTTTGAATGAGCGCTCAAATTATCTTTGTTGAATACATAAATTTCATGCTCGTCTTTTCATGGGCCATTGCATGAGAGTTTCTTGTTACTTTTATCAGAAAACATCTTATTGAAAATATAAATTACTTTACTTACCATAGCTCCATATGATATTGTTGGTATCTTGAGAGGACTTGTTTCACTGTAAGATTCATTTGCTTAGCTGGTTTTTATCTTCACACACTATTAAACTTCAGTTTTGTTGTGGTTACGACTTCTATGTTATAAGCTAACATTTTCTCTATATATTAACTATATCCAACTTTCTATTGACTAGAGCGAATAAACAGGATCCACTTGTAACTAAAGGAGCAAGTTTAGTTCCCATGGTGGGGATAGATGTCTGGGAGCATGCATACTACTTACAAGTAATACTTGTCTTCAAAATGGTTTGTAGTGCTGATAACTGGAATCTTGTTCTAGGGTGTTCATTAGTGTTCACATCCGCATATATCTGTTGGTACATTCATGTTATGGTAATTTACCATATTGTTAAGAGTTGTGTACCTGCATTCTTCTTCTTGCGAGGATGATCCTTGTTGGTACTTTCTTTGGAATGAAGGATTGTTTTCCCTTTATCTTAAAAATGTATAATTTGCCCCTAGCCATCTAGGAGCAGTGAAAAGCTAATAATTGTCTTGGCACTACACCACAACTACCCATGGTTTCTTGAATGAGTTGGATTGAAAGTTTGGTTATCCAATGAACATGATATCAAGGGTTGGATTTGAAGCATAGTTTAACTTTGCTTCACTATGTTCATGTCTTAACATGTACTACTTGTTGAAAGTAGTGAGGTGGTAGAATCTTTCCACAACCACCTCATTGCTTAGTGATGAAGCAAAGTGCAGGAGGTGGTGGAAACTTCTTCCACCTCCTCATGCACCCAAGTTTTTCTTTCCTATGAAGAAATTTGCCAGCCAATGGACAGCTCACAATGAACTTGTATTTGTCGCATCTTGCACCTCCTTAAGGGGCCTTGGTTATTAAGCCCATTAGGTATTTGTAATAACCCTTCCGAGAGTTGTGAAAGATCTCATTTGTATCCGAAATTTGTTTCGGAAAATTCGACATTGAATTTGTTTTGGTTGGATTTTCATTTGCTTATTTGTTAGGGTTTTGTTTGGATTTTGTATTGGGTTTCTTTCGGGAAACTAATTTGTACGGGGTGTTTGAAATTTGTTTCTAATCTAAATCTGAAGCAATAAGAATTGTTATTTTTTGTGGACATAGGCGAGTTTGCCGAACCACATAAATTTGTTGGTATCTGATATTTGTTTGTTAACTTTGCAGTTCGGCATTTGTAACGCTTTCGCGCGTAACAAATTGGTATCATAGCCAAAAGTTAGTTCTTTGGATTCGTTTGAAGCTGTGTGAAGCAGTGGTTGGTGAAAAACATGTCGAGTTCTAGATCAAAGATGATTACCGCTACAGTAGGTACATTTGACGTCGAGAAGTTCAATGGAAAAAATAACTTTGGCATGTGACAATGCGAAGTTCTGGATGTGTTGGCAAAGGAGAATTTGGATGATGTTTTAGGAGATAAGTTGGAGAATATGAAAGAAGAATAATGGAACAAGCTGAATCGGCAAACATGCGGGTCAATAAGGTTGTGTTTAGCGAATGAGAAAAAATATTTCATTATGAAGGAGACCTCTGCTAAAGTGTTATGGAAAAAGTTGAAAGACAAGTACATGAAGAAGAGTATCCAGAATAAGCTCTCCCTCACGAAGCAACTTTTTCGGATGAATATGAGACCCGAGATTACTTTGTCTGAGCACTTGGATGAGTTCAATAGGCTCATTGCCGACCTATTGAATTTGGAAGAAGATGTTCCAGAAAATTACAAGGCTTTGTGCTTTTTGAATTCCCTTCCAGAAGAGTATGAACATCCCATTACGACTTTGTTAACGGGAAAAGAAGAATTGAATTATGATGAGGTGCCTACGGTGTTGCTCAATTATGAAATGCAACGTCAGAAGTATTGGTAGCGAGGGAAATATCTGAAAAGAGGAATGTTGGTGATAAATGAAGATCACAATCAAGAGGAAGATCTGTAGACAGAAGGTTTTTGCCGAGGGATGAATGTGCCTACTGTCATGAGAAGGGCCACTGGAATATTGACTGTGAGAAATTGAAAGCTGCAATAGAAAAAGAAAAAAAAAGTCAGATGCGAATGTGGTGCACAATTTAAATGAAAATGAGGATGAGGATATCTGCAACTTCAACATTGGTGAGTCATTCTGATGAATGACTACTTGATTCGGGTTCTACTTATCATATGTGTCCCCGTAGGAACTGGTTCTCTAACTTTAGATAGATGGATGGTGGTGTTGTCCATATGAGCAACAATGATGAATGTAAAATTGCAGGGATAGGTAAAATCAAGTTGAAGCTGCATAATGGACTTGTTCAGGTTTTGAATGATGTTTGGTATGTACCCGATTTGAAGAAGAATCTCATCACCGTTAGTGTTTTAGACTCCAAAGGTTACAAGGTTATGGTAAAGCTCTAAAAGTTGTTTCTGGTGCACTGGTAGTTCTAAAAGCAATTCGGAAGGGTAACTTGTACTTCTTGCAGAGGAGTACAGTTACAAGTAATTGGAAAGTTGAATTTGGTGGAGCAACTTGTGTTGTTGAAGGCCCTATGGATGTTGTTTCTGGTAGAGTTACTGAGAACTCCAAGGATGTTTGTATGGATACCTCGAGGGTTTAGCATTTGCATGCAGGTAGTAAAGGTAAGAAAGTTCTGCACGAGTTGTTGAAGAAATGATTGGTATAAGATATGAAGATGTGCAGTATAGAAGTTTGTGCACATTGTGTTTCTGGAAGTTCCGATTTGAAACTCCATCTTAGACAAAGTGAAATTGGTTTGTTAGCTTGAGCATGTTTTGGTAGATGGCACATTCGGGTGTATGGCCCATATGAGCGTGTTTGAAGAGTTGAAGTTTGTCTTTGTTTTGAAGAGGTGACGTCTGTTTGTTGGGATCGGCTAAGATTTATTAAATCTTCGTCGAGGTGGAGAATTGTTGAAAGTAGTAAGGTGGTGGAAGCTTTCCACCGCCACCTCATTGCTTAGTGATGAAGCAAAGTGGAGGAGGTGGTGGAAGCTTCTTCCACCTCCTCATGCACCCAAGTTTTTCTTTCTTAAGAAGAAATTTGCCAGCCAATGGACAACTCACAATGAGCTTGTATTTGCCGCATCTTGCACCTCCTCAAGGGGCCTTGGTTAAGCCCATTAGGTATTTGTAATAACCCTTCCGAGACCTGTGAGAGATCTCATTTGTTTCGAAAAATCTGACATCGGATTTGTTTGGGTTGGATTTTCATTTGCTTATTTGTTGGGGTTCTGTTTCGGTTTTGTATTTGGGTTTCTTTCGGGAAACCAATTTGTACAGGGTGTTTGAAATTTGTTTCTAATCTGAATCTGGAGCAATAAGAGCTGTTATTTATTGTGGACGTAGGCGAGTTTGCCGAATCACATAAATTTGTTTGTCTCCGATATTTATTGTATTTGTTTGTTAACTTCGCATTTCGGCATTTGTAACGCTTCCGCGCGTAATACTGCTAACCTGATTCTTGATGAAAAAATGAGTTTTGATGGCAATGTGTGAAGCCTACAAATTGTAAAGTGTGTTGTAGGATGGATATTTGTGCTCAAGGTTTCTATATCCATTGTTGTTTGTGAATTTGATTAGTTTTGTTGCAATTTTCAACAGATTTTCATTTAACCTTGGTTGATTTCATTTCAATTTTAAACAAATTTTCAGGTATGTCATTCTTTGGGGGAGGTACTGGCTCTGGCAGGGGGGACGTTCTTTGTCTTCCCCTCTCCCAAGGTCTCTGACACTGTTGTCGAACCATATAATGCCACCCTCTCTGTTCATCAACTTGTTGAAAATGTTGATGAATGTATGGTGCTGGATAATGAAGCTCTTTATGCTATCTGCTTTCTTACTCTCAAGATGGCCACTCCTACATGTACTTAAATGGTTCACTTGCTAAGTTTTATCTGGCATAAAACAAGTTTCAAAATATTCTCCACTCATGCAATTTCTAGAAACTATAGATATAAAACTGTAGCTTGTATGATCCGATCTTTGGAAAGTTTGGTACTTCTCATTTTTATTTTTATTAATTTGAACTTTATTTTATCTGATCTTAGAAGGTGTTCGTTTTTGCTTCTGAATGAAGTCTTAATAAGAAGTGGACCACCTTATTTAAAGTGTTTGTGTTTAGTTCTGATTGATCAGAAGTTCTACTTCTGATTGGAGTAAGCAACAGGGAGGTGTTGATCACTTAGCACTGAGTGTTGAGTTAAAAATTATTCCAATAATAACCTTAACATAATTTTATAATGACAATTGTTGCCTCCATCTTCTTAAAAATAAGTAGAGCTAAATTTTGACGGCACACCTTCATTCTCTTCACCAAGCGTTATGGTTCTACCTACCTTCACAAGGACTCGGTAAGAAACGTATCTCCTTTATCTCCTTCATATTTGTTTTCTTTATCTATATTTTCAAGTTTTTCTTCATCTCTCCAACTTTCCCAAGCAAACTGATAATGAACAGCCACAACTGTCTCAAGTATTTGGATCACGTGAACAAACCGATATGGTTAATTTATGAGATCTTATTGCAAGCGAAATATTGATAAGAAATTTGGTTTGATAATTTTTTTTAATGTACTTGGTCAAAATTTCGATATTCTTGTAATGAAAGGTATTGTTACATTCTCTAGGTTTTGAACAATTATTGCGTATGATTTTAAGCACAATATTTATGTCATAAAATTTTCAGCTCAGTCGGGCAAAATTGTCAAACAATTCTCATTCAACACCTAAGAACAAACACCTTTTAATTTTACAGCTTCTAATCAGCAGCCCATTCATAAGCAAAACAAACAGTTCATTCATAAGCTTGTTCAGAACTTCTAACTCCAGTTAGAAGTTGGCTTCTAAGCACTAAAAAAAACAAACGCCCTTTTAGTTGGTGATCTCAACCATTTTATATCGGCTACCATGAGTGGCATCACATGTTGCCTTCGATTTCCTGGACAACTAAATTTTGACTTGAGAAGTGCGTCGTGAATCTGATTTCATTCCCTCGCCTTCACTTCATCATAGTTGGTTTTGCTCCCTTGACATCCATAGGGTCTTAGCAATATCGTGCACCGACTGTACCAGAGCTCAACCAACAAATGTGGAACTTCAAGAATATGATGTGTGTTGCAAATCATCATTATGGACATTACCTTACTGTATCGATAAATGTCTAGAACAAGAACTCTTCGTACTTTGTAGAATGGATACCAAACAATGTCTAGTGTCTGTGACATCCCACCAAAGGGTCATATCCATCTCAAGTCTTTGGCAACACCACTAGTAGGTTTAGTCGGATGATGTTTTTTTGAAGTGATAGTATATATATTTTGATTTTTTGTTAACTTTGATGACAATATAGTTGAAGTGAAGTTTTGTTGAATGGTTTTTGCATAAAACGGTTGTATAAAACTGTGGGTTGTTGTTGGATGTAAAAATGTGATTACAGGTTGAAAAATGTGGTTATATATGCATTTTAATATTGTCATGATGATGATGATGTTTATTAGTGGTGGTTGTAACCGTCGCTAAAAGTATTATCAAATGGAGTTTAGCGGCGGTTTAAAATCGTCGCAGAGTGCCTTATGGATTTTAGCAGCGGTTGAGAACTGTCGCTAAAAATTAAAAAAATTGGATAGTTCATTAGGTTTTGTTGACGGTCGAAACTGTCGTATAGTGCTAGCAACCATCGTCATTGTCCAATATTTAGTGACGGTTATGACAACGGTTGATGAAAACCGTCATTGAATGCCCTAGTGACGCCTTTATTAACATCGCTAAATTCCTATGGCCACCATCACTAAAATAATGTAGCTTCTCGATTGATTTGTGATATTCCAATTTTCTCGGACGTTATGGATCATATTTCACCCCAAGTATCCAAAATATTCAAGGAATAAGTGATAATCAAAGTTTCTTATTTTAAAAGCAACTTTTGCCAAGATAATATGTATTTATCACAAGATAGGTGCTCGGGTTATGATTTATCCAAAGGAGGATAAACATACCGAGGTTTTCAAAATTGCTTATTGGAATGATAAAGATCGACCATCACAGTAATAATGAAAAAGTTTTGGTTGTGATGAGGTCATTGGTGAATGAAAATAGAAGGATGGTAAAGAAGTTTGTTCCAATAAAAGGCTAAAGGTGGACATATCTAATACCATAGAGGACCAATGGATGAAGTATTTGTGTGATTTAACATGGAATTGGAGTAATGTAGTGCAGGCAATCAAAATATTGTAATTGGAGGGGACATAAATTAATTACAAAGGTTTTTGTAAGGACACATTACAAAAGGTTTGATGTGTTTCCAACTGGTGGATGCGTCGCGTTTATAATAGTTTGTTGGTTAAACTACCAATCATTGTGTAAGTGTAGGGTAGTCTTGTGGAGCCTTTAGATAAGTTATGATTTTTTAGAATTGTTTGGCATCATATACTTGTCTTTTAGGAGCTTATGTGAAACATTATTGTTTTAGTTTTCATTGTTGCTTCTTATGGGTAGGTAGAGGTGTTATTTTTTCAAATTTCTTTTTTGTAGGAAAAAAACAGAAGAGAGATAATGAAAAGTGGTATACCTTAATTGTCATGTGCATTTGATGACTTGAAATTGTAGACTAGACAAAAATATACGCTTAAAAAAAAAGTAAAAGTAATGTATGTTTGGATTCCTTGGTTTAAAAGAACAACTTTTCTAAACGTCGAGGAAACACGCTAAGGGATGGGTGTAACGACCCATCTCTCTCGAGATGCGCATTGTAGTTCAATAACAATTAATGTAAGTTTTTTTTTTTTTTTTTTTCTGTAGTCAATGTTGGTCTTAAAATTAAAAAAAATTAAGTTTTCTATTTGTTTAGGAGAATAAATATGTCATATAACTTTATGAGTTAACCTGGGTTAATAAAAGAGTCACTGTTAGTCATAAAAGTATAAAATTGGGCACAAATTAGCCATTACATCAACTATGGTATCTAAATTGTCTATTTTGTGAAAAAATATGCCTTAAAAATCATTTTTTGTTTAAAAATAATGTTATATTCTTGTGATTGTGAAAGAGTAAAATTTTGCTTTTGAAGATCTATCTTACACCAATCTAAAAAGTTGAAAATTTTCAACCATTTTTTTTTTTTTTTAAATAGATGGAAAAAAAGGTCGCAACTAGATAACACATGGGCTACAAGTACAACGTGTTTTTAAAGAAATTCAATCTAATTGAGGGAAAAGTAATAAATCAACAGATTCTATTAGATTTTCTCTAGTAATAATATCCAGATTTTGTGGGAATACATATTATATAGAATTGATTTAGTACTTTTCCTCAACTAGGATAATTTTTTTTTATAAACATGGTATGTTGTACTACCTCACCCCATATGTTCCCTAGCCGCATGCATATATATATATATATAATCCAAAAAATCATACCAAAATGACAAACCAAATTTGTTTAAATAACTAATAACTCAAAATTCAACGTTAGAAAGTATAACTTATCAAAAAAAAAAAAACGATATAAAGGGATTTAAGAAAAAATATATATTGAAGTTACTTTACTATTCCTACAAGTCAGAAGACAAACTAATAATTATATAAAAGTTTTGAAAAAAATAATTTAATACATGCAATTATGGAAAATGTTATTTAAGAAATAACACAAATAATTATCCAAAGCAATGTAAGATCAAGTTTATTTACGAGAATATTTATTTGTTTAAGAAACTTTTCAAACTATTTAAAAGAGGCCGGTTAATAAAAATACCTATATGAATAAAAACTGTTAAAAGAGCAGTTAAATGTAAAATTATCTTTAATATACTTTCTTAAGTAATGAAATAAAATGAGATGATCTTTAGGGGACAAATTAATTTGAATTTACTTTGGTGAATTAGTTTACAAGTTCCATTGTTTTTTTTTTTTTTTAATTTAAAATTTTATTTTTAACTATATTCCTCAAATCTCTAGTAGCTCGGCCATTGAACCAAAGGAGCCTAAAAATATATGGATCACTTAAAAAGCTATACAAAAGATTTCTACTCAAACCCCTCTAAATATTAGAACAAAATTTTAATCCTTTTAATGCTATCGATAAAATAGGAAATTAACTAACTAGTTAATTAAAAAAAACCAACTCTCTAAGTCTGAGGGTTAATTGTCCTTGTGAGGAATCAATTTCCTAATTTAAGGAATTTTGATTTGTTAAAATGGACTACGAACAAAAGATGTTCTAGCCACATACAAGAACATGTGGCATATTGTTCATAAAAACTATTAACAAAAAAAGTTATATGAAAAAAAATAGAGACCAATTTGTTTCAGTAACCAAAAATTGATTATTTATAAGATATAGTTAATAAGTTTTCATGTCCTATTTCTAGGAAAAAAAAATGTCTATTTGAAATTGTGTTGAAGGAAGTCTTTTCACATTAATAATTCATCCTTTCCGGATTCATGTCTTTCCTAACAAGTACATGAGATATCTACAATCAATCGATTTGTAATTTCTAAACCTAATGATGAAACACATATAATGTATTTTTTTCATGACAACCTTGTTAACTGACGTTATTAGAAAAATAAGTTAAAATAACATATAGGAATATTAAATCCATGACAATCCAATGAGGAATATATATGTGTAATGATTCGCTAAGAGTAAAGAAACTTATCTTATTAGAATGATCGGTTGAGATATGTGAAACAAATATGCCCTGTCACAGATGAATTATCAATTTGAGAAATCTTATCAGCTAAATGGCAATAGCTTGTTGAAAGTTCTTGGAGAAAAGATGGTCGAAAATACATATTCTAAACCTCGGGTTGGATGGGTTGAAAATTAAGTACTAAGCAAGTATATTGGACCAATCTTACCATTCCATTAGGTTTTCAAGCTTCCAGACCATGACTTATTTGCTACAAATTCATTGTTAGCATTGAAGTTGTACAAGTTAACTGCTTGCAATCTTATTCCACGAGAAACCCTCATATTGAAATTCAAAGATATATGACACAATTTATGTTATGTGGTTGTAGGTTTTTATAGACAGAGTTTCCATCCTATTTAATTTGACGATTTTAACATCAAATTAAATGGTAAATGAACAACAATATATCTTACGAAATATATCTTACGAAATCTCTAATATAAAATTTATTTTGTTAAAACACGTCACAAAATCTAAAACAATCTCTTGGGGTTTTATACAGAAAAGATGTGCTCATATTCAAGTCTTGAAATTTAATCCATACTTGCAAGAAGCTTGAAAATTCTTGTGAAATCTTACATACAAGTTTTCTTAAAAGCATGTTTTAAGGTCTTAACCTTATAGATAAATGGTAAATGAACAACAATATTTTTACGTTTACAATAATAGTATTAAATAAATAAAGAACACTTAATAAAAACTTGGGTAAATTAGACATCGATCCAATTTTCATGATAGAAAATGAAAGCATTCACTATGAAATGGATTCAAACAAGGAGCTTAGTGATCTAAGATTCGTTGTTTTTTTTTTCTTTGTTATTTCCTTTAGCTTCGAAGGCTCTACTGAGGCTCTTGTTGTTCATGGTTAGTGATGAAGTCAATTTTGCTCCCTGCTTGACCTTGACCTGCACAAGGAACACACGTGAGCCACAAACCACTGTTGTGGTGGCCGATGACACTACGATGCTAAAATCATACAAGGCTCTGAGGAAGGCTTAAAGTCTAAATACGGAATTTGTAGCGTACATTTATTCACCAACCTCCTGTCATATTTATAGTGTTGGAGTTCTGGTTCGGCCAGACCATCGGTGGCGTAGTTTAGGGAAAAAAATCTTCCTGAAGATCCTTCTCTAATTAGGAGTCGTCTTGTAGAGGGATGTTTCCCTACTAGACCCGTGCTCCTAGAAATGCGGAAAACAGTTCCCTATTGGAGTGTGTTTTCATATGTGAAAGTTTTCACGTACGACATATACTCTGGTATAAGTATTTACTTCCTAGTTGAAGACAAAATACTGTTGGCTTGCCCGTCTGAAGCTGATCCCCGAAATGTTTGTCTCAATAGGTCTTACAGGTATTGAGGATGACTGTGAGACGTGTGGGCTTAGCAGGCTGTAGTAATTCGGGTTCGGCAGGCAAACTGCACTTCACGGGCTTGATGCCGCTTGGGTCGGATCAGTGCTAGACTGATTCTTGGGCTTGTTATTCCTTGAGACCATCATGATACGTGTACGATGTAGACGAAATGACGTTTCAGTGTATCATCAGTTAGTTTCAATGTGAAACCGCAAACCATATCAAATTCAAATAAAAATATAATGTGTAATAAAACCAAAACCAAAGCAAACCGAAATGAAATTCAGTTAAGTCAAAACCAAACAAATCGATGAAAATCAACCTAGACCAAATTGAATTGACACAAATTATGTACTATCTATTAATGTTATATTATATGTATTTATATATATTTTTGTAAAAAGAAACATATGTATTGGTTCGGTTTCAAAACATTATAAATCAATTCAAATTAAAATTGAAATAAAACTAAACCAAATTGGTCGGTTTATTTTGGTTCGGGTAGTTTGATTCATTCAGTTTTTTGTTTAACCATAAGGCCCTAACCCAACTCTTCTATTTGAAGTTTGTGAATTACTCTAAGCTGACATCCAGGTCGACACTCTTAGTTGAACTAAGTTGGTAAATACGCCCAAAATAGTACTATAAAGACATTTTGTACAATTGGGATCATTACTAGTCAGTTTGGCTCCCTAAGGTGTCACCGTGAATTGTGAAAAGAAATTTGATACATTGTTCTATGTAATTCTATGTGGATTGATCAAGTCTATAGTTTCGATAAGTATGTCTAGATGAATAGTCTCGAAGATTTGGATTACGTATCAGGTACATATGAAAGCATTAAAACTTACACCTATATAGAGATAGATGAATATGCATATATGAGGGGCATCTAGAAGTAGGTTTAATAACCATAAAAAATTCTAGGGGTCGAGGGAGGGAACGAGGGAAAGGGCGAGGATGGGTGGAAGCCACCCATTTGCCTCGAGATAAGCGACATCATGCATCTCGAGACAGATGCACTTATCTCGAGACGGATGGGTGGTTGCCACCCATCCCCTCGTTCCCCCCCTCGACACCTAGAAGGGCTCAATAACCATATAGGATTAGTTGATTTGGTTATAATTGGCATCAGGAAAGTCCTCGTCTCATCTCTGCATAAGAATTTATTTATTTGCTTTATTTGC